>CM032632.1:31158090-31574041 GCA_019097785.1 Fraxinus excelsior
CAAAATCACATATCAAGAATTAACATAGACAAAATAACCACAATTGCTTAAATGTAAATCCCACCTCAAAGTCTTGGAAATTTTCCTTGAAATTGAACTGATGCGATGTTACAATGCTTTAAACTTTTCCCGCGACCTCGTCTAGCAAGAACAAAATTAATATAATTCAGGATACTAAGCCCTAATTAATGTTTTAAAACTTTTAGGGACATTGATTGAACTTTTGAAAATAAAGAAACGGGTAATTGGATAATTATTTGAATATTTAGGGTCTAATTATCAAAATTAAAATGTTTAGGGCCAATAAGATAAAATTAGAAAATATAATAAAATTAATTTGAATAATACATAAACTTTTTTTTTTATATGAAGAATAATACATAAACTTTAGGGGTGAAGAAAGAATAAAATTAAATAAGGGACTAACTTGAATGTTTTTCCAAACTTGGGGATTTAAATAAATGAACTTTCATTTTTAATAGCAAAGCCCCCATCCCAATTCTATATTCACGTCCCTGAAGGCTGCTGGTTACGAAAATCAACGACTCCAAATTGGGTTTTCACATTTAAGTGATTTTCAGCCAAAATTGATGCTAGAGGATGAAGCCTAATATAAATGGTGGTTCATATGATAGTGTTCCAGACGAGAAGATGGAGAATAGAAGTTGGGCTAAGTTTTGTTTGGCATGAAAAATTACTGGCGATTTCGAATTTCGAGTTCTCTGCACCAGAATTTCAATCACAAGATCAAGATATGGAGAGCAAGGATTGGAATTGCAATTGAACCGAATGGAGTACGATATTTCATTCACAGATTTCGTTTTCTGCACTTTATCTATTCTTTTTCCCCTTTTTCATGTATGAAGATATTGAGAACAACATAGATTTTGGAATTCCAGAAACTAAAAATCAATTTCGAAGTAGTTACCTGAAGAGATTGTTTGCCGAGAGATTTACTGGTTTGGAATCTGAAGAAATTGTGCATTGTGTAACGTGGATTAAACGATGATGATGATAACGAAATCATGGTAAAATAGTTTTGAAAACTGAAGAAAGTTACCAGTTGAATGCCAAGCTCTCTGTGAGAAGTTTGCAGCCGTGAGTTGAATATTTTGGAGAGGTAGAATTTATGATTTTAGGTTTTTGATACTATTTAGGCATACAAAAGTAGGTTTCCATAATTTGGACACTTGATTGGGCCGTAAACGGACTTAAATTTCGGCCGAATAAGAATAATGGACCAATGGTAATTTAAAATAGGTATTGGGTGTAAGATTCGACCCAATAAGAAAATATTGAATTTTTGAGATTAAAAATCGTTTTCGAATTATTATATTAAATGTTTTGCTAGACAACTCGACTGAACGTAAAATAAATTCTAAAATTTGACGGAAACGTCGTAGCGACACAACTTAAGCTATAAAATTGGCATTTTAAAAATTCGGGTCGCTACAACCTCCCCCACTTAAATAAATTTCGTCCTCGAAATTAAACTTACTTGATTTGATGTCTGGGTATTTAGCCAAGATCTCATCTTCTCTTTCCCATGTTGTCTCGTCTCTACCATGTTTGCTCCATTGGACTTTAACTAAAGGAATATTTTTATTCCTCAAGGTATGAACTTTCCTCTCGAGTATAACTGCAGGAGTCTCCTCATATGTCATATCCTTGTTAACATCCAATGAGGCATAACTAACAATGTGGTCTGGATCATGGACATATTTCCTTAACATTGAGATGTGGAAAACATTATGTACTGCTGATAGCTCTGGCGGTAAGGCCAACCTATAGGCCACGTTTCCAACTTTTTCCAAGATTTCAAAAGGTCCAATAAACCTTGGTCTAAGCTTCCCTTTCTTTCCAAACCTTACCACACCTTTCATAGGAGACACTTTAAGGAACACTTTTTCACCAATTCCAAATTGTAGTTCCTTTCGTCTCTTGTCGGCATAAGACTTCTGTCTGTCTTGTGCTGTCTTAATCCTTTCTCTAATCTTTTCCACAGCATTTACAGTTTGTTCCACTATTTCTGGACCCAAAATCCTTTTCTCACCAACTTCATCCCAATGAATTGGTGATCTGCACCTTCTGCCATAAAGGGCTTCATATGGTGCCATGCCAATAGTAGACTGGAAACTATTGTTATATGCAAACTCAACCAACGGTAAATGCATTTCCCAGTTACCACTAAGGTCTAAAACGCAAGCTCTCAACATGTCCTCTAAAATCTGTATAGTTCTCTCTGACTGTCCATCTGTCTGTGGATGATATGCTGTACTGAATTTCAATCTAGTACCCATGGCTGTCTGCAGGCTTTCCCAGAACTTGGATGTAAATCTGGTATCCCTGTCTGACACTATAGAAACTGGTACACCATGCAATCTTACAATTTCTCTGATGTACAACTGAGCATACCGGTCTAAACTGAAAGTCATCTTCACTGGTAGAAAATGAGCAGATTTTGTCAAACGATCAACTATGACCCATATAGCTTGATGACCTCTAACTGATCTAGGAAGTCCAACGACAAAATCCATTGCTATGTGTTCCCACTTCCATTCTGGGATCTCCAGTGGGTTCAACAATCCAGAAGGACGTTGATGTTCGGCTTTAACTTGTTGGCAAGTCATGCACTTCTCAACAAACAAGCCAATTGACCTCTTCATATTTCTCCACTAATAAATTTTTCGTAGATCTTGGTACATCTTTGTACCTCCTGGGTGTGCAGTATAAGGTGAATAATGTGCTTCCTCTAGAATCTCCTTCCTTAATGTTTCATCCTTCGGTACACACAGTCTTCCCATAAAAATGAGAGTGTCATCAGTTGATACTTCAAAACCTTTAACACTGCCAGCGAGTACACGGTCCTTAATCTTGCACAAAAATTTATCCTTACCCTGAGCCTCTTTAATTCTGTCTCTGAGAGTCGATCGAACAATCAAAGCAGCTATAATTGCAGTTGTGTGATGTGGAGAAGCTACAACTTCAAGTCTCATGTTGGCAAAATCATTGATCAATTGTTCTTGACTGGTTAGGGCAACTAACTGTCCTTTACCTTTCCGGCTAAGTGCATCAGCAACCACATTAGCCTTACCAGGGTGGTAGTGGATAGTACAGTCATAATCTTTAACTAACTCCAACCACCTTCTCTGTCTCATATTCAATTCCTTCTGAGTAAAGAAATACTTTAGACTCTTATGGTCTGTGTATATCTCGCACTTACTACCATAAAGATAGTGTCGCCATATTTTTAGAGCATGAATTACAGCAGCCAATTCCAAGTCATGCTTAGGGTAGTTCTGCTCATGTTGCTTCAACTGTCTAGAGGCATATGCAATCACTTTTCCATGCTGCATCAGTACACATCCCAAACCTTGTTTCGATGCATCACTATAGATAACAAAACCTTCTGACCCTTCTGGAATAGCCAAAACTGGTGCAGATATCAATTTCTGTTTCAATTCTTGGAAACTCTTATCGCACTTTTCTGTCCACTGAAATTTCACTCCCTTCCTGGTCAACTGTGTCATTGGTCCAGCTATTTTTGAAAATCCTTCGATGAACCTTCGATAGTAGCCAGCCAATCCCAAGAAACTACGAACTTCATTCACATTGGTTGGTGCACTCCAATTAGCGACAGCCTCAACCTTGGCTGGATCAACTTCAATACCATCTGCGGTAACCACATGTCCAAGAAAACCAATTCGGTCGAGCCAGAATTCGCACTTCTTGAATTTTGCATATAACCTTTCCTGTCGAAGTGTCTGTAATACAATGCTGAGATGCTCCTCATGTTGCTCCTTGTTCCTTGAATAAATCAGAATGTCATCAATAAAAACAATTACGAACCGATCCAAGTATTGATGAAATACTCGGTTCATCAAGTCCATAAAAACAGCTGGTGCATTAGTTAACCCAAACGGCATCACAGTGAATTCGTAATGTCCGTATCGAGTCCTAAATGCGGTTTTTGGTACATCATTGTCCTTAACTTTCAATTGATGATAACCCGATCTCAAATCAATCTTGGAGAATACAGTCGCACCCTTTAACTGATCAAACAAATCTTCTATTCGTGGTAAAGGGTACTTATTCTTGACTGTGAGACGATTCAACTCCCTGTAATCAATGCACATCCTCATCGATCCATCTTTCTTTTTCACAAACAGTACCGGCGCTCCCCAAGGAGATACACTCGGTCGAATAAATCCTTTATCCAACAGTTCTTGTAGTTGCACCTTCAACTCCTGAAGTTCCTTCGGTGCCATCATGTAGGGTGCTTTAGATATGGGTGCAGCTCCAGGTACCAAGTCGATCGTGAATTCCACTTGTCTATCTGGTGGAATACCAAACAAATCCTCTGGAAATACATCCACAAAATTACGCACAACTGGTACATCTGTAGCAGTTACCTCAGTTGCCTGAACACTAGTGATGCTCACTAGATATCCCTGACTGGTACTCTTTCTCAACATCCTTTGTGCTTTCAATGCTGATATGACACGAGGCATGGTTTTGACTTTTGTCCCAAAGAAGGTGAATTCACATTCTCCTGGTTTCTGAAAGAGCACCTCTCTCTCATGACACTTAATCGTAGCGTGATTACAACTAAGCCAGTCCATGCCTAAAATGATATCAAAATCCTTCATGTCTATTAAGTACAAGTCTGCCTCTAAGTTCTTCCCATTAATTTCAAACTTAAAAGCTTTCGACATCAGATTAGTGATAATAGTTTCACCTGAGGGAATACTAACCTCTAGGGCATCATTCACATTATCACACATATTTCCAATCTTAGTATGAAAACTAGCAGAGATGAAAGAATGCGTAGCACTAGAATCAATCAAAACAATAGAAGGTACATTGAATACTGATAAAATACCTGTTATCACACAGGATCTTTCTCTGCCTCCCTCTGGGTTAAAGCAAAAACTCGAGCCTTTCCTCTCTTAGCATCTTCCTTACCCTTGAATTCAGGACATTCATCAGCAAAATGACCAGGTTTCTTACATCTGAAACACATCCCCTTTCCAAGCAGGCACTCCCCATAGTGTTGCTTACCACACTTCGGGCATACGGGTTTCTCAGTGCTAGCCTTTTCCTCAACTTTTCCCCATGATTTCCTTTTCTTGTTCTGATATCTGTCTTTGCCCATATTCTGACTGTCCCATTTCCTTTTCACTGGTGCCTCTGCGGGTTTTTGAACAGTCTTATCCAGGTTTAAGCGAGAAGATATAGCTTGTGCTCGCTCAATAGCTTCAGCATACGTAGTGAGTCCCAAACCTGCCATGATTCCTCCAATTTCTGGACGTAAACCCCTTTCGAACCTTCTAGCCTTCTTGATATCCGTGTCAACCAGATGGATAGCATACCTGGACAACTGGTTGAATTTTGTTTCATATTCTACCACTGACATACTTCCCTGCCTAAGTTCAAGGAACTCTGTTTCTTTCTGATCCCGAAAAGATTGGGGAAAATACTTTTGTATTATTAACTCCTTGAATCCTGCCCATGTCAGTTCAAGTTGCTGTGCTTCAGTCCTGGTGCGCAGATATGACTCCCACCAATGATCTGCGTCCTCAGCAAGCTGAAATACAGCGCATGACACTTTCTGAGTGTCCGAGCAAGCTATGTGTTTAAAGATTCGTTCTAATGCCCTTAGCCATTCCTCTGCAGCTAAGGGTCCCTCTCGACCATTGAATGTTGGTGGCTTATATCGGCGAAACTGTTCAACAACCATGCTGGTGTTGTTTGCATTAGCATGTGGATTCGATAAATTAGGGGCACTCCGTGGAGCTGTTGGGACTTGTTGCTGAGTGAACCTCTGGAGAGCATTCGCGAGGTCCCTTAATGCATTATTTCCCGCATCACCAGTAGCAATCTGGCCTGGGGTAGCTTGTCTTCCAGCAGTCCGATTCGCAGGAGTTCGATTTGTTCTACGAGACATTTCCTAAACCATAACAATATTAGTCTCAGCATCCACTTAATTGTGCAATTCACAATGTTCATCCATGAGAGATAAAATCTAAAAATGAAACATCATAGAAAACACAGTGGAGCTAAAAGCAAATTTTATTATTATCTCATATTTTCCAAAAGGAAAATAAAATGATAAAATTGCAACTAATATCTATAATCCAAAATATGTTCTCCTACTGAATTCCACAAACAATCCTTCATACATCTCTCTCTCATACATTCCTTTTGACATATCAATTATGAAAGTAAATTCCATTGAAATGAGTTACTACATGTTTTAGTCTAATTCCGAGGACTAAATTTATAATTTCTGAAATTTTTAAAATATTTCACATCACAAGTTCAACTCCTAAACATAATAATTCATGGAAAATTTTATAACATGTACTGGATACAAACTTTCAAACATTTCAAACTGCATCAACTATAGTAAAATTTCATTCTCATGTAACTTTTCGTAGTAAACATTCAATTTCAGATGCAGCTATATAATAAATTCATGGTATCCAGCAATTGAAAATTTTCAAATTTTATCAAATAAAATTTTCTAAACATTTTTACCTTTTTCGGAGTCGGCGTGGCGCGGCAGGAGCGGGTGGCATTCAAATTAATTACTAAACATTTTCTCATTTATTTTATTTTTACAAATATTTCACAAGTCTACAGAAAGGTAAACCTGCGCTCTGATACCACACTGTAACGCCCCAAATTTCATAAACACAAGACGCTACTTAAGTCGAAATATCATGTAAATAACTTTCCTCAATAAACGCCAAAATGCGTAAATATTTATTTTTTTCAAAACTATAGCAAATAAACATTAAATGCGGAAACATCATTTGAATAATTTACTCATTCAAGAGTCAATACCAAATAAAATAAGTAAAGTGCCACAATTTGCAAAAATACTAAAATTTGAGATTTAAGACAAAATGGAAACCGGCCATTAAAATACTAGTTTCAAAAATTTATAATTTAAATTGTCTATTATTTAATCATGATTGCCCCGCTCATTGCCTTGCCTTACCGAGCTCCTTAACCTGGAAGAGTGGAAAAACATTGGGATGAGCATAACGAATTATACTCAGTGGGAGAAACAGCAATCAGTCCAGGTTAAATCTAAACATGAAATCAAATTATGAATATAATACAAATACAACATACTGTAGAAATATGTACTGTGGGACATCCCCAAGGACCCAATTACGATCCCGGACCTATTTACGGTCCCTGACAACATGTTATAGCGCTTAACAATTTTGCACTGTGGGACAACCCCAAGGACCCACTTTCGATCCCCGGACCTATTTACGGCCCCTGGCAACCTTTTCATATATATAGGCATAATATCACAATCAAAATCACATATCAAGAATTAACATAGACAAAATAACCACAATTGCTTAAATGTAAATCCCACCTCAAAGTCTTGGAAATTTTCCTTGAAATTGAACTGATGCGATGTTACAATGCTTTAAACTTTTCCCGCGACCTCGTCTAGCAAGAACAAAATTAATATAATTCAGGATACTAAGCCCTAATTAATGTTTTAAAACTTTTAGGGACATTGATTGAACTTTTGAAAATAAAGAAACGGGTAATTGGATAATTATTTGAATATTTAGGGTCTAATTATCAAAATTAAAATGTTTAGGGCCAATAAGATAAAATTAGAAAATATAATAAAATTAATTTGAATAATACATAAACTTTTTTTTTTATATGAAGAATAATACATAAACTTTAGGGGTGAAGAAAGAATAAAATTAAATAAGGGACTAACTTGAATGTTTTTCCAAACTTGGGGATTTAAATAAATGAACTTTCATTTTTAATAGCAAAGCCCCCATCCCAATTCTATATTCACGTCCCTGAAGGCTGCTGGTTACGAAAATCAACGACTCCAAATTGGGTTTTCACATTTAAGTGATTTTCAGCCAAAATTGATGCTAGAGGATGAAGCCTAATATAAATGGTGGTTCATATGATAGTGTTCCAGACGAGAAGATGGAGAATAGAAGTTGGGCTAAGTTTTGTTTGGCATGAAAAATTACTGGCGATTTCGAATTTCGAGTTCTCTGCACCAGAATTTCAATCACAAGATCAAGATATGGAGAGCAAGGATTGGAATTGCAATTGAACCGAATGGAGTACGATATTTCATTCACAGATTTCGTTTTCTGCAATTTATCTATTCTTTTTCCCCTTTTTCATGTATGAAGATATTGAGAACAACATAGATTTTGGAATTCCAGAAACTAAAAATCAATTTCGAAGTAGTTACCTGAAGAGATTGTTTGCCGAGAGATTTACTGGTTTGGAATCTGAAGAAATTGTGCATTGTGTAACGTGGATTAAACGATGATGATGATAACGAAATCATGGTAAAATAGTTTTGAAAACTGAAGAAAGTTACCAGTTGAATGCCAAGCTCTCTGTGAGAAGTTTGCAGCCGTGAGTTGAATATTTTGGAGAGGTAGAATTTATGATTTTAGGTTTTTGATACTATTTAGGCATACAAAAGTAGGTTTCCATAATTTGGACACTTGATTGGGCCGTAAACGGACTTAAATTTCGGCCGAATAAGAATAATGGACCAATGGTAATTTAAAATAGGTATTGGGTGTAAGATTCGACCCAATAAGAAAATATTGAATTTTTGAGATTAAAAATCGTTTTCGAATTATTATATTAAATGTTTTGCTAGACAACTCGACGGAACGTAAAATAAATTCTAAAATTTGACGGAAACGTCGTAGCGACACAACTTAAGCTATAAAATTGGCATTTTAAAAATTCGGGTCGCTACAAATGCCCCCGAAAATTTTCATAGAATAGAATTTAAATTTTGTGTATTATATCTTGATGTTTTGAAAATTTGGGACTAAAATGATATATAGCAATTTCAATTTTTATTTGGGTCATATATTTATATTTTGACTGAGTATGATAAGTATATGAATATTATGCTCATTAGATAGGTCGTGATTAATTATGCACTTTAGGCTCAAGAAAAAGTGAATTTGGATTAGCGTAGCCAAAGATGTTGAGGTTGAAAGATATTTTTTGAATTGTATTTTAATTGAATTAATTGATGAGATTAGAAACTTAATGGTTGACACGTGTAAGGCAAGTTGGGGGGTAATTAATAATTGATTTTGTCAATTTCAGGAAGAAAATATAATAATAATAAATTAAAGGAAAGAGAGAACGTGCACGTGTATGATGTGTTTGTTTGTTTTTATTTTATTTTATATTTTTTTAATTGGGATTGATTTGACATGTGTGAGAATCTTAAAGTGATAGGATTTGGTCAAATTTAGTTTCCAATATCCCTATCCCACTATTCACCAACTTTCTAAAGTTTATGTTATTATTGCTACTTATAGATGTATGATACAATCAATAAAAGAAAAGGATACTTTTATGCACAACATTCAAGCAGGAAGATAGTTGGAACGTGATTTTGAGTTTTTTCATCTTTCAAGAACTCATTTAATTCAACAAGGTAGGAAAAGAGATGTAGTTATTTAGCCCGTTTAAATTATTTTCATTTCATGCTGATGAAATTTTATACTTATGAAAGTTAAAGATATGATATGATATGACATGACATTTTATGATATAATGTTATGGCCATTCCGGTACAAACGATATGATATGAGCTATTACCAATTTCTAAAGATACGATGACGGTATGATTTTTCATTATGCACGATTTAAATATTTTATTCAGGATTGCACCATATTTTTAAGTTCCTACTGAGTATTCTCATATACTCACCATTTTTCCTACTCCTCACAGGTTAGAACGGGTCGTTAGTTGGCAGGCGATGAGGTGCAGTTGTAGTGCCAAGATTTATGGGACATAATAAAATGAAATCAGTGTAATGTGCCTTAAATTTCAAATTTTAGCAGAAATCTTTAGTTCAAATTAATTAAACTCGTTAAATTTAATTCTTTTTAAATGTGGGACAATTTATTTGGTCCTGTAATTTCGTATGATGACTTGAGATTTTTAACTTTTTTATGATATTTGGTAATTATCTTGCTATTTATATTTTCTGCAAATAAATAATCCATCTTTATTTGAGTTTCCAAGAATATGCAACTTAGTAGTTTTAAATTTGGTGAATTATATAAGGTGTAGATCAAAATGAAATTTGTCATTTCCTTATAAATAGTTTTGGTAACGATTTAAATTTAAAAAATTTGGGTCGTTACACATAGTGCTCAAAAATGTAATTAAGACCTCCAACTAATTTACCACCAAAAATGGTTAAATATGCATATAAATTTCCAACGACAAAATATAGAAGTCCTGCTCCAGAGTAAAAATGAGCTAGACAGAGATCTTAAAAGTAGACTCTGGTGAATGATCAAAAATATTATAAGAAAGATAACATGAAGCCTTACCACAGAGCTTAATTGCTAATTCACACAATGGAAGGATCTTGTTGATACGATCATGAGCAGATTGCGTTATGATTCCCATGCCCAGTGCATAATCAGCATAAGCAGCATATTGGATTCCTGGATCAGTTAATCCATTTCCAATAGCAAATCCCTGTACAACCACTTCATGTAAGTTAAAGTAACATAATTATAAATTCCCACCGCATAACACATCAGGGAACTACCTTCAAATTTACATGTAGTCCTCCTTTTGCTTTGTTCCCTTGGTGAACTCGAGCAGCAAAAGCAGGAATGTAGTGCCCAGCATATGACTCTCCAGTTATGTAAAAATCATTTTGTGCAAGCTCAGGGTGCTCCTTAAAAAATGCCTACATAAGAAAGGCCACAGTCAGCATTCTCTTGGATGAAAAACGTAAAATCAATTATGAGAGAAACAATCAGCAAGAGGAATTCTCTAAATTCTTTTTCCAGAACATTGATTTTCCAACACACTTTGAATAGAAAAAGAAGTGGAGAAAAAATATGTGAAAATATCTCTATAGCATCAACATAAAGTTGCATTCAAGAAATTAAATCAGTTTCCAGAAAGTATTCTGCAATGAAACATTAGAGGCCTGCTCCGTAACCTGCCCATTTTTATATGCGAACATAACCTTTTTCTACTTCAATTAGTACTAGTTAAACCCTATATAAAGGGGGCTTATGCATTGTAATACACACAACTTTGTTATAAAATAAATTGATATTCTCTCCCTTTAAATTATCTCTTTCTCTCCCTCTTCTTCTCTTTCTAAAGTCTCTTCCTCTTTCTTTTCTCGATCTTGTTCTTCTTGGTTGCATCCTACGTCAACTCCTTCCATCCCAAAAAGACTGGCTGGGTCCAATTTTAATTGATCCAAAATACATTTCCATTGTCAAAAGGTCAAGCATCCATTCCGAATTCTTACATAAACCCCATGAAACTAAAGAGAGCAACTAATGGCACTTCAATTTTTTCACCAAACATACAGTTCCCGGAAAATATACAGAATGGAGGAGATGAAATTATATAGATTGTGCACCATTAATCTCTATGCCAATTCAAACCAACAGAGAAGTGCATATCTACAATTATATCACATAACTAAGGCCATAGCAAGCTACTCAAAACTCGAAAGCTTCCAACAGCTTAAGAAGGATTAAAATGAATAACTAAGAAGTTTGACAGAATGAAAATGGTAAACGGTGTTACACATTGGAAAGATTGCTACCATTAGGATGTCATATCAACATCTTAAAGTAGTTGGTTATCTAATGAAGGAAAAGTCTGCAATCACATTCCCATGGGAGGTCAGCATACTTCACTCCTTTACCTAATGTTTTCTCCCCCTCCCCCATTACTTGTGTTAATTTGAATTTACTTCTTATAGTTTCTGTTGCTAATAACAAGGCACTTTAAATTCCTTCAAACCAGCGAACCAGATGGAAACAAAAGAAAATAATGAAACTGACCTGTATAAAATCGTATAAATCATTGCTAACACCTTTTTCATTGTGGCGAATGTCACGTATGTCGGTGCTATAGCTAAAGCCAGTCCCAATAGGCTGGTCAACAAACAAAATATTTGACACCTACAGAATAATCATAGGAAAGATATTAGTTCTCTTCACGAAGAAAAATGTTATCACGAGAGTAACCATTGTATAAAGCTTAATCTTATCAGTAACATATCAATGGTCCACCGTCCAACGACCCATGAAAGTAACCATTGAATAAAAGTTTAATCTTATTAGTAACATATCAATGGTCCACCGTCCAAGGACCTAATTCAGAATTTAAACTAGAAAGTCCAGCAACTATCAATCAATCAAGCACCGATCCAAAGGTTAAGCACATCAGATTACTGTTAGTAATTTTTAGTTTAGCACCTGATGAACACATTCAATAACAATGATAATATAGTATAGTCATAATTACAATGATAATATCATAAAAATGAGGTGAAACTTTTCAAAATTAGCTCCTATTTGACCACCATTATTTCAAAACTCTCGAATTCCCATACTCATTTTCAACCACATTTACACAATAAAATATTTTGCATGTAAACCCAAAATTTTTTCCTTACTTTTTAACCACTCTCTCTCAAAAAAATCACTATTCAAAATTCAATTTTCTCAAAATATTGACCATCAAACGTGGGCATAGTATTCAACATGGAAGGCATACTAAAAGAGAGGTGAAAATAAAGAACGCGGCAAGGAAGGTAGCTACCGACAAAAAGGAAAACACACAAATGCATGCGCTCACAATAAACATCTTGAGCACTAGTTATAAATTATCATGTTTATGTTCAAATGAATCTCTATATTCATTTATTATGATATTAATGTACGCGAGAATCATGCACTTTCAATCATTCATTATCTTAGTTATAGTTAAGAAATATTGTTTGGTTCTAATATATAGGGTGTGTTTGAGCCACATCATTTTGGAAAAATGTATTCTGAAACAGTAGATTGATAGAGAATGTGTGGTTGAAAAAGAAAGAAAAGTTATTGATGTGATGGAAAATATTATTATATTGAAAAATGTGTGGTTGAGAATGGGAATAAAATTTTTAATGTGTACCAAACAGGGGCATAGTCCTAATAAGACCAATTTTGGAGCTCATCAAATATTCCAAGTTCCTAAATTTTAAGTGTTCCGGTACCGAAAATTTTCAGTAGTTTATCAATCTATCTATTACTTACAGTACTAGTTCATTAAATATTAAAACTACACTCCTAAGTTCCACAGAATCCTTGAAAAAAGGAGACGTGATTCTTAAATTCTCTCTCTTAATCCTCTTATTCTCTAAATTGATCGTTTTTGCATTTCAATCAGTAATCGTCATTTTTTCATTCCCAAAGATAACTATAAGAACTCACTGTGCCCATTGTGCTACCCTCTGCCAGTAGATAGCATTATGACATAAAAAAAGCCTATTTATTTGCATATTTTACAGCAGTATAAACATCATCAGATATAGTCAAACCTTCGATTTTAATATTCCGGAGAATTATATTAACGTGAACAGAAACAGAATGAGCTCATAAAACCACATATCTGATCCTAAGTAAAATGAGCAGCCAAAGTGAACAAGGGTAAGCCATCTAGCCTATCTCAATGTATAATACTTTTAACTTTTCCAAGTAATTTTTAATTCTAGACTTTCCAACGGACAAACACAGTGGATTCAAAAGTACATAAGACTGAACAGGTAATAAGCGAATACTCCCTGTTTTTTCTCCTCTCTCTATAGGCTTTACAGCATAACATAGGAGGTGAGAATAAAGTCTAAACTTATATTATCAAGCAACATACTCATTACTCACATACCACTATGACAATCCCTTTGAGGCATCAAGAATGAAGGCAGCTAGGAGTTGGTAATGCCGATTCTCATTTAAGTTAAAAGTACATCAGCAATGATTATGGAATGCATCTCTAACAACATGAGAAGCGTATATACAGTAAATAAAAAATAAAATTAGAAACAACAGAGATATTATTTGCATGTATAAAGACCTTTTAATCAAAATCTGGGAAAGGAAACCAAAAAAATGAGAGAATGTGCAACAAGTACACCTCATGTACATGTGTGAATCCATCCAGGCACTAACTTCTGGTCGATTAATTTCATAGTATTTAGAAATAAATGCTCATTTCCAGCAGGAAAAAAAATCACCTTGTCCCACCCATACTCATTCCACACAAGAGACAAATTATTGGCAATACTGAAAGGTCCATTTTCATAGAAAAGTGCCATCTCACTGCTACAGCCTGGCCCTCCAGTCAACCAGATAACAACAGGGTCCTCCTTGCTGTTGCGTGATTCGAAGAAAAAGTAAAACATTCTGCAATAATTAATAGTAGTTTAGCCCCAATCCACACACCGTGTAATGCGGGGGTGAGACTCAAGCAGGAACATGGGAGCTACCAAATAGGGAAAAGCAGATTAAATATTTCGGGGGGGGTGTACAATATGTATAATAAGAGCCTGTCTGGTGTAAATTTTTTAGAATATGTATTGTGAAAAGTTCTTAAGTTCTTTGGAGAACGTGTGAATAAAAAGAAGGGAAATTTACGAGTCCGCGTGCAAAATGAGCTTGACAAAAACTGAGTTTTAAAGAATTTCCACAAAACTGGGGCTAAATTAAAACTTCCATATTGATCACAACCATAATTATTCATTAATATGCATTGGCTGCTGCCATGTGCAAAGAAAATGAAAATCATCAATCCTCATTTGCCAGTGAAATCAACTCATTTTGTCTCTAAGAAGATTATCCAAAACAATGTGTTCCTTCCCAATTTTCTTTCTTATCAGCTGGAAGACGGCAACTGAACATGTAACGCTGAGCAACCTGCTAAAAGTAGAAGTTTTTTTCGCTAAAATACTGAGAAGGCAGAAGGTAAAAATTATCTATTTCTATACATCCACATTTACTAAGCTTCAAACATGCAACAATAACAGGATGACGAAATGCTTGAGCTAAGAAAACAGACACAAACCCATTAGAAAACCAAGTACAATTTTTGAAAAAAAATAATAATTAAAAAAATCCAGGAGAATTACTTAAGACCATGGAGATCAGAATATAATACTCTAGGAAATTCAGAAAATATTGGACTGTAGGCTTTCACAACATCTATAAGTGAGAAACCTCACAATTCACAAAATCAAATAAATAAAAAGATCGTGTAGACCAACTTTCGTGTCAACATTGAATTCGCCTTTTTCTCAGGTTAATATTCCTAACATATGCTCTATAAACAAACAAATTGACATTATCAAATTGGGAAAAAACCATAACTTCGAAAAATCTGGAGTTCAAACAAACAAATTGACATTTATCAAATTGGGAAAAAAATAAAACTATAACTTTGAAAAGTCTGTAGTACGAACAATAAATAACATAATATAAAATAGTACTATGATAGATAAAATGGTCAATTTTCCAAAAGAAGTTCCGGACAGAAAGTTTTCTCGAGTGATATTCCTCGTACTCAAATAAGACTAAACAAATAGAAATATAATTATGAAAGAGAAAGTAAACTTGCCCCCAAAAAGAGCAACAACAGAAAATGGAATATCGATAACCAAACCAAAAAAGAACAAAAAGGCTGCTAGATTTATGGGATTTTTTTCAGATACAGTACCTAGCAGCGTGCGAGTGTTGAATCTGATAGTATCCAGCATGGTGGCCGAGGTCTTGAAGTGAAACTCCAGCAGTGTCGACCAAGTTGGGGAACTTGAACTCCTTCTCCACAATTTTGGGTGTATCGGAGAAACTACGATCGTCTACGATATTGATTGATTCCTTGGGGAACAAATTGAGCTCACGGATAAATTTCTCAGCCTGATTCGATGGGCTAATAGGCAGCTGAAGCAAAGCAGTAACTGAAGAGAGAGGTGAAATGAGAAATAGAATGAAAAGAGCAACGGGTGTTGAAGAATTTCTCCTCATTTTCATACAGTGAAGCCACCGAGTGGAGAGTGTGGGTTAGTTGGTCATGGGGAGACACAGAGCGGATGTGCAAATGGAGATATCTGGATTTGATTAAAAACACTGTTGATAAACTTTCACCGAAGTTTAGGAACCATCTAGTTTTTGTTTCCGAATACTCCCTCAACTTTATTTTTCATTTCAATTTAATTACTTAATTTTGTTTTTTGGTCGAAGAATAATAGGTATTTTCCCTAGAACTAGTAAAATAAATTCCATTTTCTTGGTTTTGGCTTGTTTGATTGTCAAATTTTTTTAGAGAAAACATTTTCCCCCACCCCCATTTTCCTCAAATTTGGTGAAAAGTTTTTCCCACTCCTTTTTTGGTGGAAAATAGTTTTTCTAGTCTGTTGACTTTTTTTTTTTTTTTCAATGAAAACAAATTTCATTACTAGTTGTAAAAAAAAATTCACTTTAATGGACAATTTTCATGTAATACAAAGTCAAACGAACACTAAACTTTGATGAAAAAATAATTTTTTTAGGAATTTTTTTTTCAGTTTTTGGCAATAAAAACAAATTTTATAACCAATTGTGGAAAAAATTATCATTTTAATGGACAATTTTCATATAAAATAAAGTCAAACGAATACAAAATTTAAAAAAATTTCAAGTGGAAAATTATATCAATCAAACACACTTAATTACAATTCTCAGTAAAATAATTTCTAAAAAAAATTCCTGTAAAATATTTTCTTTCCACCTATTTTCCATCATTGCAATCAAATAGGCGCTTAGTGAAAATTAGAAGTAAATCTTTTGCTATCCAGAAGAGGAAAAATGCAATTCGTCCAAGTTTAGCACGGTTGGCTAAGTTAAAAGAAAAGTAAAATCACTTGTTAAATAATACGATTTTGAGTATGTTTGATGTAAAAAGTTTAAAAATCGATTTAGCCCATGTTTGATACACATTAAATTTTTCATTTTTATTCTTCTACTCATGTTCAACCACACATTCTTTAATGTACATTTGAAAAGTCCATGGAACCTTTGCACCAAAAAATCTCAAATATCTTGCAAAAAAAGAACTTAAGCCCTTGTTTGATCCACATTATTTTTAAAATATATTTTTGTCTCTCATTTTATCAATAAAATAATATTACACACAAATTAAAAAAAAAATCTTTATTTTTAAACTACACATTCTCTATCAATCTTCCATTTTAAAATGCATTTTTAACCAAAAATGGGGCTCAAATATGCTCTAAATTACGGGCTTTGACTAACTTTATATAATGGGTTTTATTACGCTAAATGAATTAGGGAGAATATATAACTACAAGTATTTCTAGATACATTTTCAAAAATAAGAAACTTGCGAAAATATTTCAAAAATCAGTTGGTCACGGTCTAATAAAATTTTGTGACGTATTAATTAATTAAACACATCATTATCACATTACACACACACAACCAATGATCATGATCGTATAACAATCACAAATCACACAAGATCACAATTATAAAAATACAATTTGTGAATATAGATACGAATTTAGTTGCAAAATACAATTATATGTCATAAATAATCCAATTAATGAGTCACGATCACTATTTATCTCATCATGCTACAACCATATATAGGGAGGATCCAAACTCTCGTCCCTCATCACCTTCATAGCCACGTCAACCACACGTATTTTTTTCGAATTTATAAGCATAATGTACACAATTCATGCCAAAACCATCCATCACCACCCTTTAGACCCCCTCACTCTCACATAATTCACCAGAGTCGCTCCTCTCAACTTCTTTCTTCTTCCCCCACCTCCATTACGCTCATCCAAGTCTCCATCGAGAAATAAGTGAAGAATGGGCAACACCTCAACAGTCTAGATCTCCAACACCCAATCTAGCAGCGTGACAAATTTCGAAAGATCAATCAATTTGAATTAATATACAACCCCACTCGATGCCTATTTAAGATAAAAACTCGTAAACGATGTCACTTTCAAATTTTCTCCACTTTAAATATGAAATTTCGTACGTGAATAGGCATGAAATCTCAGATCATGGTAGTGGTACCAGTGATGATGAAGATGAAACCTTGGTGGGGCGAAAGTTGCGATGGCTAGCGACATCGAGTTTCGATGGCGAGTGAGGCAGCGGGGTGCTGGCGATCGACGATGGAGTTCTACCAAGGGAGATTATATGGATGATTGAGTTACGGTGGAATTTTGCTAGAAAGTGTAGAGATAATTAGTTTTACAGTAGGTAGGTCGATATGGAATAAAGTGGCGTGGAGAACGCCTGATTTTTTAATAGAAAATTCTTAATACCTGATTATTTAAATGAATAATCGAAAGGGTAATTAGTACATAACGCTCTCACATTTCAATGTTATTGTGAAAACGTCATTACGTCTCATTTTTTGGTATTTTCACATTTCATCGTGTAAAATGTCATTTTCGTCTATTTTTTTAATTTAAAAAATTGTGAAATGGTGAATATTCTCTTTTAAGTAAAACAATAGTAAAAAAATAATTGCATTCATAGTCCCCTTTAGAAAAAAAAGTTCAAACGAGTCTCAAATAAATTATTAAAAGAGTAATTAGTAAATAATGTCCAAACATTTCACCATTATGGCAAAAAAAATCCATACCTTTCATTTTTTGGTATTTTCACCCATAATTACACATTTGATTGCGCAAATCATCATTTTTATCCAATTTTTCAATAAAAAATTGTGAAAGGATGAATATACCTTCATAATTTAAAAAAAAAAATTTATTTATAATTTATTGGGACTCATTTGCACTTCTAATAATTTATTTGTGGCTCATTTGCACATTTTTTTAAATGTAATTTTCTAATTTGTTAATGATTTATTTGGGACTAATTTGCAATTTTTTTAAAAAAATGGGACTATGATTGTAATTAATTTTAAAATTTTTTTATTTAAACAACAGGGTATAATAATCATTTCACATCTCTTAATTGAGAAATTGAATACAAATATATAGAAATGACGGGTTGCACAATCAAATGTGTAATTAATGGTGAAAATATCAAAAAAATAGGGACTTTTCGCAATAATAATGAAAAGTAGATATATTATGTGCTATTACCCTTTTAATAATTTATCTAGGACTCATTTGCGTTTTTAAAAAAAATTGGGACTATGATTGTAATTAATTTTTTTGTTTGTTTTATTTAAAAAAATTGCGTTTTTGTGTTTTGTCATTCTACAATTTTTAATTGAAAAAATTGATAAAATGACCTCTTGCGCAATGAAATATAGAAACAATGGTGAAAATGCCAAAAAATGAAAGGTATGGACAATTTTCATAATAACAGTAAAATGTGAGGACGTTATGTGTCAATTACCCTAATTAAAAAAATAGGTGTGGATATAATCTTCTCGTAAAATTATAATACTAGCCCCCGTTTGATCTACTTTATTATCTCATTAAAATGAAAAATATGACCGTTATCCATCATATTAACATTTAAATTCAAAAATTCTATCTCATGTGTGGGCTCCAATAACGGCTATATTTTTCATTATCATTCTATAATAATTTGGCTCGAACAGGGCTATTTGGTACGCATTAAAATTCTCATTCTCGTTCTCGTTTTTCTACTCATTTTCAAAAACACATTTTTCAATATTTTCCGTCACATCAATAATTTTTCCTTCTTTTTTCAACCACACATTTTCTATCAATCTACTATTCGATGATACATTCTTTCAAAATAATGTGGCTCAAACACACCCTAAAACTCATTTACCTCTTAAAATTGATGTAAAAGAGAGTTCCATATTAATAGACAATGCGATAAAAACGTGTTTCTAGTATGAATCCATTATCAATGACCGTTTTAAAATGAGAGTGATATATGTCTAAATTCCAGGTAGTTTAGTTTGATTATATTACTTTTGTTATTTTTCCCCTGTTTGACCCACATTATTTATTTCATTCTCATTCTTTTACTCATTTTCAACAATACATTTTTCAACAAAATAATATTTTACAACATATCAATAACTTTTCCTTCTTTTTAAACCACATATTCATCATCACATCACTTAAAAAAATACATTCTCTCATTTTAATATGCACCAAACACACTCTTAATAAAAAAGTAGTTTTTAACTTAAATATTAAATTTATATAACGTTTCCACAATTTCACGTTTTATTTTATTTGAAAAATGCTATGGATACCCATAGCAAAATTGGGTTTTCCGTTTAAAGTGCATTTAGACCCAGTTTGATTGCAACAAATTTCATGAAAAATATCACATCCGAGGAAAACGAATTTCACTTTGACAGTTTGATTGCAACGTGGAAATGAAAATTGAATTCTAAGGTACAACCACTTAAGTTGTATTTTCCTTGTTTTCCTATAAGTTTGGTGAGTTTTTATTTTTTTAACTAAAATGGAATTGGAATTCCTTTCAAATAATTATGTTTTGAATCTGCATAGAGGTATTACGACGGGACGTCAGGACCGTTTCTGACCACGTTTGTTTCGTATTAAAATCAGATTTTAATCTAAGTCAAAGTCAAACAATTAATATTAACTACTGATGGGTGATGTTTCACTCATGAAATTATTCATTAGGCTTTCTTGGCTTGATAATTTGTATTCCCAAATGTGTTTCAACTAATCTCGTCAGTTTAATTTAAAACCAATCATTCAATCACTCATCATCTAGATAAAATAGAAGTTACACAATTATAGTACTTGGTGGAATTAAATTACAATCCCCGTTGGTTCGATACTCTACTTTATCACTATATTACAAATTTTGACGCCACACACTTGCGGTATATTTCACGTTGTATAAAACATGTGACAACCATATTTTTTTTATGGGTTTCACGACTTTTTCAATCATACATTTCAAAAATTTGTTTCACAATCTACTAAAAATCTAATTTTAATTTCTACCAAACACTCGCTGAGAAGTAACTTTTATAAACTTACCCAAACACGAGTGAAATCTTCAAAAATCTCATATGCACTTTTCGACTGTACCGCGAAAACAGTAACCCTAACTCTCTCCTTTTCACACACAACACTCGATCCATATTTGGTACACATTAAAATTTTCATTTTCATTCTTCTACTCATTTTCAACCACACATTTTTTAATAAAATAATATCTTCCATCACATCAATAACTTTTCTTTCCTTTTCAACAACACGTTTTCTGTCAATCTATTATTCCAAAATACAATCTTCTAGAATAATATAGCTCAAACACACCCTCAATTTATAAAATTATGGGGGTTAATTTCATAAACGATCACTGAAATTGGGTGGGTTGCATAGAGGGCAGGGAGGACTTCAAGGTGGTGTGTTTATCTGGTGGTTTTGGTGGTCGAAAAGTGGTGGTTGAAAATGGTTTTGTAGAGGGATTTTGATGATTTTTGCACCGAAGTCCTCAAAATTATATGTTCACGCGTTTTATTTCTTTAAATTTGAATTAAAATCATAATGGTCATTTAGTAACCATTTGTGGAAGCGCATAATACCTCAGTGATCGTTAGTGCAAATTTTAAATTTAGGTGACTGTTTTATAATTTTGACGTAACTTCAATCACCCTCAATGAAATTAACCCAGAATTCTGGGGTTTAATTTATAAGGACATGTTTGGACCATATTTTAATCTAAATCTAAGTTAAACAATTAATATCAACCACATCTTTTACGAGTCTCACATCTTTGCAATCGTACATTTCAAAAATTTATATCACAATTTTACACCAAACACTCCAAGTTTTGAGTATTTTCAATTTAATTTTTATTCTACGGGTTGGATTTAGGGTTTTTGAGAAAGAGGAGAGAGATGGCAGGGAAGGAGCAAGACAACCGTATATTTGTAGGAGGTTTTTCGCAGGACATCACCGAGCGTCAGCTGGAAGATGCTTTTAGCCGTTTCGGAAAAATTATCGACTCGCAGGTTCGGATTTCTCGTTATTTTACAGTTATCCTCGAAATTTTCCCTCGACTTCCTAAGAATAATTATCTTGGAGGATGGATATCTGCTTATTTTATATTTGCCAGGGAAATATAGTGGAAATTGAGTACTCTGGACGGGTTATATATTTTTTTTATTCTGATTTCAAAGTTTTTCCACGGGTCAATACGATGTCAAACCATTATATATGTTTTGACCGACTTTCCGTTGATTTTATTGATAGAAATTGAAGCGTCAATTTGATTTCGTCCATAATTCTGGAGTGCAAGAAATAATTGATAGCTTAATCACTTCTTAATTTTTTTTTTTTTGAAAGAAATTTATGTTTCAAACCAACCTGGATGGGATAGGAAAAGATGATTTTGATGATGAAAGGACATAAGGAGAAGTCTTCGAAAAGTTTATCTAATGTGCATTAAATTTAAAGAGACTCGTGACATCAGAGAAAGAGGTTTACTGATATGGATGAATAACTTGGGACACACGGTTCATATAACTCTCTGAATGGGTTCTGTGTTCTGGTTTTGTTAATTAATTAAGGTGGGTATTGGGTTTAGTGAATTCATGAGATGGAAAAGTTAACTTATCTTTTACCTTTTCACAGCAACCAAACACTCAGAATATGCAGCGGCACGTGTTGATTATTCTTGTTTCTCTCTAATTATTCTATAATATGAAATATTAATATATCATTGTCAAAGTTAATGGTGTGCTGCAAAATTTATGAAGAAACACGTGATTTTTTTTTTTTTTTGTGTGCGTTCTTAATTTTGTTTGCACCATCATATTAACCTTCATTTTTTTCTTCTTTTGTGTTGGTTATGAGGCATTTTTTCTTTTGTTTGAATGTGGGGTTGTACTGATGAGACATCGAACAGGTTAAGCGGATCTGGGTGGTAAGATGGTTGAGAAAGGCTGAGATAGAGTTTCCTTCTGTGAATTCAGGGATTAACTTAATTAAAGTGTTCTTGATGTGCTCAACTAATAGTTTTATGGTAATGGTACAAGGCAAAGCAGTTGATCTTTTTGGAGTGAAAGACATGCTCGAACACCATCTTTTGCCAGTTTTACTCTCAATCATTTGGATCACCTTCTTACATGAGAGACCTTGGTTGTATTCATCTTGAGTACAAATTCTGGCTCTGTAGCACGGACACTTCAATTAGGGTAGCGTGTCCGTGTCCGACACGTGTCGGACACGAGTCGATACCGACACTTCTCGGACACTCTACCGTAATCATTTTTCTTTTTATATTAGAAATATTATATATTGTTAATTCAAAGTTATTAACAAGTAACAAATAAGTACTCATGTTTAAAAGATTTCAAAAAAAAAAAAATTAATAACAAGTATAAAACTAAATTTATACTATATAAATGAAGAATTTTTAAGAATTTAATCAACGTGTCGATGACGTGTCGTGTCCGTACTTTTTAAAAAAATCGCGTGTCGACGTATCCGACACGTATCATGTCGGACACACGTGTCCGTGTCGGTGCATCATAGAATTCTGGGCCCCCTTGTCCTGCATATACTCAGAACATTTCTTCCATTGCTCCCATTCCTCGGTGGCAAAACTGCCCCTTTTGGTTATTGAACTCTTTCTAGTGAACTTACTCCTGCAGAAACTGTCCCGAAGCTTTTAGTTTCACAAAAGGGAGAGATTAGTTGAAGCTTTGATGCAGGATTTGCAATAAATCTGTAAGATAGTTTAAGGTTTGCTACTTATGAGAGCTTTTGGTTGCATTGGAATATGCCAAGTTGCTGAAGTGTGTGGTATCTTGTGTTGCATGGATTCCATTCGCACAGTTGTTTCTGATGAATTTATAAAATCATTCATGTACAGCTGTGTTACTGGATGTTGCCAGTTTTAGTTGGGATATGCTCGAGTCTTTTGCTGGGTTAAGCATAGCTGCTGTTTGTTTGGAAAAGGCTGCATTATCGTGTTTCACTATTTAATTCCCATTAGGAAAGTTAGTGATTATTTATACTTATGGACCATATTGTATAATTTACTTAAAATGAGGTTCAGAGTTTAGATGATGATGGGTACTCTGAGATTGTTGGATAATTGAGAAGTTTTTTAATTCTTATAGCTGTCCCTGGATTTCGGCACCGTATAAGATTCATTTCTGATTCTGTGGAAAACTTATTTGATTAAGATTCGTGTCATTTGATTTGAGTATGCCATGTTTTTTCTGTAGTTTTGGGGAAAAATTCTTAGTTTAAACACATTGAGCAATCACGACATGCTTCTCCCTTTTATGATGTCCGAAAGGTTTCACTAAAATCAACTTACCTTTTCTAATAACCTGTGAAAGTCTTCAACGATGGTTTATTATGGTTTGTTGATTGGACCTGTATCACTTACTATCAATAGCTGCATACAGTGGCTACCAAAGAGTTTCTTGAATCAGTTTCATTTTGAGTTTTTTTTGGTACTGATCCGTGTTTTCCATGCTTGAATCCATAAGAGTTCAGATTTTATGTCTAAAGATGCAAGTACATTGGAGAACAAACTCAGCACTTAGATACATTGACACATCTAGTTTGTAGTCAGTTTCCGAAAGTTATCTGCTATGTCTTTCCAATTTTGAATGACTGATGTTCATGAAGCTTCTGTCACATCCAACAGTTGCATTGTTTTGAGCTGTATATTAGCTCAGATGTGTACATATAATTAAAAGGCAATGCTAGATGTGACCCAGAGAATTTGTCCAGGAAATTTGACTGTGTATTAACTTTTGCGAGTATTCAGTTTATGGAGGGTCTTTTGTTCCAAGCAAGATTTTAGGTGAGGGTCACTTCTACAGGTCAATCTTGGCAGAGACTGTAATTTGAGAATGTATATCCTCATATTTGGTCAACGAATAGGTTCAGTACTCTTTCCGGTTGAGTGCATGAAGTCTTTCTGACAGGTGACCAAGTGGTGAAGATGGTGAGGATTTGAAGAAGAATTCTGTTTTCACCGTGTTTCATCATCACACTACAGTACAAGTTTTAGAAATCACTTTGCCTTACTACTTTAGTCCTCTTTATTGAACCTATTTTGAACTGTTGTTGGGAGTTTCTGTACAAAAGAAACAATTTTTGTGAAAAAGCTTCGTCGGTGGAAATTCTTATCCTGTTTCGATTAAACACTTTGGGTATGAGGAAATTACATACCCGTGACTTTGAGGATGATTATGTAAGTTAGCATCTCAATTCAAGATGAGCCTTTTTTGGCTGCCAATTATGTTCAAGTAGCTTCCAGTTGAAAAGTTTAAGTTTTACAAATTATCATCCAGTTTGCAGAACCGAAAAAACAGCTGGAGTAGATTGTCATACGGTGATCATGTATCTGGTTGAGAAATGGTGCTTTCTTGTCTAACATTCAACAAAATAGTGGTGTCAGTAATGAGACCAAGTGGCTATGCTCGGTGCAATTATGCAAATCGAGTTAGCATACTACATACGTTGTTCCACAAATTCATCGCTTTGGATAAATGAAGACTTATAATATGCAAGTTTGTCTTGGACAATTCTTGGAGAAATACATGCCTTCACGTTGTTCTTTTGATGTGACTGTATGTTGAACTGCGTAATATTTGTTGTGTTTTTTTTGGTATCTACTGTTGCTCAAAGTATACTGGTTTACAGCAAGATTTTAAGTAGTTTGAAAGAATTACAATCCTGGGAATCACTTCAAGTGGCCATCAGTAAGGAACCTATTTGTGTGGTTGTATAATAAGTTCAGTTATGTGGAATTTGAGGCTTGAGTAAAATTTAAAATGTCAGATGATGGAAATCTGCAGTTGTTCATATTCTTATACTCGTGTAAGAGTTCTTTGCCATTGAACATGTTATCTTCCTTGTATTATTCCTATATGAAGCTTGTTCAATGTATACTCATGCCTTCATCTTATTCCATTCTCAATTAAACCAAGAACCAAATGACTGAATGCATCCATTCATTTTTTATTCTTCTTCATTTTTTATTATTTTTTCAAAAGTACTCGTATGCTATTAGCTTGTCTGTTGCATCTTACTCTTGCAAATCTTTTGAAATGTTTTGTACTTAGCTTATTATGTATATAATTGCATGTGCAGTACAGGGGTAAAAATAAACTGTGGTTACTGTAACTCGTTCCGCATGTTTGTGCTATTCTACTTGTGCAACTTATCTTCTTTTTCACATCTAGCTTCTATTCAATATTCATAGGATGAGGTTGTCATTGTTTCTTAGATTTTTCAAAACAGGCTTGGTTGTATGGGGTGTCTTGGTTGCTCACTTTGGTTTTAGCTATATTTTGGCACCTTACAAATTGCTCTGAGCTCATGATGGCAAACTATCCACAACTTGTATGGTGTGCTGTACTTGATGGGATGCGTAGGCATTGAGCCGCTTTGCATGCACAGCAGTGTTTTGTTTCAACAGTTAGTATAAACTTAAGTTGTCATTTTTCGCAAAAATAAATAAAAAATGATTATGGCCTGGATTAGATAACCTCCATTGGCCTGTCATTGTTTGATTTGAAATGGAAAAAAGATGTTTGCTCCTGAAGGTTGAATTTAATTATTAATTTTATATCTTTTCCAACTTTTCTGTCGTTAGATATTTACAGCTATTTTTAACTAAAATACAGAATGAATTAGACAAAATGGATGCTTGGTTTGTGCCTGGGCCTAAATATTAATAGCTCGAAAGGTAAAATCCATGACATGCATTGACAACTCTAACGGTATTCATTCCCTAGTAGTTTAAATTCTCTAATCTGCTGGATTTTTATCATGTTTTCTGAACATTGAATTCATTTTGTTGTATGGGATGTCATCTGTAGTTTTGAGGTTCTCAAAGTGTTGTAATGTTCATGTAGATTATGCTGGAAAGAGATTCTGGTTGCCCCCGTGGATTTGGAATTTTGACCTTTGCAGACCAACGGCAGTGGAAGATGCAATAAGGGATATGCATGGTAGGGAGTTTAGCAATCGAGTCATCTCTGTGAACAAGGCCCAGCCTAAATCAGGGGATGAAGATTCGGAACACGGCTATGGAGGTTATTCAGGTGGCAGGGGAAGGGGAAGCGACGGTGGAGACCGTTCATTGGGGCTGGATGATTGCTTCAAATGTGGTCGACCAGGTCACTGGGCCCGAGATTGTCCGTCAGCAAGTGGTGGCCGAGGTGCTCGTCCATTCTTGCCTCCGCGTTCTAGGTATAGTGGGGCTGGTAGTCGTGGGGATCGCTATGCAGTTGATCGTGACAGATACATAGACGATAGATATGACAGAGGTCGTTATGGTGATAGCGATAGGTATGAAGATCGATACGGGAGCCGTGATCGGTATGTTAACGACAGGTACTTTGGATATAATTAATAATTTACATAGACATCATCATTTTCTGTTAGCACTTCCCCATTTACCTAAAAGGAATCGATATTTGGTTGAGATTATTTAATAGTTTGAGGAAGAGTATATATATGGATAAGCTAAACAAAGTTGTCACCATTTTTTGTTTTTTTGTATTTTTAATGGTCAGGATTCATGAAAAAAAAAAGTGTTGTTTACTTTAAAAGTAATTTTGCCAACTTAGTTCCAGCATTGACCAATAAGAGAATCACTTTTTTTAAAGCTTAACATTTACCTGTACCCAAATTTACTGAAGCTTAGCTAAAAACATGCTTTCTGGAATCCTTAGTCTACGAGTTACCACCAGGAAACTGGTGCTGGTAACAGTGCAAGCCTATAAATTATATTTCTTAATTGTGGACAACTCTTAAATGATTTTTTAATTATGATTTCTCATTTATAAGCAGTTATCCTCCTGCTGGAGATAGATATGCATTTGATCGGTACGGGAACTCCGATCGTTATCCCAATGGAAATGGCAAAGAAAGAGGCTACGATGGAGATGGAGGCGGAGGGCCTGCTCGTTATGAAGGAAGAAATTATAGGGACAGAGCAGGTCCTTACGACCGCCCTAGGCGAGGACGACCTTCTTCCTTTGACCGGTACTAGAATAATTCTGCAGTTCTAGAGATAATATTGTGTTTATACTTGTGACGTATTCCCATTTTGGTAAATTTTGAAAACTTCTTATCAATATTCGTTGTTCATCTTGCTTCAAGGAGCGTGCTAAAATTGAACGTTATTTGCCAAGTGGAAAATTAACATTTAATACTACTTTTGTGTTGTTGGAGCCTATCAATTATGTACAATACTGGGGCTTCCAGCCTACAACAAATTTGAAAGTTCCACTCCTTTTTCTTTCAATTTTATATAAATAATAATGGGAGTCAGTGTAAACCACCATTGTTGGTGGTAAGGTACAAAATTAGAAGAGAGAAAAAGAGGGTAGTCGGTGGATATGATTGTGTTGAGGCTCCACCGCTCCCAAACATCATTCCGAAGAAGTCGCCATCTCCGCCACCATTACTGCTTCCGCCAGTGGTAGTGCTGCTGCTACCGTGAATGATAAAACTATTGTCCCTGCACCCGTAAGTACACCTATATGAGCAAAAGATTTTATAACAAAATCATAAATAGAAAGGGCATTGAGATGAAATAGTTCGTTGGAGGCACTCATCAAACATGACATTATCAAGTGAAATTCATAGTCAAAGCATATTTAAAATACCCCGCCTCCACCCTACCCTACTGTCACATGATACTACAGGAAAACCTTGTTTTCATTGTACAAGTCTGTGAAGTAACAGAGAGACGTTGGATGGACCCTCACCTCTCATGGTCCCACCCCACTCCACCCACCGACCCTCGCATGTTGATAAACAGAAACACTTGTCTATTTCAATAGTTTATGTACAAATAGGAATCCCATGTAACAAAGTGACTCCCAGCTGGATCTAGATTTGGTTTCATTAAAATCTTGATACATTTTTTTTTCCTTTTCAATAAAACAATATCCAATAAAACAATATTACAGAAAAAAATTTCATTCTTTTTCAATCACTAAGGGGCCGTTCTCTTTGCTGTTTTCAAACCGTTTTCTATTTTCGATTTTCCAAAACAGTCAAAACGCATTTTTTTTAAAAAAAAATTGTACATAAAACTCAAAACGACCTTTTTGGTCGTTTGGAGTGTTTTCAAGCCAAATACTCAAAAATGTTGGAAATGCAGAAAACGCCCGATGAAAACAATTTTTCAAAAATGCAAAAAAGAATGGAAAAAGAAGAGTTAAATTATGGAAAATAATAATTTTCTACTCCATGAAAACAATTTTTCAAATGTCAAAAAGAACACATTTTTAACAATCTCAAAATAAACGTTCAAAACACAAAATCCAAAATAAATTCAACACTCAAAACACAGAATTGAAACACGAAAAAAGCTGCTTCTAAATCTCTCGAAAAATCACTTTCAAAAAATTATAGTCTTAAATAACAGGAGCCAGAACTCCTGTCAAGTTGCTAACAACGATGGGACGTTATATAGGAATTATCAATGTCAGCGTAGCGGGTCATCATCTCTAATCATACGTTTAATTATTTTGGGCTTGAGTGGTAATTAAGCATTAAAAAGGAGTGCGTGTGGGCCACAATGAAAAGCCTTTTCCAGTGCAGAGCAAGTTGTCCAGGACATCCCACAAATCGTGGGGCCCACATCTTCAATTTCTCAGAGCGCCCCACTCTCATGGGCCATGGAGCAAAGAGAATCTATAACACATGCTGTGTGGATTCCCCAACAGAATCGTTGGCTAACTAGCTTTTAGACAGGACTCATCAAACATAATTTCATGCATTTCTTCACTCCGACGACGGTCGAGGTCGATTATGTGAATCTTTGTACCCATGTGTTATTTTTGACAGAGTCAAGTCCGAAAATCATTTTTTTCTACTTTTTCGTTCATTGCTAATTAGATACAAATAGCGAAGCGAATATTTTAATTTTAATTCTGGGTGACTTAAAATAAGTGTTCTTTATCTGGTAACACTTCGAATGTGTTTAATGGATATTATTGAAAAAAAATTATTTTAAATAGTGATGCGGTGATAAATATGTGGTTAAAAAGTAAAAAAAATTATTGATGTGATGAAAAATATTATTTTATTAAAAAATATGTAATTGAAAATTGGGTTTAGAAAAAAATATATTTTGAAAGATTGTGTACCAGACAACCGATTAAATATGTCCACCAAGAGGAATATTCTGGCCTGTTCACAATATAAAAGTACTTCTTGGAAACCCTAATAGTCAATTAGGACAACTCAAGACTGTAATGCTATTGGTCAGATGATGCTTAAAGCGCGCAGGATCACGTGAACCAATGTACCCCATTTCTGCTGCCTCAGATATTTACCATTTCCAAGCCTTTTTCTTGTAATAATTGGCTAAAAAATTGATATATTACATCAAGCTAGGTGACCCATGCAATGTGTTAAAAGAGTAATGTTATTCATCCCTACTCGAGTTACAAATACAGTCTAGATGACGTTAGTGTGTCATTAAATGATAGGTAAAATTAAATAAGTCATTTAATTTCACATTTCATTTAACCTATTTAGAGTCACATAGACCGTGTTTGTAAATACTAAGGATGAATAACATTACTCAATATGTTACGTATTATTTTTCTTTTTTTGCAAAATTTAAAATTAAGAATTTTGTAAAGGTGGGTAAAGCAAAAGATTGAAACACCGTTATTTTTTGACAGTTCAAGCGATTATTTTCTTTCAGTTGTAAAGGAAAATAAAGTAAAAGCAAATCGGTGAGTGTGTACCTCGGCCCACCAAGGACACCAGCGTTCATCGTAAGACTGTCAACGAGGACGGAGGATTTGGGCTCAACACTGGACGCCTTCGCGTATTGGGTGCTGAACCCCCCACCAGACGGCACAAAGAATGCACCATTTACCATTGTGTCTCCGTCTGTTCGCCAATTCCAATTGCTCCACTGACCCTCGTCCGTGTCGCATCGCTTGGTCACCTGTCAAACAATGTTTAGTTGTTAAAAATATATTGTGTCGAGGCCAAATCATCCCTTTCTATTCTAAAAAAAATGCAACAAGAGAACTCAGTCAACTCATGGTTCATCTGGTTCCTTCCCTGCTCAACAGTCAGCTGACTGTTTTTCCCCCCAGTTTTGAAGAACTGTTTTCAGACTACAACTGAACAAGTTTTCGAGCAATATCTCAATTTTCCTAGCCGAATCAGCAGGGGCAGTTTTCAAGACTGTTCATTATCACTAGGATAGAGTGATAAATGATGCCTACCCACATATCCAAAAGTTAAGCATGCGCACACTTTCTTGGCGCTGTATTGCTTAAAAGTTGAAATAAAATTATGATCAACATAAAATTGTTACAAGACAAGATTATAGCAATTAAGACTACATATAACGCAACATCAAATGCCTATGGATCAATACATGTACCTATTTGGTGCACAAGTTTCCATGAACTACAAGTGCTGACACAAGTAAAAGGTTTCATCATTTGCAACTATCAAACTTGGTCCACATTAAGTGGATTGGGGCATTCTATGACATCCTTGAAGATCATAGTATATCTTGTTCTTTGGTTGGGGTCAAAAGAATATAATATTTGATAAGAATATAATGAATATGTTACATTTCCGTCGCGCAACAATTACCAAACCAATCATTTTCTCTACTCAGACCATAAAATCTCGCAAAGGAAATTAAAAATGTCTCAGTTAAAATGTAAATTACCTCCTTAGCACTTGGATCAGATGGTGCTGTGTAGCGATTCCCCTGACTATTAATGGTTGGATTACCACTTCCACCAATAGCATACATCTTCCATTCAGTAATATCGTTGTTCACCACATGGATGTACCCTCTCCTACATCTTGGCATCCTCTGCACCAAACCTTCTCCAAAGTAATTGAAAGCTATTGTCACCTGCACAAAAGGACATTTTAGTTCAAGAGCGGAGCTAACATTTGCGAGTAACCAAATGTCGTGGTTAAATATTGGGTTTAGGGATTGATTATAACATTTAACAAGGATAGTTTTTGTAACCTGCATTCCAGAGTCAGGCAAGTATTTGTCGTCATGTCCCAAGAGCATGACCTCGTCGTGGTAAGAGAAATAGCTATTAGAAATGGTTATAGCAGTGGATCCCATGATGGCATCAACCAAGCCATCAGTACAATGGGACAAAGCACAATGATCAATCCAAATATTCCTCGACCCAAAAATGGATATCCCATCACCATCCGATTTGCCTCTATATCCAACATGTGTTGGACTTGACCTAATGTCAGTATTCCCTGAGGGTCTACAATCGTAAATGTGCACATTGTGAATTATCACATTGCTAATATACTGCAAAGTTAAGCAGCCATTGCCTGTTATCTGCACGTTCACACCACGGCCATCAATTGTCTTGTAACTATTAATAATGAGCTCATGTTTGAGCTTAATAACCATGTTCGACTGGAAAACTATCCATAGAGGTTCATCTTGGATGACTGCATGGCGGAGGGTGCCTGGGGTGGGGTTAACTGTGTCATGGTCCGAGGAGTCGTTAACTATGTAAATTTGGCCACCTTTGCCTCCCAATGCACCCTGGCCAAAGCCAATGGCACAGTCCGCTAGGCGTTGGCGGTTGTTGGCCCAGTTGGAGTCACACCTCCAACAGTCATCTATTGGATTGCCTGTGAGACAATGGGACTGACCCTTCACTGAGGTGGATAGCAAATCCCTTCTTGATAGAGATACATTGACACTCCTGTAGAACATCATAAAAATCAAAAACAAAAGGAGAAAACCAAAAATGTAATTCAGATTGTGCTGAAAATATATGGGAACTGTACATTTGCAATTTTTGGGGCAAAAAAATGGAAGTCATTAATGTAAATTGCTAATAATGAAGAAAACAAAAATAATACTTTTGGGATGCAATAATGGACTACAGCTGGAGGGCATTTCTTCATTTATTGGGGAAATGTGTAAAAGACCATGAGAAAACAGGGTAATGTAAGCAATCAAAATAGGTTTTTTGATGAAGTAAGTGATTACTAGGTAAAAAATGATTAAAAAAATCAAACCAAGAAACAGTTACATAGATTCAAAATCATGTTGGACAGAGAATGGCATAAAGACAGATGTTCTTGTCAAACTATATGCTCTGAACAGAAGGCACGCTAATATGAAATTGCAACAATGAGCATAACCCAGGTGCGGATTTTTTTGGATGAACTGTTCAAGAAGAAACCCAATCTTTAAGATCTGAAATAAGCAAAACCCAAATAGAACTTTTTATTCATATCTTTATAAACAAACAGAGAAATGCCCACTAACCAACATGACAAAATGCTGTAATGAGCAAAGCCCAGATGGGGTATTGAGCCATATTTTGCACAATGTCTCTATGTATATATGTACGCATACCTCTGTACTTGTTGAGCCACAGCTTCAGGGTTGGGGTGTTGATTTGGGAGAGTGAGATTCAAACTTGTTGCTGCTCTAATCAAAGAAGGGATACAAATCAAGAAGCAAAACAAGAAAATGCAGGTTTCTGGGAGCATCCTTGGAGTGGGGGTAGGGAATAGAAGTGTTCCCGTCCTGCTTGTTTCTTAGTTTTTGCTTCTGCACTGCAAGAGACACTAAACCATGAAAGAAATGTAAAGTTTCTTGAATGCACAGTGCTGCCTATATAAAGACAACAGCATTGCATATAATAATGTAGTGACTGCATATTTATTGAAGGGAAAAAAAAAAAACAAATATCAGTGTAAAATAATGTTACTTTCTTGGTTAGGGTTTGGGCAGTTGTTTTTTTGTTTTGTTTTGTTTTCTCTATTTTATTTTAAGATGAAGAAAGGAAGAGACTTTGGCACTGGATGCAATGGGAACAGACCCCCATGAGAGCCTTTTCTCTGTGTGTGTGTGAGAGAGAGAGAGAGAGAGATTCTCTTACTTGCTCTGCACAGTTCACATTCTTACCTCGCTAGCTAATTTATTTCTACGAGATAAATAATGTAGTCTGGCTCGGTTAGGAACCACGTTTAGAGTGCTTACTATCCATATTTTTTGTAGGCTCGGCTCAACTAAGCTTGACCCAATTTTGAAGCGAGCGGCGCAATCAATATTTTCTAGTAGGCTCAACCCCCCGCCCCCACCCACCCACGCACTTACAATCCACATTTTCTAGTTGATGCTACTCAGCTCAATCTACTTTTCGGGTGGTCGCCATCCAAGACAGCCTGCCATAAGAATGTGAGGCATAGTAAGGCTTGAACAGGTTCGGCCTGCAAAGGTCGAGTCGGCCAAATAAAGGATTTTGCAATTCAATTCGAATTTAGTCCGTTTGACCATCGTTAAAATGAGTTTTGGAATAATATATATATTTTTTAATTTGTGGTTAAAAAGTAAAAAAAAAATATTTTGATTTTACGTGTAAAAGTAAAATATTTTAATGTAAAAATATATTATTGAAAAATTATTTTAATGATTAAAAAGTTTTGAATTTACCTGTAGAATATTATTGGGAAGGAAGCTAGATGAGTTCTCTGTTCTCATAATCACGTTTCAAAGTATGACGGGTCATGCTACTTGGGGTTGACATATCGATGTACAGACCTTCTCACAAAATGGGGGCAAAGGAGTATTTTTTTTGATCGTGGACTCCCATCTTGTGAGGGGTCTGTACACCAAAGTGTCAATTCGGTGTACAATGATCATTTCCCCATGTATGACAATCCAATTTTGACTTTATGGGACAGTTAATTAAATGGGTTTCTCGACTAAAGGGACAGCTCTTTTTGCAGAACCATTTAATCTGAATAACTATCTTTAATGATTCTTACTACTTTTTAATTATTTCAAGATCATGTCTTTAGTTGGAGACTAAACAAATCTTAATTACTGTTTCATCGTATCACCTTTTGTTTTTTACTCCAGTCGAAGTTGAATACTTTAATCTTTGACTTGTAGCATGACTTTCTCTAGTTTAAGGGTGTGTTACAGCCACATTATTTTGAAATAGTAAATTGAAGGAGAATGTGTGATTGAAAAAGAATAAAAAATTATTGATGTGATGTAAAATATTATTTTATTTAAAAATGTGTAACTAAAAATGCGTAGAAGAATGAGAATGAGAATAAGAATGTGTACCAAACAGGGACTTAATGTCCGGACGAGACTCTTAAAACTCGAAAGAATTTATTGTCGCATGGCTGATTAGCAATTACAAACAGTACAACAAAAATAACAAAATGTAAAAAATTATTTAAAAGATTATCAATCTTTAAACCTGTAATTAAGCACATTGACATTCTCAATCTGCTTGTTAGCAGTAAAACGAAAGGTTCAACATAAAATTCAACTAGACGTGAAACTTCAATCAATGGATATAAAAATGATCATCGTCTTCAGAATTCAAGTGCATGGTCATACTCAGTTTTTTCTTACTTTTCCCCCCTTTTTTCCTGTGGATATATGGTTTCCTTTAAGCAACAGAGTCGAATAATATTTCATCTTTCCCGGGATATATTAGTTTCAAAAACTGCTGCTCAGGCCATCTGTAATCTCAGTAAAGACAATAACATGAGGTTGAGCTTAAGGCCAAGCACGAACGTTTTTAGCCTGTTAAAAACTTGCTTGATAAATGCAGTCGAGGGCTGTGCAATGTCCACTATTGCGCGCAAAACCTGTTTTAGTCCAACCAAAGAACAAAAATTCATAAAATCTACCTCAGAAACAAATGAAAATGCATGAAAAAGAAAAGACTGCAGCTTCAGTAATTGCCGGGCATCTGATGATTTAGACTCTTAACGGGTGAGGATTACAGTGAGTCATTATCAGATTGATCTTCGTCTTCAGCTTTACAAATTACAAGGGTACTTGTGTTCAATCTCTCATATTAGCGGCAGAACAAATATAGATAAGGCAAGAAAAAGCCCGGAATGAAATTTTTTGTTATTAGTTTAGAGCATGTTAGCGAAGCTTAAAAGTAAGTCCAACTTTTAATTTTTGTTTTGAAATATGTTTGGATACGTTGAATGGTTTGTTTTCACTGCTACGTAAGGATAATTACAATACCAATTACAAATACTGACCAGCATAAAAATATTTTAGAATTTAATTGAACTTGAATGTTAATTTTTCAAGCTTACCCAAGCATGCACTTGTATAATCAATTAATCACCATAAGCAATAAACAATAGATGCTTGAGCAGAGATTGCAAGTGGCAGGGAAAGAGCAGGTAAACGATGGGAAGAAAATAATGCCACTATAATTCAATTTTTGCAGGAGAAGCAATAGCATAGAGCCATATTATCATGTATGACTTTTCAAGGAGATTCAATCCTCATAAAATCCCGGGTCGTTAAAAGGAATATAAAAAACTTAAAGAACGTTACCTGCATTGTTAATAACACGTGCCAGTTTTCACTTCCAAACGATGTCCCCCAAAAACTGAAGAGCAGGAACGCCTCTGATTTCTACATCAACAAGAGGTGCCTGGATCATCGTCAAGCTGGAGAGCTCTGGATCACTCTTGATCATGCTAATAGAACGAGCTTGATCCTGTAAAATGCAGGCAGTCAATACAGTTATGATAAGAATAAATACTGAAAGTCCAAGTAGGTGTCAATACGTCATATTCATGCCTATAAATTATTTGCTTAGTTCCACTCAACAGAATATTTGAAGTCACACAGAAAAGTGCACTTCAAGTTCCCCACATTTGTGGTGGTAGGATTTGGTTTATCAAGAATCACGTCTTCTTTCAACAGAAACATAATTAAAACTAAAATCACAAACATCTTTTGATCCTCCGAGGATTTAAAAAGTTTTAGTAGATATACGAGTTTTGCTCATACTCTCAGAGTATAGAGAAAAAGGAAGTAGAAACTGTAAAATAGATAATATGCATGTTTGGCTAAGCATAAAAAATATACTTATAATTACGTTACGATGAGTAAATTAGTTTCAAAACAAAAAAACTTCTTTTATTCGTCAAAATTGAAAATAAGTTACTTATTTTGAAAGTAATTAGAAAGTAACATTTGTATTGCTGTCAAAATAAGCAACTTCTTTTCCTTGTACGAAAGAAGTTAGTAACCCAAGTAATTGTTTTAGCATAGCCAATCATGCATATATCAACACAGTTTCCAACTTTCTTCTATAATTAACATCAAAGTTACATCCACAAGTGATAAACTACTTTGCTTGATCCTCGTGAGAGTACGTCATAATAAGCCCCTGTTTGGGCTCCATTAATTTCAAAATACATTTTTCTCTCTTCTTTTCAACCACACATTTTTCAATAAATAATATTACATGTAAACCCAAAACTTTTCCTTCTTTTTTAACCACACATTCTTCAAAGCATTACTATTACAAAATACATTTCTTCTCAAAAACTAATTATAATGGAGCTCAAACAGGGGCTAAATCTGTACCATTAGGAGCTTTTCACACACTTTAAAAACTTACAACGAGGATGGCAGATTGTCATTTTTATTCATTTTTGTAGACTGGCTCCAGAAACAATTCACTTATTTATGAATTAGCTTAGACAACTACACAAGATAAAGGAAGGCTATGAAGGTGAACTATGGGCATAACTACACAAGTAAAAGATGTGAATCAAATGCAACTTCAAAATGACCACGACCATAACTCATTTCCAGTTTCCTTCATTGATATATGATAGTAGACTTCATTTTACTCCTCCTGAATAGCTTTAAGAGTAAAGTTTGGCTAAGCATAAAAAGTTCACTAATATGTGAGCAAGTCTAAAATAAATACTTTTTTATTGATCAAAGTTCGACATAAGTTCTTGCTATTAGTGTCAAAATGAGTAAGAAAAACTAATGTAACCCAAGCTTCGGCAATCATGCTCTTAATACAAATTTAAGATGGGGGACTATTTTACCTTCCTCTTCATTGCACAGAACTTGCAATCAGAGGTGGATGGAGGAAGAATTTGGTTGACTACAAGTCTCTTGACAGGGACACTTTCCTTGTTAAGAGAAGAACATAATCTTGACGACTCACTTATGGCCATCACCTGAACAACAAGATTTAAGAGTAAATATCATCCAATTTTATATGGTTCATCCATAATGTTTAGATTTTGGGTTCCATCTTAAAAGGTCAACCTTATTAAGAGGAGTAATCTAATTCTTTATAAATTAGTTTAAGTTTTTATTTTTATTCGATGTGTGATTTTATCCCTTAACATGTTCCCGCGAGATGGTAGCTCGTTTGAGTAGATCAATCTTGAAATCCGTGCTCAATTTTTTTAAGTCTTAATCGGATCGAATTGCTCGTTGGAGCTAAACAGGTTCTAATACCATGTTAAGATTTGGGGTTCCATCTTAAAATGTCAACTTTATTAAGAGGAATACTCCAATTATTATAAATTGATCTATGTTTTCATCTTTATTCGATATGAAATTTTATCCCTTAACACATAAAACTCAAGTAACAATGACATCAAACCAATTTGACTAAATTTTTATTTCAGCTTTAAATTGCAAATAAATCTGCAGTAATTCATTTACCAACAGAAGAAAAGCATTTTAAAATATTCCTCTCAAGGACAGACAGAATGAGGTGTGAAAACGACAATATGGTGGATTTTTAATGCAAAAAGATATGATGCTTTCATTCAACCTGAATCAGACAATAGCTACAGCTAATTACTACAATCGAACATGATAACTACTGGACAAAATGAGAATCTATAAATGGCCGTTACCGTGGGGATTGTTACAATGGCAAATTCTGTTGAGTTTGTGTCACGAAAGAGCTCCCTCACTTTTATCATCCTCTCCCTTAGTTTCTCTAATTTGTCAGCCTACAAAATAAAAGAAATAGTAATGTCAGAAACTCAATTTATTTAGGCAATAAAGAAAATGTTTCTGGCATTAAAGAAAGAAGCTTACAGCATCTGGCCGGTTTTCTTGCTGACCGAAGACAGATTTTAGGGCTGAAGTAGCCGAAGATATCTTTTGCTTCAACTGCAATAGGCATTATAAATGAAAAACTGAGAAATAGAGAGAGGGAGATGGAGATGGAGAAACACTAAATTAAACAATCTATTTATGTCTTCTATACCAATACCACCAAAATATAATTCTCTCTCACAGGCATATGCATGCAAGCATCTTGCACTCACACAGAACTAGAGGGGAAGAAATTTTTGGTTTCCATCGATGAACGATATGCAAGTATCTATCATATCTTATCTCCGTTTGATGTCATGTTTGCACTTAAGGAACAAGCAAACATGGTGCTCGATCAAAGCACACAGAGATAAACACATGTGTGAAAGTAAAGCAGACAACCAAACACAATCTGGGAACTCAGGGAGGTGTATGAGCTGCAAAATGTACTTGTGTGTAAGAAAGGGAAAAAATTGCATAGCAAGATGAACTCGACAGGAATACAGAGAAATAAATAAATAAACAGTAGTTGATAAGGTATATATCTAAGTAATCACCCATAAAATGAGAACACGTGAAGTCGTCAAAAAGATGCATAGAAAACTGAACTTGTATCTGTGCATGTTTACCTCAGGTAGACCAGACCCCCACCCTTGTCCTCCCAAGGGGAAAGAAGAAAGAAAATGAAAAAAATAAAAATAAATTATCATTGAAACTATTTTTCTCTGTGAAAGTATTGAATATGTAAAGATAATATTTCAAGATGTAGATAATCAGAATGCATGACTACTAAGTTTTTCCTTTTTACACAAACTATTGCTATATTCTCCTTTTTCGACTTTTATCAATCTTATGTTTCCCAAGAAAATATTCTTAGTTCACAAACCCGGGTTTCTAATCTTAGATAAATAGAAATCATATGGCATTCCCCAACAATCAAGAGTATGTGTGTGTACGCACATTTGACTATTCATATGTAAAACTTTTAAACCCCAATATACACATTATTTTTGATATATAACACTTCAAAAATCTGGGAATGACATAAGATAGCCCAAACAGACCTACCGGTTAGTCAGCAAATTATTTGAAATTAAACCACGTAAAATTTACATAAACATTTGCATTATAAGCATGGAATTTGCAAAACCATGGCCAGCATAAAACAATTATCCATTATTCAGCATGCAACTGCACTTTTGTTATCGGAAAATAAATATAAATAAAAAAAAATGAAGCACTGTACAAACAACTATTATATCTCGTTCACAATAAAATAAGAAAAGAACAATTATTTGAATGATCAATCCAAAACTAGATCCCATTTGGTTTACTGCAAAAAAATGCTCATAACACGAGAAAGAAAAGAATCGGGCATCTCCTGATACTTTGGTGGCTATACAAAAGTTCAACAGAAAAGAAGAAAGGTAAGCAAGATATAATTCGAGGAGAGACCAGATTCTATGTATACTCAAAACACCCACGATCCAGATTTAAGAACAAAAGTAAGTCCATGTGCATCTTATTCACAATTTCCCAAAAAAAATATTTGTTTGATTAAGTGTGGCTACCATAGTACTGTGTTTATATATAGTAACGGCCGTTGTAAAACTGGATTAGAGACCTAAATTGTTACCTTCAATATCTTCCCAATTGACGCATCCAAGAAGTCAGGCAAGGATAACAGCCGTAATGTGTGACCCTGTAGTTCCACGTATCAAACCAAGGAACTTTCTTCAATGAAATAAAATACAAAAGAATTATTGCTTTCCTCACCGTGGGGGCAGTATCAAACACTATTCGAGTAAACATATTGTATTCTTGTGATTCAAGGAATTTCATAACCTGTCAATGGAGTTCTGAATTCAGTAAAAAAGCATGCAGAACTAAATTCTCTTGCCATCAAAATATAGTAGAACCTTTTGCACTAAACAGAATACATGCCTTTGAAATCGCAATAGCTTCATCTAAACCAGGCGGAGGTGAGTTCAACAACTCTCCCAGCTTTAGTTCCCCAAGCTAGCCCACACAAATTCAAAAGATAACAGAACATTAGAGAGAGGCTAGTTAAGATAACTCCTCTTCATTAAGTACAAGCACGTTTGGACTCCTGATATTACATTTGTCATGGAGAAAGAAGGAAAGTGATAAGACAGCTATAGTTAATAAGGATGAAATAAAATACAGGAGTCAAATTCATTCAATAACTCTGGTGAATCAACCCACAGCAGCAAGAAGCACTCCACATATCATTGGATCAAATTAATAGCTACAAGCAAGTGCATGAAAGTAAAAGGTAAAACAATGAGGCATAACATGGAAACTAAAAAACTGACCAGTGGAAGACATAAAACCTTAAAAATATTACAAATGGGTATGCAGTGAATTTGAAGAAAGATGTTTTTCCCTTCCCTTACCAAGAAGAGTCAACTTCCTCTTCAATCAAAATCAACAAATGGAAGTGGAAAATAGCATTTCTTAAACGAGTTAGGTTTGTTTGCAAAGTGGGTCCATAGGACTCGTTGGCTCAGTTTCTGCTTTCTAATCATTAACAGCCAGATGTTATAAGACCAGGAATCTTCAAGTGGCAGATGACTGAAGACAGAAAACTTTCTGGGTACTATACCTTCAACCAGGGTACCAGAAGCCAAAAAGTGCCTTTCCCCTTATTCAGTTTTCTCCTAGTACCAAAGATTCAAACACCAAAAAAGAATCTAGGAACACCGTGTTCCAATAGCAATCCCGAAATTAGTTAAAATCTGAAGAACCATTGCTCAAGCTAACTTTTGCAGCGATGTTTTCCCTCAGCAGTCGTATTGTGCCATTATCAAAGTGATTTGACACGTTAGGTAAATCAATTTTTTGAGCGGGAATAAGTGAAGATCTTTATAGTCATATTAGAAGTAACAATTCAAGGGGAAAAAAAGTGACTACATTCATTTTAAGAATAAAAGTAGATTATGGGACAAAAGTTCACTCCTCTTCTCTGATATGTATGCCTACAATGTCATGTCCATTCTCACAGGAGATCATCAATAGACAAATAGAAAAGTGTTTGCAAAAGGATAAATGCAGAAAACAGAGGCATAACCTTGGTGAAGGATGAAGTATCTAATCTTAATACAGTGCTCTGTATTGCGATCTTAATAACAGGATTTTCTTTATTTATGCATGACCACCACTATTTGGAAACTTGATCTGCTTAAAATAGTTGAATTTAGAACTCTCATTTCAAAGCAACTATAAGCAGAACCTGACCATGACAAGGTTTACCTGTTCTGTAAGCATCCCAAGACCCATCCCATCCATGAAGTCTTTGACTCCACTTCCCCCACTGACACTTCGAAATTCTTCCCTTGCTTTTTCAGGGTTTATCTGTCACAGTAAAATATTCAAAGTTGCTGCTTGAGGCACAATATAGGTTGTTTCTTTAGATCATAACACAGTCACCATTTTGATAGTAAGTCTATCACTAATAGAAACTAACATTTCTCTACACACCTCAAGAGCAAACAGAGGAGAATAGGGTCCGTCAACTGGTACTAGCGTTCCCCCAGTTAAATCCTGCATGACAAGCATTAGAAGGAAGGCATGTCATATAAATTCTGTGACAAAAAAGGATTATTGTTCGAAAAATTGATGGAAAATTGGAAGTAAAATAATCACTATTCACAACCTGGGCAAAAGAATCACTCAAAGAATGTGCTGGATCAGTTGAAACCACTAGAGTCGGATGACCGTTGTTTGCAAATTTTACAGCAAGGGATGCAGCACAACTCGTCTTTCCAACCCCTCCCTTTCCACCCAACATGTAATACTTGCGTTGAGTTCCCAAGACCATTTCCTCAAAGCCAGCAGTAGCTTCAGTTGGAGCAGTAACTGATCTCACTGATGAAAATAATATACTAAATTGATAAAGTTGCATTACCCCTCAGCTATTATATGAGAAAATCTTCTTGCAGATCAACATTCATATTCCACAACTACTGAGACTCACAAAGTGGACTGAACAAAAACTCAGTGGTTTGCTTCCTAATGCAAATAAAACTAAAGCTTTTAGTTGGGTTATACAGAAGCAGGCCAAAAGTTAGCATATTTTTTACCTCTGAATTTTACCCTTAGTGACAGTATAAGGTAGTCAATTACAGGTATGCTCTCTAATTTGTACTTTTTATGGTAACATTTGGATCTACGGTACATGACCTAAATTATGCAAGAATGTTAACCAATCATCTTCAATTAACATAGTGTTCTATGTCAGTCACATACGAACCATTTCAAGCTTAACTGAGAGTATTATGGTAGTCCCACTAGCCATTATGATCTCATATTGGGTATTAGTTACAGTGTGTAACACCTAGCATCTTTCTCATTTTTCCATCACTAATTTACCTTCCCAGCAACATAAAGAAAATGAATTTAGAATCATTTTTTCGTTGTTGAAAATATAAATATAACCAATGCACCCCCCCTCTCTTCAAATTTTTCGAGGTAAATTTTCTTCAAATTTAAACATTTCTTCAAATACATTTTCCGGGGAAAAAGGAAGACGAGCGCGCTGATACTAAAATTAAAGACTTCACCTTGAAAAAATGTTCTGGGCCTTTTTCTGTCAATAGAAAGAGACAAAAGCTTGGAGCTGAAACATAGTCTGGAATTCCAGAAAGGCGAAACATGAGATTTGAGTGAGTGAGTATAAAAACATTGATTACCCACAATTGCCATTGGCTTCGAATATGAGAAACTGTGAGCACAAGTAGAAGCGGAAGAAGAACAAATAGCCATTGGCAAATTTGGAAAAGAAGAGTTTCAAGCAAGAAAGGTTGGTCAATGGTTAATTGATTATTCTCTCCGTTGCTTACACGTATATATGTATGTAATCGATGCAAGCTTCTGGTTTCGTTTGGTTTACGTTGTCGTTCGTCTTTTCATAAAATTTCGACGAAATGGTTTTTAAATCATTTTTGATCGCTGATAATTATTTGTTGAATACCAGATCGTCTTCAAAAATCTGCCACCTGAAAATCCATCTTTACACTTCTTCCATCCTCAAACTTTAAACCTTAACATTATTATCCTTTTAACTTTTTATGAACTAGCTACTGTTTCTAATGACTCCATCCAAATTTTCCATTAAGTTGTTGCAAAGAGACAAATTTGCCCTTCCACTCAAAGAAGCAATAAATAAATATATTCATAATTATTCACCTATTTGATGGTGATTTTTAGGAGAATGTTTGGTTAAAAAGTATGAAAAGAATTTAGATTTACGTGCAAAATATTTTATTACTTGAATGTACGATTGAAAATGAGTACGTAGAAATTTTTTTTTGAAAAAATCATGTTACATGTACAGTGGTGGTTAACAATGTTAGTTGACAATATTTGATGTGACAAAAATTTGGACAATTGATTCAAAAAACAATGTTTGAATTTTTTTGAAATCGATGAATGTGATAATGTTAAATCATGATTGTTAACAAACATATCAACTATCATTGTACATATAACATGCTTGTTTTTCTTTTCGAATAATGCTATTCACCTCCATTGGGTTTACAATCTCAATTTAGGTGGCGTTAATATGTGATTAAATGATAGATGAAATTAAATAAGTCATTTAATTTTACCGTTCATTTAACTTATCATTTAGAGTCACTTAGATTGGGATTGTAATCCCAATGTGGGTGAATAATATTATTCTTTTCTATATACTTATTTTTAACCACACAATAAAATATTTTGTATGTAAATTCAAAAAAATTTCTTACTTTTTAATCACACATTCTCCTAAAAATCACTATATAAAATTCTATTTTCTCCAAAATAATGGTTAGAAGAATGTATTCTCGAATAGTAGATTGATAGAGAATGTGTGATTGAGAAAAAAGAAAATTTTATAGAGTATGTGATTAAAAATATTATTTTATTGAAGAATATGTAGTGAAAAATGAGTACAAGAATGAGAATAAAAATTTTAATGTGTACCAAACTGAGGCTTAAATATATCTCTATCGCTCCAATAATTTAATGATATATATGAATAGCATTCGACATAGTTGCAATATAAAGTCATTATGTACGAATGAATTGGCGAGTGTAGCGATTATATTCCAAACCTAAAAATATCAAAATCAAATTATAATTACATAAAATTATGTTCTAACTCGATGGCCTTTAACAAACTTAAGTAGATGGCCGCCACGAATTTGTTCGCAATATTTATCGCACGCACTTGTACAGGTAGAGACGACGGCGCCGTTGACCTTCATGCATGTTGGCATGCACCCCTTGATGCATATATCTGGTTTTGCTCCGCCGGCGCTGCTACATAAAATGATAGCCAATGCACATATGAAGATTGCTGTTTCTGCATTTTTCTTGGCAGCCATATTTTTCTATTTTTTTCTTTTTAAGTAAATTCTATTCGAATATGAATATAAATGCATGTATGTTAGAGAAAAAAATGTGGGTTTTTGACCTTTGTCTATCTCTATATATTATAAAGTATATGTGAAGCATGTGGTTTGGAGAAATACATGGAGAAATTCGAGGTGATGGATAATAAGAACCCTTACATTAAATGGCTCTATTGAAAAAAAAAAAACAATTATTCCTAATAATAGAATTGAAAGGAAAATTCACACTAAAATCCTTTCCCCTTGGTTGAGAAGTAATCTCTGATAGGAAAGTTGTTGGTCAAGCATGTTTGGCTAAACATAATACACAAAATTTAACTTTATAAATAAATATTTAGGGTGTGTTTGACTCACATTATTTTGGAAGAATGTATTTTGAAATAATAGATTGATGGAAAATGTGTGGTTGAAAAATAAGGAAAATTATTGATGTGATAGAAAATATTATTTTATTGAAAAATGCGTTGTTGAAAATAAGTAGAAGAATGTGGATGAAAAAAATAATGTGTACCAAACAGGGACTTATCTTCTAAAATAAAAAGAAAAAAGAGTTTCTTAATTTTTTAGAAGTAATGTTTTTAGGATTCAAGTTTTACTTCACTTTACTATTAAAATAAGTAAGTTATTCATTTTAACTTTCACTCATAAAAAAAAAAAATATTTTAAATTTATTTTTTTGTTTAATAAGTAAATTTTACTATAGATAAACTTTTAAGCAAGTTATTTGTTTTTAGGGTGACTATACGAACACATCTTTTATCAATGCATTAGATTTTATTGCGTGAAAAAACTTTATCTTTTATTTATTATCCCATTTATGTTCCTATCTTTTTTTTATCGCATTATTATCTTTATTCTTCCATTAATTAGAATATTTTATCGATATTGACGATTTTCATAAAAAAAAAATCGTTAATGTACTTTAAAATGAAGGATAAATATTTAATTGTAATTTTGTATTGTTATTTTTTTTTTTTGTTCAATTGGTATCAATAATTAACTTAAGTTCTTCGAAGGCTAAAAGTCCTAAATTTGAATCGCCGGTGATACAACTTAAATCCACATTGAGGCACAATTCCCAGTGAACCGTACGTATATTATAATGATGTACAAAGTAGCATCCGAGTGAACGAATTTCTTGGGAAAAGTCCATAATCATTGCACAAACGTTCAATAACCTCGAACTCTTTTTACTCAAATGAGAATAGTCTTATCCTTCAAGAGAACAAAAGTCCATGTTAAATTAGATGCTTGAAATAGGATTCACGTTCACGTGTCTCTGAACATGATAAACGATAAAAATTTGCGTGCATCCCTTTTTTCTATATGTTCCATCTTATGAGTTACGATACAAGTTTATGCCACTGTTCGATAGCCATTTTTATTTTTGAAGAAAATAGAGTTTTAAATAATAATTTTTAGGAGAATATGTAGTAAAAATATATGAAATATTTTGAATTTACGTGTAGAATATTTTATTGTGTAAATATGTGGTTGAAAATGAGTACGTGGAAAAAATTATTTAAAAAGTAATGGCTGTAAAACATGGGCTATATTTCCTTCCAAGTTCTAACCATTATTATATGGGAAATTATAAATTACAAAGATCCAACTTTGCACTGCAAATGTGATTTGGCAATAAATTCTTAACACCAACCCATTTCCATTTTTTCAATGATTGGTGACAAAACCATGACTCCTTACGGGTTAAACAGTTGGCTATTCTCCAGAGTACTGACGTGTCCTTCTGAAGATCACCAGCTGACAATACCAAACTTTGTCTTCCCATCGATCATTCTGTGGGCTCTCAATATTACATATTAAAATGTCCAAAGCAACCGAGACTCTTTCATTTCCTTTTTGTTTTGTTTTGTAATAATCATAAGATTTTCGTGTGTATATTTTAGTGCTTTCATGAATAATTCATAAATTAATTAGCGTGATATAATTATAATTTAATAGAAAAAAAGAATAGCTGGTGTGAATGCATATGCATAAACAGATCATCAACACTCCACATGCAAGTATATAGAAAGTCATAAATAGATGATAATAATAATAATAATAATTAGAAGGTTAAAAAGTTGATACAAATACCATCCCTCTCTAACTTATTTAAACTTTTAGTGGGTGTTTGGTGAGAACTAAAATTATATTTTTAGTAGATTGTGATAGAGGTTTTTGAAATGTGTGGTTGAAAAGTTGTGGGACCCGTAAAAGATGTGGTTAATATTGATTATTTGACTTTGGTTTAGATTGATATCTGATCTTAATCCGAAACAAACAGGGCTTTAAATAAGTTATTTTAAGTGGTCAATAGACTAATAATTGATGAATCAGACATAGATAATGTGCCTTGAAGGAAAAATGTGACTTGTACCCCTTCGAAATATCTTTTGATATCCTACATGTATTCATTCAAGTGTATATATATATATATACACACACAGGCACTCGGTTGATACATATACGCGCGCGCACATCTCTCTCAGAGACCCCCTCCTACATGGATGAGAATGAGAAAAGAAAATTGTCTCGAAATATACCTCAGGAAGATCAAAAGAACAGCTTCCAATGTGTTCAACCTTTTAACATGGGATTATCCCAAGAGCAGCTGCCTGCATGAAGATTATGAGTTTGTCCCAAAAGATGTTCCAGAAGGTCATTTTGTGGTATATGTAGGTGAGAATTGCAAGAGATATGTTGTCAGTTTAAGCTTATTAAACCATTCTCTCTTCAAATTCTTGCTTCATCAAGCACAAGAACAATTTGGATTTGACAACAATTCCAAACTTGTCTTACCTTGTCATGAGAATGTGTTTCTTAGTATTGTGCAATGTGCTGACAACTCTAAGAGAGATTTGCATTTGCTACTTTGATTACATTCGACCTTGCATGGCGATGAGATTGTAATTTTGAAGATTAGATTTAAATAAATAAATATATGCTTATTTAATGTCTTAATTCGTTTTCATATCGCTTAGTTCAAGCGAAAATTGATAGCGTGCCTTTCGGCGTTTTCACAAAGAATGTTGAGAGTTTACCTATTCCCAATTTCCCAGTTTCTTCTGTAAAAGCAACCCTGCTTTTACTAATGTCGACGTGATTAAACTATCTGGTTGTATTCCCTTTGGTTCTCACATGATTCACATGAGTAATAGACTTGTCCACATTTCCATGCTTGCAATAGCCAGATACGAGGGGTGTGTATGCCACAGTATCAGGTACTAATCAATCAATTCATGAAAGACGCCAAGAGCATCTTTAAGGTTACCTGATTGGCAGATATAGTCAATTAAAGCTGTGCAGCTAATGACATCGATTAATCTCATCTCCTCCATTTCACACCAAAGAGCCGCAGCCACCTGCTTCACTTCCGTGTTTCTTCTGTCATCTGTTCGAGATGGAGCACTTCTCTGATTTTCTTTTAAAAGACCATCAAAGATACATTATAAGTAACCATGTCACCACTAAAACCCCTATCCTTCATATCAATGAAGAGATCATCAGATTTAATCCTCTAAAACCATATTGTCAAATGCCCATAAGGCTTTTTTCATATTTCTAGCACAAGAAAGTGAAGTAATGAGCTTGCGATGCATTTTCTTAAAAGGACGGTTGTCTAAAGATGAATAATGCTACTTGTACATAATAGAATACATAATGGTCTACGTACAGATGAGGTGCATTGTGCAATCGCATCTCATTGTATGTAAATCATTATGTATATGCAGTACAACCGTCTAAAGATAGTACCATCTCAAATAATTTGACAACCAGGTCATATTTACCTCCCCTACAGAGGGTGCTAAGAAGTTTCAAACAAGAAGTCTTTTTCACATATCGCCCTTCTTCGAATAACCAGAGGAAAAGTTTATACGCCTTCGTCACATTATCAGATTCACAGGAGCCTTTAATCATGGCACAATAGTTTCCTAGATTTGTCTTCCAAACTACACAAATACATTTCCGCTTCCTCCACCTTTGTACTCAAACATAGGACTCAAATTATCGAGTTTTGAGTTACAGTGCTTGGAAACAAACCTAGTCCCTTCATATTATCCAGAAAATATTCTGCAAAACCATTTATAGAGAACCCCCGAACAAGTATGTTATTGGTAATACAATCAGGCTTAAGACCCATTTTCCGTCATTTCTTCAAATAAACTTAAAGCATCGAACATTCTTCCATGGAGACAATTGTAGAAAAATTGTTTCAACTTCAAATACCGGATTTACAACTTGATACCAATTTTGATGAACAGAATAAAAACTGTATTTACAAATACAGTTTGCGCATATTATAATATAATGTAAAATATATATATTGTAGTAAACAATCAAAAACAATTGCAGAATAATTGCTCAATAACTTCATAGCAATTAACATTGGAGTTTTAGGAGTTTCAACAGTTTTGGAAAACCAAAAGTCTATTGAAAAAATTAAAAAATGTAGCAAAACGTGGACACTCCTAAGAGGCCAATTTTGCTCCTTTCGGTCCGACATTCGTGTACGCATGTCGCGCTCGCACACAAGTTCAAGGTCTGAAGCCAATTTCGGACCAAGATTTGCACCCCCTGCGCGCGCACGTGGAGAGAGCCTCTATGCTACACATGATTACACCATTCTAAAGTGCAATCATTTATAAAGTGGTTTTAATTTTCATCTACTTCCTACGTGGGACAAAGCTTAAATTTTTTGCTTTCCCACCAACATAAACTCCTTTCACATGACATACTTTGAGCTTCAATTTCTCATTCACCCGAGTATCATTTTTGACAAGTAAATATATGATTTCGATGTACTCACGGAGGAGAACACAAATCAACTTTCATCTTTCAAAATAGCCAAGCGGGTCCCGCTCAAAACTAGTGCCAAAGTCAGCTCATTTTTCAGTTTTTCCAACAATCCCCCACATGAATGAAAATTGGGAGCGACACATGAATGTGACACATGAAGACTAGGTGATATAGTTCAACAGTTGAAACCTGCATAGGATAGGTAGGTATTACCCCTTGAACCTTCCCCTGTGAAAGCATATTTACTTTACTGGCTGACCAGTAGACGCGATGTCCTTGAACTGTTCTGCCGTTTATATAAACGATGATATACTCCACACAGGATTCTTCCTAACACATTTTCGTTCTCATTATTATGTTCGTTTTGGCCATGAACATACACCTGGTTCTGTGAGAGTTCACAAGAATTGCACCCCACACAATTCCCTTAGAAACGGCCCCACTTCTCTCTCACATAGGTGATTTCTCATTACAAGTAATCCACGTTACTTGGCTCGAATTTTCGACGCATAATAATCATTAAAAGCCTATTGCTTATCCTTTATCTTTCGGGCATCACTGTGCATCATAGGAATGGACATGAGGTAATATCCCCCACAGTGATTCTATTAAGTCTTTACAATTAGGTTGTCCCTTTGAACTTGGATCTTGGGATATCCAGTCAACTAGGTTGGGTTTTCCTTTGTATTAACTTATCCATTCAAGGGCTTAAGTCCCATTCCTCTCGATGATTTTTCAACTAACTCTCTATTTAACCCTTTGGTTAGCGGATCCGCAATGTTATCCTTTGATTTTACATAATCAACAGTGATAACTCCAGTTGAGAGTAATTGTCTTATGGTATTGTGTCTACGACGTATATGTCTAGACTTACCATTATACATGTTACTCTGTGCCCTTCCAATTGCTGATTGACTATCACAATATATGCAAATTGCTGGCACAGGTTTTGACCATCTTGGAATATCCTCTAAGAAGTTGCGCAACCATTCAGCCTCTTCACCACTTTTATGATTTTATCTAAAGCTATAAACTCAGATTCCATAGTGGATCTGGCTATCACAGTTTGTTTAGAAGATTTCCAGGATATAGCTGTACCTGCCAATGTAAACACAAATCCACTCGTGGACTTTGAGTCTTTTATATCAGATATCCAATTTGCATTAGTATATCCTTCAATGACCGCTGGATATCTAGTATAGTGCAGTCCAAAATTACGTGTACATCTCAAGTACCTTAGTACTCTTACTATTCCTTTCCAGTGATCAGCTCCTGGATTACTCGTATATCTACTCAGTTTACTCACTGTGTAGGCTATGTCTGGTCTTGTACAACTCATCAAGTACATCAGACTCCCAATAACTCTCGAGTATTCTACTTGATATACACTTTCACCTTTGTTTTTGGATAGATGTTGACTTGTATCTATCGGTGTTCTAGCCATTTCAGTATCATCCTTACTGAACTTTTCTAGAATTTTATCAACATAATGTGACTGGTTTAGAACAAGCCCATCTGATGTTCTTGAAATTTTGATTCCAAGTATAACATCAGCTAAACCCATATCCTTCATGTCAAACCTCGAATTTAACATATCTTTAGTGTATTTAATCATCTTATTGTCACTACCAACAATAAGCATATCGTCAACGTAAAGACATAAAATGACATAACCATTTCCAGTGTCTTTAACGTAAACACATTTGTCACACTCATTGATTTTAAATTCACTCTCCATCATGACATTATCAATTTTTTCGTGCCATTGTTTTGGTGCTTGTTTCAAGCCATATAACGACTTCACCAATTTACAAACTTTCTTTTCTTGCCCTGGAGATGAGAACCCCTCGGGTTGTTCCATATAGATTTCTTCATCTAAATCTCCATTCAAGAATGCAGTCTTAACATCCATTTGATGTACTTCAAGATTTCGTAGAGCAGCAATCGCAAGTATCATCCTAATAGATGTTATTCTCGTTACTGGAGAATATGTATCAAAGTAATCAAGACCTTCTCGTTGTCTATAACCTTTTATTACCAATCTAGCCTTATACTTTTCAATAGATCCATCTGCTTTCATTTTACGTTTGAAAATCCATCTATAGTCTAGTGGTTTACTTCCTGGAGGAAGATCCACTAGCTCCCATGTATGATTTTGCAAAATGGAATCTATTTCACTTTGAATGGCCTCTTTCCATTGAGGTCCTTCTGATAAGTTTACAGCTTCTTGATAACTTTGAGGTTCACTTTCTAGCATATATGTCAGAAAATCTGGACCATAAGATTTTTCTGTCCTTTCCCTTTTGCTACGTCTTGGTTCAACCTCAACCTCATTTTCTAATTCTTGGTCCGGACTATTTTCAGTCATAGTCTCATAGACTTGTGACCCACTTTGTCACAATTGAAGCATTTTCCTTGAAACTTCCTTTTAGAGGTTCCACATTTAGGTCCTAGCTTGGTCCATTTACCACCGAATGACCCAGCCTTACTTTTGTAGGTCTTACTGCTTTGACCATGCTCCACAACATTGGCTTTAGCAACACTAGGATTGAACAACTTCTTTTCGGAACTCTTGTTGTCTTCTTCAATTCGAAGTCTAACAATCAGTTCTTCGACGTTCATTTCCTTTCGTTTGTGCTTTAGGTAATTCTTGAAATCTTTCCATGCGGGAGGCAATTTTTCAATAATTGCAGCCACTTGGAAAGTCTCACTCAACACCATCTCTTCAGCATGAATTTCGTGAAGAATTACTTGGAGTTCTTGCACTTGACTGATTATAGTTTTGGAGTCCACCATTTTATAATCTAAGAATTTGCCGACAATGAACTTTTTAGCCCCGGCATCTTCAGTTTTATATTTACGGTCCAAAGACTCCCACAACTCCTTAGCAGTTTTCATAGTGCTATACACGTTGTATAGCGAATCTGCTAAACTGTTCATAATGTAATTTCGGCATAGAAAATCCGAATGGTTCCAAGCATCAAATGCACTGATCGCTTGAACATCTCCTTCACCCTCATTGAGTTTTGGAGCAGTTTCAGTCAAGAACCTCGCAAGATTCAAGGTGGTCAAATAAAATAGCATTTTCTGCTGCCACCTTTTGAAATTCAAGCCATTGAATTTCTCCGGTTTTTCATTATGATTAACCGGAACAGTAGCCATAGGTTGGCTTACAACATGACTTGGCAATCTAACCACAGTCTGAGCTACACCAAAACTAGAGCCCACAGCCTGCTTTCCAGTAGCCACAGTTTGGGTCACATCCATGTTAGTTTGTTCGGTTGCCATTTCTGAAAATGAAACAAAAATATTAGTTTTCAATAAACTAATATTAATCCAATAAACCAAATGAAACAATAACCGAGTCTGTTTTAAGCTTGTAGAAAAATTGTTTCAACTTCAAATACCGGATTTACAACTTGATATCAATTTTGATGAACAGAATAAAAACTGTATTTACAAATACAGTTTGCGCATATTATAATATAATGTAAAATATATATATTGTAGTAAACAATTGCTCAATAACTTCATATCAATTAACGTTGGAGTTTTAGGAGTTGAAAACCAAAAGTCAATTGAAAAAATTAAAAAATGTGGACACTCCTAAGGGGTCAATTTTGTTCCTTTCGGTCCGACATTCGTGTACGCAGGTTGCACCCCCTTGCGCGCACACGTGGAGAGAGCCTCTATGCTACACATGATTACACCATTCTAAAGTGCAATCCTTTATAAAGTGGTTTTAATTTTCATCCACTTCCTATGTGGGACAAAGCTTAAATTTTTTGCTTTCCCACCAACATAAACTCCTTTCACATGACATACTTTGAGCTTCAATTTCTCATTCACCCGAGTATCATTTTTGACAAGTAAATATATGATTTCGATGTACTCACGGAGGAGAACACAAATCAACTTTCATATTTCAAAATAGCCAAGCGGGTCCCGCTCAAAACTAGTGCCAAAGTCAGCCCATTTTTCAGTTTTTCCAACAACAATAACCAAGAATCAAAGTGGTGTAGTTCTTAATATCTGGAACCATCTTTCTAGCCTTCATTTCGTCAAGCAATTCCACGGCCTCGTCGAATTTTACAGTTTTGCACAAGCCATCAATCTCCACATTATATACAATTTCATAAAAAAAAATGCAGTCCTTATAGTTCTTGAACATTTCCATTGCATTGGATGCCTTGTCTATTTTGCACAAGCACAGAAAGGATTGAAGTAACGATCATAGAATTAGCTTGGCTACCCCATCTCATCGTTGAAAGCCAAAGCTTTTGCTATGTTCCCAGACTCACAGAGTCGCGATATCCCTGAATCAAGGTGCGATAACAAAATATGTTAAGAACTAGTCCTTGCTTTTCCATGTCATTGTTGCGAACAAAAATAATCTCTGCCTCTTTCAGTTTCTTTTTCTTAAACAAACCACGGATTACAGCTCCATAGCCAAAGACATTCACTGGCACATTTCCACCTATCAAAGCTCTTAAAACTTCGTAGCAAAATTTGTCCTACCATGCTTACAAAGTCCGTGAAGATTCGCAGTACATGTGAAAACATTTGGTGTCACCCCAAGCCACTTCATTTGCTCGCGAAGAGCAAGAGCCATATCCACTTTCCCATGTTTAGCCAACTTATCAATCAGAAAGTCACAAGACAACAAACACGGATCAACTCCATGCCTCTTTATCTTGAACAATGTGTCAATGGCATCTTCGAATATGAATAAACTAACATATGCCTTGATCAAAGCACGAATAGCCCGACTTAGTGAACCAAGGACATCAGACTCAATCCTGTTCACCATTGCCTCCAACAAATCCAAAACTTGAAAAGTAAGACACTCCTTTTCCGACTTTATAACTTCTGATAAAACAGAACACAGCTCCCTATCCGTGCACAAATCACAGAGTATCTTGATAATTGCCATGTACGTGTGAACATCATGCTGAAATCCATGTTCCTTTCATTGGTAAAAGAAAAACAATGCAAAAGAGCCTTCTTTTTTCAAAATGCTTAGAATCTCAGGGCCTGTTCTCTTTACCGTTTTCAAGTCGTTTTCTGTTTTCAATTTTCTAAAACAGCAAAAACGCGTTCTCCTTCCTATTTTCGAAAATACATTTTTGAAAATGGAAAAAAAATTACATTGAAAACTCAAAACGTTCAAAACCTCGTTTTCATTGTTTTGAGCCAAAACACGCTAATTTTCGGAAAACGCGGAAAATGACTCATCAGACTTATCCTCTCTCTCTCTCTCTCTCTCTCGAGCTTCCTTTGGTTTTCCTCTTCCGATCTTTCAGCTCATGTTGCCAAATTTGCGAGTTTTCTACTGGCTCTTTTAATCAGGTTTCCCTACTCTCACTATCTCTCTTCTTAATCAATCTGCTGTTTTTTTTTTTTACATATTTATTTTCGAAAATAGGAAAACCCAGTAGGGATTTCTTGAATCTAAGGTGTAGTCGAGTGAAGCTTCTGCACCAATTTTCTGGTCAGTGGCATTTTTGTGAAAAAGAGAGGATAAATGCAGCTGCCTGCATTAACAATTCCTCGCATTTGCGTTTCATTTATTACAGTTGAAATGGACTTTCTTGTACAAGAATTAATATGTATTTGCGTCAGTTTATTCATAATTTAGTGTTCAATTGAAATGGGTCTTCTCGTGACAGAATGAATTCGCATTTGCACACGTTTATATATAATTTAGGGCTAAATTGAAATGGGTCTTTTTGATTTGGTGGTATGCAGTTGAAGAGAGTGGTATTGGTCGAGGTGGAGCAGCCAAGCGAACTCAGATGGGTCCCTGGAATATATTTGCAAATTTATCTCAAGTGTCCAGGGCATGGTGGCTTTGATTTGGCTTTCTTTTTAAGTGTTGGGATATGATGAAAAGAGATGTCAGGCTGGTGCTGGAGGAGTTTCATTACAATGGTATTTTGATGCAAATATGAACTCGTGTGTGGTTTTGAACCCTAAGACAAATGATGCCTTTGATGATAGGAATGCTAGACCTATAAGCTTGGTGAGTTGTGAATACAGTATCATTTCTAGGTGCTGTAAAAGCACTTGGAAGTTTAATATCAAGTTCGTAGAATGCCTTTGTCAGCGGTAGGTGGATACTGGAAGCTGTCTCTTTGGGCAACAAATTGATTGATTCTAGGTTGAAAGAGTGGTGGAATGAGTCTCTTGTAAGCATCTCGTGGAAAAATTGTAATTCAGTTCTATGTCTGTACTTGTAAGTTTTCTGTGATTGAGAATGGGGAACCCTTTAGTCCCTGGTAGGTCTGGGGGTTCACAACAAGCTAGTCCTTCAGCTTGGATTTGAGTATTTTGTGGTTCTTGGATTAGGAGGTGGGATTACATCCAGAATTTTGTATGGGATTCTTTTTGTTCTGCTTATTTCTATACTTTTTCTTTTTGGGCTTGTGATTCAAACAATTATATATTTTGTCTGCAAATCACATCATCATGAGAGAATTGATAAGCCCTCATTAGCGGATCATCTTGGAGGTTATCTTGGAGAGTATGTTCCTTTGAAGGCTAAAGATGTACAACTTGGAGAATTTGAAGCTTGATAATGAAACTAGTTGCCATTTTTTTCCTCGACTCTCTGTTTTACCGTTGAACTTTGAGTTAAGTCATTCAGTTTGTCTACGGTGTGCACATGTTATCTCACTCCTTCTGTTTACAGTGGACTCATGGCTTTGATTGGATGGTCGTGCCTTCGGAGCTGTCCTTGTAGACCCCATTTGATCAGTTTTGATTAGTGATAAGAAATAATTGTTTGTTTGATCGTGTCATTGAATTGAATGTATGAAATTGGAAGAATTTTCCAATAAAACTCCTGTCAATGGTTCAGACATTACAATTAAAAATTGTATGGATTGACTTGAGATATTGGATTAGACAAAATTGAACAAGAGGAATGTGACAAAATTTAATCATATTTTTCTCATGTCTTGTTCAGTTTAACGTATTAAACAAACCATTCATGCATCTAAAGTTATGAAATTTGGAGGTGTAAAAACAATTATTTTCAATTTCTTTTGGATACATTGGAAAGGAGGAAAAATAGAATTTTGCATTTCTAACAAAAATAACTCTTCGTACATGACTCCGTGGATTTATTCTATATTTTGTTCAATATCTGCTTATTTTGTCATGACACTTAAAGTTTTAATCGTATCAATTGAACTGTTTTGCCAAATGTAATTTATGTTGTGTTTTTTATATCTGAAAAAAACTATTTTAAGATTCACCAACTTCAAAATTTATATGTTATTTAAAACAATATTAACATTAAAACATTAAAATTTATTGAATAATCAGATTTTTTGAATAAAATATTATTAAAAAAAATTCTCAAAATCTCAAAAGTAAACGCGTTTTCCATTTTTTGTTTTGAGAAACAGTTTTTCAGAATGACAAAAAGAACGCATTTTCAAAAATTCCAAAACAGACACTCAAAACACAAAACACAAAACGAATTCAAAACTCAAAACACAAAACTGAAATACAAAGAGAACGGCCCCTCAATGACCTCATTTGAACTCAACTCTGTACAGTTATCATTACCTCGCTCTTCAACACAAAAATGTTGTTATGGCCTTGTGGGTAACCGAATCAGAATCATCTGAAAACGAATCTGCATAGCACTTTCAAAATGGGCTAGAGATGGAACCGACAGAAATCGAAATAAATTAGATGTTCTTGAATAGACATTTGAGAGAAAACTGGTCTAATTGCAGAAGCATAGACAGTATTCTCCCGCCCTATTCGGAGAAAATATAGAAGCCCTTTTGGTTTGTCACGACCAGGAACGAAACTAGAATAATATGTTTGGGTTTGGGTTTGGGTTTGGGTTTGGGTTTGATTTTGGGATGACATTGGCGCGAATGGCGGTAGGAGTGTGGTTCATCCGGTGGTTTTGAAATTGGACGGCCCATAAATGCTATAGATGGCCCAAACAAAACCAGCTTCCTCTGAATTTCTTTTGTTTTACCTTCTATGCTCTCTCCAGGGTGTAAAGTGGGAAGTCCTCGCCAAATTGAGAGAATTATGTAATTTCCATAAATAAATAAAAAAATTGACAAATCCCGTTTATGTTTAGCTACCGGCTCGTGCTTGGTTCATCCCATATGCGACCAAGAGCCAAGTCGAGTCTGACGGTAAGTGAGTAGAATGTTCGTCTCGTCCCATTAAACATCCCTAACTCTCTTCATAAACAAAAGTGCTCACGTATAGATGTATAGTATTAAAAGAAAAGGCATAACTTCCAATACCTCTTCTAATCTTACATATTTTTCAAAATAAATTTTTGAGTTCATCAAATCTACCAAAATGAGAGTTGACGAAGATCGTTCAAAATAAAATCAACCATTTTTTTTGTTAAACTATGCTCGATGAGCATATGATCATAACAAACATAGATTCCAACTAATTTAAACATATCCTGAGACCTGATTGAATTAGATTGCATTTCTTACTAAACCATATTTACCTGATTGATTGATCGATCAATTGCCATAAGAGCTATGCACCATATACATTAAAAAGAGTTGGGTGTCATTTGTGATGGAATTCAATTTATTATTATTTTATTGTTGAGATTTGACACCGCCTCAAATATTTATGGACAAATTTGAATTGTCTTTTGTACATATTTTAAATTTATTTTTATTTTTTGTCCTCGCCGAAAAAACTTGCGACTCTTCTTAATTGCATAAAATCCTTAAATTTTAGAAATTTTATATCGTAAATTCTTGAGTCAATGTGTGCACGTATGTATCGCCTAATGGAAGATTCCAGCATTTGCCTATTTTTATTAGTATATAAATTTGAAAATTCCTTTATAATATCACTACAAAAGTATTTAAGAACAATTAATGGCCGAAGAAATTTCTGCAAATTCATATTAATTTCATGAAAGGAATGTTCATCGAAGACTTTGAAATAGTATATGTTGGCTGCAGAAATGCACAAGTTTTGGTTGTTGCAAATTTGATTTGGTATTGTGGGCTGAATAGAAAAAGTCTTTGATTACCTAAACTTTGACCAAAGGGGGGCCGAATTTTATGACTTGCAAAATGTTGAGGTCGTAATTATTCAATATTGTCCTAACGTTGATCGAGTTTTTGTTAAAATTAATTAAGTCCATGTTTAGTCCGGGTTAAAATTGTTAAAATCTGATTTTAATTCAACTCAAAATCAAACAATTAATATTAACCACGTCTTTTATGGGTTCCACAACTTTTCAACCACACATTTCAAAATTTTTTATCACAATTTATTAAAAATATAATTTTAATATATACCAAATGTCCTCTAAGATCATAATTGAATAATTAGGCCCCTCTGGGAGCAATTATATTTGGGTTATATTTCTCTAAGGGTCCATTCGATAGCCCAGAAAATGGGTGGAAAAGGAAAATATTTTGTAATTTTAACCAATTAAGGGTGTTTGATAGCACAAATTTTCCTGGCAAAATATTTTCCACATTTTTCTAGGTACAATCATTTAATGCATAAAAACGTGATTTTGTTTCCCACCTATTTGGTGGGAAAACATTTTCCACTTTTTTTTTTGTTGCAATGAGAACAAATTCTAGATACAATGGTAAAAAAAATTTCACTTTTATTGACAACTTCCATGCAAATCAAAGTCAAACGAATGATATTCGGTATGTTAAATTTTTTTTCAATTTTTTTTTTTACAATTAAAACAAATTTTAGATCCAATAGTAGAAAAATTATCACTTTAATGGACAAATTCCATAAAAAAGAAGCCAAATGGACACCAAACTTTCAAGACTTTTCATGAAAAATTATACCAATCAAACACAAATAATTACAATTTTCAATAAAATATTTTCTTTTCACATATTTTCCAGTCTGGCAATGTTCTGAGAATTGATTTCATTACCATTAGAATGGGCCCACCCAAATCTGACACGCCAACAACATTTGACCACTCGAATGCAATGCCACTTGTCATTTATGCCCTTTACTTACCGGGCAAGTTTAAAATCATGGAGGGTATATTCATAATTTTATAAAATGTGATCAATAATTGTGGCTACTTTAGAAATTTTAATGGTCGCAATTTTTATTAAAATTTGCTTCTGTCGCAGACAGACGCCGGATTTTTGCACGTTCGGACACATGTTTTGCTGCGATAGATAAGTGTAATTTTTATGAGTGTACAGAAAGAAAGTAAAAAAATGAACTTTTCAAAGAGATGACGGAGTAGTAAAATAAAATAAAATAAATTTGTGAACAATTTAGATACAGCGTTGCCTAGTATACTTTTTTAAGAATAATCCCACCCTCTTGACCTTTCCATGCACGTGCACAAGTATATATATATATATATATATATACAGGGGCGGAGCTAGACCTTGAAAGTAGGGGGGGCTAGAGGTAGAGGTGTAGGGGTGGGGCCCATGCCCCCGAAAATTTTTTTTAGATACGTTATTAACAAAAAAAAATCAAAAAACGTATAAAAGAAAGTACCAATATTTAATTTAGCAAAATCATACTTTGATAACGTTGTATAATTACATGATCATCAATCATGTCGGCGAAACTGGGGCAAAAAGTTACTGCATTGGTCGCTCAAGCGAGCCTCTACCGAAAGTCGAGCAAGGGTTGAACAGTCGTCAGTATTTTCATCATAACGTTCTCTATCGATATTCGATTGCGATGATTCAAATTTCGTTGGAAAGATAACTCGAAGGGCTACAATTCTTCTAGAAATAGCCATATCCAAATTTCAATGTTTTCTATGTGAAAAATGCGTTGAAAGTTGTAATTACCAAAAAAAAAAAAAATTAAATTCATTTTTTTTTTTCAAAAATGGGGTGGGGGCCTGGCCCCCACGCCCCTCCGCCCCTGCATATATATATATATATATATATATATATATATATATATATATATATATATAGCGTAAGTTGGAAAAATTAGACAAAAAGGCCAGTAGAAATAAATGATCATTGACTTCTATCATAAAATAATTATTTCATTGAGAAAATGTTGTAATAACTTGTAAAAATAAGTTTTGATGAACATTTACAAAGTGTAACATTAGAATTACCTTGTAATTATACAATATCGAATTAAAATATACTAATAAAAGAATTTATTGTATACTAGCATTTGAATTTGTTGAATTTCTTTAGAAAATTTTAGTTCAATTTGCATCGCATAAGCGACTGTGAAAGAAAGAGATGAGATTTGTTGCATACATTTCTCTTAGGTTTTTTGTCGCTAACTTATTAACGTTCACAAAATAATTATTGTTAGCGTATGAGATACGAGAAGACTCCTACATATTATATTAGAAATGACATTACCTCATATTTTATTTTATTTTTATTTCAAATAAGAACGAATATAATGAGATATCATGTGAACCAAAGGAAAAATAATCAAAGAGACAGGCAAATGTGGATTTTCAGTCAAAATCGGTAAGATACTGAGATATCGTTTGTGTTGTGATTTGAAGTGCATCTCATTTAATTACGAGACAGTCAAATACCCAAATATAGATTCAAAGTTATCTTAACTTGTAATAAAGTTAACTCGAGTGATAAGAATGAATCATTATCGAATAATAGAGATCTGAATTCGAGTCACAATCAAGATGTATGGGTTAAAAAAATACTTTATATTAAAATAGGATGAGATCAAACACAATCTGAATAAAAGACGAAACATGATATTAATAGAGACAAACAAGTTGCAATATTTAAACCTAATTTTAACCTAAAAGTTTGACATTTTAGACTTTCTCAACCATAGAAATGAAGAAAATAGATTATTATATTTATATATTATTTGGAGGCCAATTCCCTTTAAAAATGTACATAAATCTTTGTTAAGAGAAAAATAATGAACTACATTAACTTTGCAATATGACTATAAATGTAATGACAATGAAATTACTGAAAAGAAGTTGGATGGTCATGCTGAAACATTACATGAAATTGAATTATCATGGTGAAACGTTATACCAAATTGAATGATCATAACGAAATAATATCAAATTGGATGATCATAATAACACTAAATATAAAATTAGACAGTTCCAGTGAAACAAAATTAAAATGAGCCTCTGTTTGGTACACATTAAAATTTTCATTTTCATTATTTTAGTCATTTTCAACCATACTTTTTTTAATAAAATAATATTTTCTATCACATCAATGACTTTTTCTTCTTTTTCAATCACATATTCTACATCAATCTACTATTTCAGAATACATTTTTTAAAAATAATGTAGCTCAAACCATAGTTTTAAAAACTGGCATGGCCCGACAAATCGACGATCCGGACCCTTAACCGGGTCGGGCAGATTAAATTGATAGAAATGCTTGGTCAAAATCAGACTTTGACCAAGCTAACCGGTGATTTACCCTGCCCGGTTTAATTGGATTTTAAAATTCTTTTACAAAAATTTTGGGTATAAGGAAATTGAACATTGGACCTCTAAGAAAAAATAATGGGTTTATCACCACTTGAACACAAAATATTTTAATATTATTTGTGTGCAATAACTTATATCTAACTAATGAGTCATTTATAATTTTTTATAAAAACATTCATTTAAAAAACTTTGGTCCAGCATTTTACTTTATTTTATAAACCTAAATAATTGGTGAAAAATAAATAATTTTTTTTTTAATTTTGCCCCTTTATACTTTATATATTTTTTATATGTTTTTATGCAATGACCCGTCGATTGAACCATCAGGTCATCGATTGAACCACTAATCCATTGATTAGATGCATTGTCCGGGTCAATGTCCGGATCGAGTCTGACAATTATGGCTCAAACACATTCCGAATGACCATTGTAATAATTATGGTGTGTTTGAGCCACATTATTTTGGAAGAATGTACTCTGAAATAGTAGATTAATAGAGAATATGTGATTGAAAAAGAAGAAAAAATTATTAATATGATAAAAAATATTATTTTATTGAAAGATGTGTGTTTGAAAATGAATAAAAGAATGATAATGAATATTTTAATGTGTACAAAACGATGGCTTAGTACGAAGTTGGATGGTATTTTACTCTATTAGTACATTGTACAAAAACAGCAAATGTCAGCCTATTTCTCCATTCAATTTTTTATATTCAACCGTCCCCGCCACTCTCTCCCTCCCGGTTTCGCTCATTTTCTCCAGGAAAATTCATTTTCATTTCATACCATTTCCCCATAATATCCCATCTTCTTCATTTTCTTAGATTTTACTGATAGGGTTGTATTATTTCTTTGTATTAGAACCCCATTTCAAGAACAAATTTCCATTATTTTTTTTTTCCTGAATTTTCTCGATAACAACGAACGGCATAATCATATTTTCTTGAAAAGGCTGGTTTGAGTTTTAGTGTGTGGTATAAGTAATCTTATAAACAAAAATGGGAAGTAAATGGAATAGAGTGAAGCTAGCACTGGGGATGAATCTGTGTATCTATGCACCAAGGAATCGGACTCTGGACAATGATGATGAGGAAGAATCTTCGCCGCCAGCACCACCACCCGAGAGTCGTTCCGGCACTGATTTGATATCGCCAGGTGCCGTCGGGAACTCTGCACCGTTGCCGCAGGGATCAAATCGGCTTAAGCTTTCTAAGAGTTTGAGCAGATCTTCTTCAAAGGTTCGGGAATTTCTTGAACTTATATTGTATTCAACTTTATATTTTTCAATCTGTAAGTTATATTCTTTTCGGGCATGCAGCTTTATGGTGAAAACTGGGAATCTGTTTTGAGTTCTCTATGCTAAATAATGTGTTACGTGGGTGAAGAACAGATAGAAATTTGTTAATTAAGATTGGATCTTTATTGTTGATGAGAACGAGAAATTTGAGTTTGTTGGGAATGGTTTGGTGTATTTGTTTGCTGAAATAATTACTGACAACCAAAAACCGATGTGATAATCTTAAGATTTTATTGTGTTTGTTAATGCGGTTTTTGTGACAGAGAAAATGAAGGTAAGTTCTTTAACTGAATACGAACTTTCTGCCTCTTTTAGCAGTACCTTGACTTGTTTGGTTGCGGATGTAATTGTTATGAGAATCCAGTAACTGTTGAAGGCATTACAGTTTTTTTTTTGGTGGGATAGAGGATTTAAAGGATGTGATTGAAGAAAAGTACTATGATGGAGAAATAGCAGTAATGAACGCATTTGTTTCTCAATTAGGATAGATTGCTGTTGTGAAATCCTGGTTCGCTTGCTTTATTGATTTCTCTTCAGTTTGTTTCGAGTTTAATCTTTCTTTTATTTCCATTCTGTATTTCTTTTCGTGTTTAGAACAAGTGGATGGAAGTAGCAAAAGAAAAGAAAGTTTGATGCCTTTTCTGTTTAACGCACTTAACATGTGTGATATTACTATTTCTTTGATGGTATTTGAATTCTGCTGTATACGATTACTGAAAAATCGAAGCGATCAAAGGAGTGTAAGTTCTGCATGTGGCCTAGGCTTGCGCCGGTTTTCTATTTTGTTCTGCTCCTTCTTTCATTTTATGTTTGTTTTGAATTTTTCTGCTCGTATAATGTTTTATATGTTCTGTTTAAATGTTTTTCCCTCGTGTGTTTTCCTTTGATTTTCAGAAGACCTGCTCAATATGTTTAGCATCAATGAGACGAGGGGATGGACATGCGATATTCACTGCAGAATGTTCGCATTCCTTTCATTTCCATTGTATTGCTTCAAATGTCAAACACGGAAACCAGATTTGCCCGGTTTGCAGAGCAAAGTGGAAAGAAATTCCTCTGCAGAGCCCGAGCCTGGATCCTCCAGTTGGAAGGGCAAGAGTCAATCCTATAGGTTTACTCCAGAATAATGCTTTAATGACAGTACCCAGTCAATTACCTCCTCGACGCAATTCCATTCGACGCAATGCTCAACTATTTCACCGCCCTGAGCCAGCAATTTTCAATGATGACGAGCTGTTGGATTGTCAAACTGGCTCATCCGGAAGAAGCTCGTCAAACAAGAATGCTGAAGATTGTGATGACCCGAGTAGAGTTACGATTAAGACATACTCGGAATATCCAGCAGTTCCACAGTCGAGTACATTTGTTGACTTCAACATCTTGCTTCATCTGAAAGCTCCTTCTTCAAATTCCAGTGGGGACCAGGATAGTTTGAACCAAAATTCTCGAACTTGTCGTGCTCCAGTTGACCTTGTTACTGTTCTTGACATCAGTGGTAGCATGTCAGGTGCTAAGCTTGCATTGTTAAAGAGAGCCATGGGGTTTGTGATACAGAATCTTGGTCCGAATGACAGGCTGGCAGTAGTCGCCTTCTCGTCAAAGGCCAGTCGACTTTTCCCCCTTTTAAGGATGTCTGAAATGGGACGGCAGCTAGCATTGCAAGCCGTTAGCTCTTTGATTGCAAATGGAGGGACAAACATTGCCGAAGGTTTGAGGAAGGGTGCCAAAATAATGGAAGATCGCAGGGAAAAAAATCCAGTTTCCAGTATAATATTACTTTCTGATGGGCAAGACACAAATTCAGTCAGTAATGCTGATGGCAACCAGAATCAACCAAGTTATCAGTCACTCCTTCCTTTGTCTATTCACACGGAAGACAGTTCCGGTTTTAAGATTCCAGTCCATGCTTTTGGGTTTGGTGCTGATCATGACGCATTGTCAATGCACTCGATTTCAGAGAGTTCTGGAGGAACTTTCTCTTTCATCGAGACTGACGGGGTAATCCAGGACGCTTTTGCACAGTGCATCGGAGGCCTTCTGAATGTTGTCGTCAAGAACCTGCAGGTCAGCATTGAATGTGTTCACCCTGGAGTACATATTTGCTCTTTAAAAGCAGGAAGTTATCCCAATCGCGTGATGTCTGAGCAACGCACGGGATCTGTTGCTGTTGGAGATCTGTATGCTGATGAAGAAAGGAATTTTCTGGTTTCAGTCAGTGTTCCGGATGAGTTATCAAGCAATGAAACATCATTGTTAAAGGTGAGATGCATTTACAATGATCCCTTAAAAACAGGAACGGTTAGCTTAGAAGGTGAAGAAGTTAGAATTATGAGACGTGAAGTGGCTGGACAAGAGGAAACATCCATTGAAGTTGACAGACAGCGGAATAGGCTTCGAGTAGCAGATGCAATGGCACAAGCCAGAACTGCTGCTGAAACTGGAGATTTAGCTTCTGCAGTTTCGATCCTCGAGAACTGCAGGACATTGCTTTCAGAAACGGTGTCAGCTAAATCTAAAGACCGTCTCTGTATTGCACTCGATGCTGAGCTCAAAGAAATGCAAGAGAGGTTGGCAAGCAGACACGTGTATGAGACATCAGGAAGGGCATATATTCTGTCTGGACTGAGCTCACACGCGTGGCAGAGAGCAACAGCACGAGGTGACTCTACAGATGGCTACAGCCTCGTTCAGACCTATCAAACACCTTCAATGGTTGATATGCTTACTCGTTCTCAGGCTACATTATCACGACCACGGCCGAGATAAGTTCAAATTTTGACTTGGGTTAGATAACCAGGTCAGACAGTTTTTCATCTTTCGATATCTTCCTTTCCTGGTTATGCAAAGAAATAAAAATGGTGTACTATTGGGGGGATGTATATTAGAAGGTAGGCCTTGTCATCTTTGAGACGATTGGATATAATTTATCACAGTGGGAATAATAGGAGACCTCTTTACATTTTACTGTAATAATACTGCTACTTGATTCTTCCGACAAAGTCTTGTCAATTTCTAAATTCCCACTCTTGATTTTCTGTATTAAATAATTTGCATGAGATTCTATATTTTTGTTCTTTGTACACAACTTTTTGAAGAAATTTATATCACAATTTTCAAAAATGTCACAGATTAATATGGGAGTTATAATAAACTGCAGCAGCTAAGCAAAATTCCATTTGGACAAGCTTCAAAAATAAGTAATATTTCAAACATTGGAGTATGAATTCACAACAAAGTGGTACTGAAAGGAAAGAGAAACATATAATATAACAGAAAATCGATCGCTAAAATAACTAATCCATGAATTAGAATGAAAAGAATGCGATCTAATAGCTGTTAGTAGTTTCCAAGAGAAAAAAAAGAAACAACACGATTACATAAGTTCCTTAAAGATCAGGTATTTGATCATCCAACTTACGTGTATCGTGAGTTTGTTTTCCATTTGAAACTGCTTTTCTTGGTGTTTTTACTTCTAGGCCTTTGCAGGGCATCTTCACTGACTTTAAGTCGAAAGACTTCGTCTTAAATTTTAATACGAATCTGTTAAGGAAGTTGTCCCAACTTCCCTTAGTCTTTACGAGCTTCTCTATCTCTTGTTTCATATTCAAGCACTCCTTTTCAAGCTCAGAGACCCGTCCATTCATGTCATCAACCGTGTCAATCTGATCGCCTCCAGAACTTACGGGAACCATGCAGTCATTTCTTTGTACTAGATTCTCACTTAGGTTTTGTGAATTCTCGAGGTTGTCAGAGACAAAAAGCCAACCAGACACAGATGTACGCAGCCGGAGCTGTTCAAAGAAAAGAACTTGGACAATGACCCGCAATGGTAGCCTCTCATTCTGAGCTGCATGGGTGCTAGCTTCCAATGACAACTTCTGGCAATTCATGATCCTACAGAGCTGTTCCCTTTCTGAGTCTGTTAGCCATGGATGTGCCTAAAGATACAGAAACCGTCAACATTAAAACAGAGAAGATTGAACTAGCAATATTGAATTGTACTGAAAGAGTAATACTAGCTTACATCTATGTGAGTCATTAAGGCCTGATAAGTTTACAATTTGCTGTATATGCATTAGCTTTGATTAAAAAAAAAAAAAAGTTCTAACCACCACGCTAGGGTGCACTAAGTTTCTCCATTCTTTAGTGGCTTGATCTTTTAGCTGGGGTTGTTGAACTATATCATGAAACTAAGCCTCCCCATCCCACACAGTGCCTGCTTGATACCCATTTTATGTTTTGCGATACTTTCAAACATTAAAGAGCATAAGGGGTACTTGAGAAACATTTTACTAAGCAAAAAAAATCTCATGATGCAGGTGTTTTCTGTAGTTCATCAAGTCTAGATCTATCCAAATCAATTGCACAAGCAAATTCCAGTCAGGTTCCAACAAGTTTCACATACTCCACATATGAATATATGTCGTGCGTGAGCTTATCTCTCTCCATTCTTGTGGATGTGTAATTATTGAAAGAATTCAAATAGACTACTTACCTTTAGGTATATATCAATCGCACGGTAAATTCCATCATCCACTGGCCTGGCATATTCCGGAATTACAGCAGCAAGGGACAGAAATTTCAATAATTTCAAGTTAACATCAGGCGCCACTTCAGCTAGATAGCTGTCCACAAGATTTGCCACCATTGTCATTGGTGTAAATGAATGAGAATCTCCTACTAACTGGCCCTCGTTCGCCAGAGGGTTTAATGTATCCTGATCCATCAACACAAAATGATCGACAATTCGCTGAACACAGTCAATGTCATAAAGGGTCTCCATCGAGTAGCCCATGTTTGGTATTAGAAGATCTTCCAGAACTGCTTGATCGAATTGGGCCCCGATTTTCCGTTCCAAATTCTCTCGACAGGATGTACTTGCCTGTAGGATCATGGATGTTCGCAGAAGTTTAAGGAGGAACTTGGTGGGAGTCACACCCTTTTGATTTGGTAGTAATTGAACTATCTCTTCAAGAAGAGTCCTCTGATCGGCATCAGATGTATTGTGAAGCGTTGATCCATGCGTGCGATTGTTCCCATTCTGAAAGCTTGACTTCCTACCATTTAACGGGAGATACCTCTTGGCATAGAACATTACCACCTCAGCAATTTTCTGGGGTTTCATGCCTTTAATAGCAACAGCCAGCATAAACCTCTTGAACAAAGGCAATTTAAGAAATGCCACGTCCTCATACCACCAATCCTCAGTTGGGGTATGTTGCTTGGAAGTTGAGTGTATACCATTCCATAGAAAAGTACTATCTGGACTCTGAGCGGCACTTCGTCCTGACACAGGCCTACGCATAAGAATTGGTTCTGCACAAGCTTTCATTGCCAGGCGATCAATGCATTGTGAAACTATATGAAGTTCTTCTGCAAGGGGAAGGGCGTCTTCACAAGTTTCGAGGGCTTTAAAAGTGTCTACCCAACTCCCAAATACTTCATTGAGAAAACTTTCGGTTTGTTTAATAAGGTTTCCTTCTCCATAATCTTCATTCATTTCAAGATACTCAGCCGCACACCTAAGACTGACCACATTAGTCGCTGTGAGTTCAAATTTAACATCATAACAGAACTTGGCTATGAGCAAAAATGTTTTTGCTCCGCCAGGTATAGTTTGAAGTTCCAAAACACATTTCTCATTCTCAGGAAATTCTTGGATAATTTTTTCCAAAAACCTGCTCCTGGACAACAGTGGAAACTGGAATATATAGACAAAACGAGTCAACGATAGTCCACGAGCAAGTATATAGATAGATAAAGGACAACAACAGAAGGAAAAAGTATCAAAGAGAATTGAAGATCTAAATACTGTATTCTACATGGAAATGTTGAGGATTAAATATGCCACGAACTCGTCGACTTCAAAGAATATGCTGATGTTTCTCATGTGTAAAATGAGTAAGATCTCATTTAAAAGAAAATGTGTGGTAATTCGTGAAGGCAGCTTATGTGGTTTATACGACACATTGCAATAAAAGAACAAATGCATTTCCAGACATGGCCTACATGTACATTATTCTCTTTTCTTCACTCACTAGTTGCTGGCAAAGGAAAGGGAAAACAAAAAAAAGGACAAAGAAACTGAAAGAGGAAACACGAAAAGGATGAAAGTATGCTGCACATCATTCACAATACAAGTTAATGTACAATTGAATTTTCAAACTCCACATATGAATAAGACCTTGTGAAGATGGAAGGACTTCTCTTCAACTTCAATGCAAACATCACTGGAAAGCCCAGTGGAGCAGAGCCTGCACAGAACAATCTATTTTTAGAAAAATTAAATTATTTAAAAGCCAAGATATTAGCACAACCAATGCATCATATGAATCTGCTATAGCACAACTACTGCAATGTATCTATACAGAAACTAATAATCTAATGAAACACACATTCCCAGTAAGAAACTATATTGGTTGAATGATATCATAGATGGCTATGACGGATATACAGCACTATACAAATTACAATAACTTCTGGTGTTGGTACATTGTACAAACTTTTCTACCATTAAACAGAAATGCCAATATATGACACAATTGCACAAAAAAATAAAATGCAAAAGTAGACAACAGAAGAAGTTTCAAAATCAAAGATTTATTGAATGAATCAGACCACAATACTTTTACCCAAATTCGATGTCCGTGCCTAAATGTAATGACCCTAATTACTTCCTACGTTGCTACATTTAGTTAAGCTTCACCTGTGGGTTTATAACCACTTAGATATTCGCTACTTTTAAGCCAGTTTTAAGACTGAATTCCACGAATATCACTCACAAAAGAGCAGGTTTAGGAAATTAGTTTCAAACATGATAATGACATATATGCAATTTCACTAAAAAACAACTTGTAAGGATAACCTACCAATTCTGTCAAAATTATCGAAATCATTCAAAAAATACCATTATATCCTAAAATTTCGAACAAATTGAAAAATATGGGTTCAAAATATTCTCAGATTACGGAAAAAGACTAACCAGGTGTGGTCATCAAGGAGAAACACGTCTGCTTTGGAACCCAACTTCATGCACGCCATATAGCGTCTCACTCACCACTGATTCACTACTTATATCACAAATGCAATATATAAATTATACTAAATATGCAAATATCTATGGATATATAGAACTATATGAAGCGTGGAAAGAGAATGCAAGTAATTGCGGGGATGACAATGAATTGGTAAAAATGAGTTTTTCACTGTATCTACACGATCTTAATTTCTGTGGGCGAAGAATGTGTAGAGAGAGAGATGAAAATTGGGGTTGTCCCGAGTCTAAAGGATTTGATAAATCCAGGAGAGAAATGTGATGCTGTTGTTACAAAACAGAGGGTTTGTTTGGATTAAAGATTGATTACATACACTTTTATGTATGTAATCAAGAAAATATAGTATTAAATCTTGGATACCAAAACTGAAATAATTAAATTTTATTGGGTAAATTCAGTTTTGAGCTCCATCTGGTTTGTATTGTCGTTTTCATGTGCTTTGGGAAGCATGCACTGCAGCGGCTGGTACGTTGGAGTGACCATTCCGGGGTGGACGCGGGACCAAGGGTTCTCGATTTTGAGATAGATTAATTTGTTTTAGATGAATTGCAGGGTGGTCCCAAATTTTGGAGTAAGTGTCATTTGGTCTCTAATATTATTTTTAGGTCCTAGAATTACAATTTTTGAAATTGTTTTGTCTTTCATAGGCAGTTTTTGTCTAAAATTGGAATAAATTTGATAAAAATACTATTTTATGCTCATTTTCACATAAGTAACAACAGTATTTATTATGCACCTGTCTCACAACTATATATATATTTTTTTTAAGAAAATAATTTTTGAAAAATGTGTAGCTGAAAAATAGTAAAAAGATTTTCTTTATGTCAAAAATATTTTATTTAAAGAATGTGGTGTTGAAATTGGATATGAGAAAATATCTAAGAGAACGCTATTGGCTTATATGGCATTGGATGATAGATCCAACAATGTGAATTCCATGTTCCTACATTTAAAATAATTGGACTTATACTATGTTGTCATGTAGAAAAATGTCTTCAATTGCTTACTAAATTTTGAAAAACATCTTCGATTGCTCACTGAATTTTAAGATGGTCGAATTTTGATCACTAAACATATAAAACTGAAATCGGCATGTTGCTCGTTAAAAAATATGCACAGCAATCACATGGATTGCTTTAAAGTAATAAAGTGGATAAACAGGTCTGGATTGTCAATCCCATAAGAAATGATTACTCAAGTACACAATAGTTTTAACATATTTTTGTATAATTTAAAGCTACTTTCAGCATTTGAAAATTCAGACTTATTGTGCGTTTCATTGTTAAAATTAAATTAAATTAAAATTTGATTTTTGTAACGAAACACACAATAAATTTAAGGGATAATTGCAGTTGAGGCCCCAAACCTTGCAAACTGTTGCATATTTTTCCATAACCTTCCAATCGTTACAACCGTCACTCTAAACCTTTCAGATCGTAACAATTAAGGTCCCAATGGACGGTTTCCATTCAATTAGTTGACCCAAAACATTAATCTTGACCACATTTTAATCAATTTTAAAAGGACAAAATTGTATTTTAGTATTTTCCCCATAAAATAACTCAAAACTTAAATTAAAAATAAAATAAAATAAAAAAGGAAAAACTATCTTCTTCATCAACCCCCCACCCCAACCCCCTCAACCCAAAACTAGAAATTTGCCGCCACCACGCCTACCGCCATCGATTGTCATCACCATCTCCGTCGACCACCGCCACTACCGCATTTGAAAGGTTTCGTAGTTGTCTCACTTGCATTTGAAAAACATTGGTTCACGCAAAGAATCTCCACATCATCCAACCACCGTTTGCCGCCTGTCATCCCCCACCTCCAATTTGAGCTTTTCGAGATTCATAGTTGTTTAATTTTATTTTTAATTTATATTGTTTTCCCTCTCTTTAATGTGCGAAGTTATCGAACAACATAAGAGGCGTCAATAGTAGTAATGTTGATAATGGAGGTGGTTTGGGAAGCGATGGGTCGGGAACTTATTGGACAACATGTCCCTTGTTATAACTTATACGAGTATCCAGATTGTATGATGGGTGTTGTTTCAGGTGCTAGAATTGTAAGAGGGCATTTATTGGAGTTGAAATTTTGTTAATGCCACCTGTGGTGCAACAAAAAGAAGCTTATTATTGTTGTTGGGGGTTCTTTCCAATGAGATTTGTGTTGGGGAATTCTAAAGGTAGGAAGAGTGGAGGTGGCAATGGGTATCCCAATTGGATGCCACCCATGTTTGGGTTGCAAGCATATGCGAATGTGGTAGTGGATACTAGTACACTCGTGCCCACAATAGGTGGCAATGTTCCGCGAAACACAAATGTGACGTTGCCAACGCCGGTGCCGGTAGCTTCAACTGGAGCTAAAAAGAGGGGTGGACCAAGAATGAATGTGTAGGTAATAAAACTTGAAAGTTGAGCTTGCTAAGTTTGTGTAATTTGGAAATTCTTTTATAGGAGGTGAAGGTAAACTTGCCAAGGCCAATGCACTCATGGAAGGTTAACTATCTTGGGGGGTTTTGAAAGGCTGGAGTAGTTATAATTCTTAGTGCTTTTTTTATTCATATACTGATAGAAGTGTTTATTTCGTAGAATTTTAATGTTTCCATAGTTGATAAGCTCTGTAGATGAATTTATATGGTATGCATGAACTTCAAATAATTTCACAATCTCTTTAATGGCGGTAGGTGTGGTGGTGGCGGCAAATTTCTAGTTTTGAGTTGAGTGGGGTGAGGTGGGGTGAAGAAGATAGTTTTTCCTTTTATTATTTATTATTATTTAAGTTTTAAATTATTTTATGGGGAAAGTATTAAATTACTATTTTGCTTTTTAAAAGTTGATTAAGACATGGTAAAAATTAATTTTTTGAATCAACTAATGACATATTGAATGGAAACCGTCCATCGGGGCTTAGATGTTACGATGTGAAAGGTTTGGGGTGATGACTGCAACTATTGAAAGGTTAGGGGAAAGTCTGTCAATGTCTGAAAGGTTTGGGGCCTCAACTACAATTATCCCTAAAATTAATTAAAATTTGGATTTTAATAAATTTAATTGAATAGATTTTATAACGAAACACACAATAACTTTGGATTTTTTGAATGACAAAAATAACTTAAAATTGTACAAAAGCATGTTCAAATGAAATTTAACTATTGTGTAATTGAGTAATTATTTATAATGTAATGAGACTCATTTGTCCACTTTATTACCTTTTCGCGACTCGTGAAATTGTGATACATATTTTTTAACGAACAATAGGTCGACATCATTTTTATGAGTTTAGTGACACAAATTTGATCACTTTAAATTTCAGTGAGCAATTGAAAATATTTTTTGTGAGCAATTGAAGACGTGACATTTGTTAACAGTGCGACGAGTGCATTCTGTTATCCACATCACTAATTATGTTAAATATTTGAAATTGATATTGAGGTAATGAGTATCGTCCAACATTCTCATACGTTTGGACTTATTGGGACAATTAACTCCAAGGGGTTCAAAATAAAAAAAAAAAAAACCCAAGGGGTTCTATGTAAATTCCGCGGCATTGTTTCACCCACACAAACGCACTGAGAAGACTGCTCACTGAACAAAGTCTACCAACGCAGCAATGGGAGCCATGGCGAACTTCCGAAAGTCAATGATTTTCTCCGTTTTCTTTTTCTTTTCTACGTTGCTCGTGAAAACGTCGTCGTCTTCTCCTCCTTCTTCGAACCTCCAGATCCTTACAGCTGAACGCAGGGTAAAAATTCCACACTTTATATTTTCTTAACCAAATTAATTTACTATTTTTGGAAAGAGACTATAATTTTAATTGGTGTATGCCAATATATTTATGTAGCAGTTTTCTTATAGATCATCAATGTGCGTCGTGTAATTTTGTGCAGATTGACTTGACTTCGCATATTGTTAGGGTTTATTTGACCTTGAAGGTACGCTCGTAACCTATATTTCATCTTAATTTAATTTCGATATTTCCAATTTGTGATTTTTTTTCTTGCGCCAGTTCTGAAGATGTGTTATTGGTGTTTTGTTGTAATGTTGGTGGTAAAAATTGATATACTTCAAATTCGGTATTACCAGATCACAATAAAAAAATAATAATTTAGGTTGCTGTTTTAGATCGAACAAGATTACATAAACGCTAGGATCTAAAAAATAAAAATAAAAATTGGTGCAAAGCCTGAATTTCGTTACCCAAATGGGCCATTTCAATAGGGATGAATGCCAGAGCAATTTTTATCCTGCTGGAGCATGGTCCAAGAACTCGAGCACTTGGTACAGACATTAGTGTGGTGGCAACTTGGGTTTTTAGGGTTTACTTTTATCTAGTGGAGAGAAAGGTTTAGTAAGAAGGTAGTATCAGTGGCGGATCCATGGTTTTGATTCAGCACCGGCAGCCGTGTTGACCGTAGACTGTTGGCAGCAATAAAATATTAAGAGCCCTTTTGACTTCATTTTTTGCCCAAAAAAAAAAATGTATTTTGGAATGGTGATTTGATGGAGAAGCGGTGGTTAAAAATAAGGGGGAAATTTTGAATTTGCATGTAATATTATTTTATTGAAAAATGTGTGGTTGAAAAGAAGAGAGAAAATTGTATTTTGAAAAAAAAGGAACCAAACAAGGTCTAAAATTTAAATATAACAATTATTTTGTTCAAACTAAATATATATAATTCCGTCGGACAAATTAGTAATATTTACCAAATGATATTTTGGCCAAGTTTTGTATAATTCAAAGAAAGAGCGTGGATTTGTAATTTTACAATTGCATTAAAACCTCTGAAATATAACATATGTTATTTTGTTGAATTGAATGCCAAATTTAACAAGTGCCACAATGGTGAAGTTTGAATAATTCGAAGGAAAGGTCACTCGTTCGATTCTCCTTCTCTATTCCATTGATTTTATTAAAAATTGTAAAACTAAAAATGTTTCACAATAATTCAGTCGGCGTGGATTTGAAACCGGGACTTTGCATATAAAAAAGGAATTTCCAACCACCTGAGCTACTTAACGTTTGAAAATAAAATGAATGATCAGTTATATAACCTAAAAATCTCGTTCATTGTCAACAAAAAAAATTGCTTATGGCGGATCCAGTACGGATGGCTGCCAGGCCGGGTGCTGGGTCCGCCGCTGGGTAGTATCATGCATCTTCCATATGTGAACCATGTAAAAAGTGATGGGTCCTTCTGAATTCTCAAATCAAATTGGAATTTGTAGAGGTTTTTTAGTGAGAAGGTAGCATCGTAAGTTCCTCTAGAAGAAAAAGTAATAAGAATCTATTTAGAATAAATCACACCATCCATATCGTAACGGTTTCTTTTCATTGTGCTTGCAATTAATATTATCTGAGGTGTCTCTTGAGTTTTGTTTTAACTGCTCAGTGTTCCATATGGCTGCTAGCTTGTTTTTCTTCCTAATTAACGTTAATGTAGTCATCATGATTTGGTGGTCAACAATTGGATGGACTTCACATTCTGCTTACGTAGGATATAGTGTGGTTAAAAGATCGGTTTAAAGAAAAACTAAAGATGCTTCATTTTCAGATTAAGAAGAATGTGGAAATGTTAAGATCTAAGTGAAAAACTTTAATAACGTAGCACTCTTTATGGTATTTCAAGAGGAATGGTAATGCTAGAGAATTTTCATCCTTCTAGAGCACGATCCAGGAACTGAAACACTGTGCAGACATTAGTGTGGTGGTGGTGCCCTGGCTTTAAAGGTACACGATTGTGTAGTAGGGTGAAAGGTTCTGGAAGAAGTCAGCATTACAAATCTTCCATTTATTTTCCAGAAAAATATGTGAACCATGTTACAAGTGAGGGTGGTCCTGATTTCACAAATCTCGATGGAACATGTACTTTTATTACCTTTCTACCAGATATTTTGGCATGGTCATCTTCAGTTTCCACTTGGAATTGAAATTGCGGCGTGCTTAATTCATGTTATTAATTGGCTGTCTCAGGTTGAGAATACTGGGGAAGCTCCAGCAGCAGAAGTCCTTCTTGCCTTCCCGCCTGCACAGTTTGATCATCTAGCTTTGGTCAAAGCGGCAGCCACTGTTGGCAAGAAGAAGAAGAAATCGTATCTTCCTCTTGAAGTGAACCCATCTGATCACCCTGATGCACCAAATGGAACCAAATACTACTCCATATCTCTGCTCAAACCATTAGGCAAGGCTGAATCAATCACGCTAGAAATACTTTACATATTAACACACTCTCTTGAGCCATTCCCAGCAGAGATAAGCCAGTCAGAGTCTCAATTGGTTTATTACCATGACAGTGCCGTTATTCTCTCTCCATATCAAATAAAACAGCAGGCTTCAATGGTTAAGACGCCAACTTCTAAGGTGGAATCATTCACAAGAGTTGAACCCACTGACCGCTCGGGTACAGAACTGAGATATGGACCTTATGAGGACCGTCATCCTTATTCATACTCTCCTGTAATCATTCATTTAGAGAACAATAACGCATTTGCTGTTGTTGAGGAGCTTGAGCGCGAAATCGAGATATCTCACTGGGGCAGCGTCCAGGTTACCGAGCATTACAAGTTAGCTCATGCTGGTGCCAGGCATAGAGGCATTTTCTCAAGGTTAGATACACTAGTTTCATGTAGAGTAGCATTCCAATCTTTAGGTAATCATATATGAGAGAATTAAAATTGTTGGTAATATCATTTTTTGCCAATTTTAGCTGTGGTCTGAAGTTTTCTTTTCAGGTAAGCTGTTTATCATGCAAGTATTTATTGATTAAAATGGCTACGAGCTGGTGCTTTATGACTAAAAGTTTTAACCAATTTGGAACTGGAACTTTTGCTAACTCCAATGCTTCTATCTGTGTTATTTTTCACATTTATTCTTATATTTTGTTTATTTATTTCATCAATTTGTGGAGCTTCTTTTGGTAGGGTTGAGTATCAATCTAGACCTTCCATTAGTGGCGTCTCTTCCTTCAAGCATCTTCTTGCAGAGCTACCCCCAAGGGTTCATTCTGTCTACTACAGAGATGATATAGGGAATATCTCGTCATCACGTTTGCGCACAAATTCTAAGAAGGTAATCCTTCCACATGCCCCGTCCCTGCACCCCACCCAAAAAAAAAAAAAAAACACCGGGAGAGATTGAAGGAAAGACAAGGCCATACTTCAGGCTGCTGAGTTTGGAAGGAATTTTATGTTTAGAAAAATTGATCTCATCTTTTCTTGTATTTGACTCATCATTCTTCTACATGCTGTAATTTTCTCATTAAGTTAATATTTCTTATAAACAATTTTTGTACCTCAAGTCTGCTCATCATTAGATGCTCCATAGCGAGCTGATGGCATTAAATTCGTACGAACTGTTAGGTTGTAAGATCTAGAATTAGTTATTCTAAGACACTTGTGCTTTTGCCAAAACTATTTGAACACTGCACCACTATTCTAGCAGCTTTCTAACTGAGAATAGCTAGAATAAAAGCAAAAAGAAAACAGATGTCATATCGAATTGTGTTCTTTCTCTTTGCAGTCAGAGCTGTTAATTGAGCCTCGGTATCCTTTATTTGGCGGCTGGAAAGCAACGTTTGTCATCGGATACGGGGTGCCACTCCAGGACTTCCTTTTCGAGTCGGATGATGGTTCACGTTACCTGAATTACACTTTCGGGTGTCCATTGTCTGAGACAGTTGTTGACAAGTTGACTATAAAAGTCTGTATTGTATTATGAGTTGTTTGTTGCAGTATGAGTTAGTTGTTTCTGTTAATTCGGTGCTTTTGTTATTTGGAAATTAATTTTCTAATGCTCCTGATATTTTTTAGGTTGTCCTTCCGGAGGGATCAAAGAACCCTTCTGTCAAAGCTCCTTTTACAGTAGAACATAGTCTGGAGGTAATTGATTTAGAATTTGCCTCGTTTATCACTGAGGCAAACATTATCTTTTATTTAAGGGAAGCTGACCATATATAAATAATGACTCGTACCACTACTAAAAGCATCTAGCAAAAAACTCTTATTTAATTCTTTAATTTATTTGCAATGTCCAATGATATTAGGTGGGTCCTGTTGTTAGAAAATGAATCTGTAACCTGTACGGCAGTGCAAAATGTGTTATTCATGAAAAAGATATGATAATTGACACAACTACAGACAAGCCATATTACATTTTCCGATGTCTTGACACCATCCAACAAGTATCTGTTTTTAACTCTATTCTCATTCGTAACTATTGATGGGATGAATGATTTCAAATCAATTCTAAGAAACAATTTTTTGTTACATTAGCGCGTGTGATTGAAGTTCACTATAGCTGCGAGCTCTATTTCATTACTTAGTAGAATTTCACTTGGCATTGTTAACTGTTACATTTTGATCTCTTCTTTTTGCAGACCAAATACTCGTACCTTGATGTTATTGGGAGGACTGTGGTAGTTATGGAAAAGAAAAATGTTGTACCTGAGCATAACGTTCCTTTCCAGGTAATTTCTGTACTAAATTCGATTGAGTGGCTTATGCCAATTCTAGGCATGTTACAGTGCAAATCCAGGGCCCTTCCTTTAAAATTTTAAAACCACTGATGAGAATGACATGTTCATAGCTACTTTATCTTGAGGGTGAATCCGGCTAAACCTGTGATCCACTAGGATTGGCCCTTGATTTGCTGTTCCACTTCCGTTAAATGAATTTCTTCCTAGAAGAGACTGAATAATAGTGAAATTTAGCATGCATCACCTTGTTCATACCTGCTTAAGAAACTGTTCGATCGAGTGCCTATAAGATAAAAAAATCTTGTTATTAGTAGAGGAAAGGATCGATATAAAGATGAATCATTCTTCTATTTCTTCCATACAAAATACAAATTCAACCACAGCTCAAATTTGATGATATATGGAGCTCTGAGGTAGTCTATTGAAATTTGAGAATTTAACCTTCAGCTGTTGACTAGAGGCAAGGTTTAGTATATGCTTCTCCAGATCCCTGAATTATCAACTCTTGATTGATTTGCTGAAATTAATTGTCCTCATTCTCCATTTGTAATATCAAATAAGAGGAAAAGGATGGAAGAATATTTTTCTCATATTTTCTCTAAACTAAAATTAAGTTGTAGATGCTCTAATTTTATTATTATTGTTATTATTAGTACTTTTTTACTAATTCTCTATGTTTCACATGACTGCTAATCCCTTTTCTTCTTGCCTCTCACTGTTACCATTTTTGTTGTGCAGGTCTTTTACAACTTCAATCCAATGTTTATGCTTGCCGAACCATTGATGCTAGTTTCTGCTTTTTCCCTTTTCTTCATTGCTTGCATTGCATACCTGCACATGGATCTTTCAATACGCAAATGAGAAAGCTTCAAAGATCTCAGAAGGTACCATTAATGCAACTTACCCATACTATATTGGAGTGATGCTATTTGTGCATCATTGTGTACATAATGGTGTACAGATAGATGACATGGAAGATAGAGATTATAATAAATTATTTTCTTCTCGTCTCTTTTTTAATCATTCTCACTCTTTCATGTCGTCTATTTGTTCATCATTATGTACACATGATGTACAAATGACATTACCTATATTGATATTGAATTCCGTGATGCATATAAATTATTGGTTGTTAAAACCATTGAGGTTTGAATCTTTTTCTTTCTTTTAGCTCAAAATTCGGTTTCTTGCCTGTGACTTGGATCAGCTACAGTTTTCAGTTGGCCAAATATAGAAAAATCATGGAAGTTCAGCAATGGATACAAGGATTGATTTACATCATATCTCCGAGAGTATTTAAATCGAACTAATTTCTATTCTTCATAGGTTTATGTATCTTTTAAGGAAGTAAATGGGAAAACTGTTTTCCTAGTGAGACAGCTTAGTTGACTATGAAAAAGTTTTGCAGCTAATCGACAGTGAAACTGTATTTGCGACATTAATTTGTTTTTAAGTTTTCGTGTTGAGGACCGAGTTCGGTGAATGTGTGGTTGCTCATCTTAGATAACATTAGTTAACGAAGTTCGCTGGTAATTTAAACAATCGAATAGTGCCATGTGAATCGATTTTTAATTTTAGAAAAAATGCAGATATTTTTTTTAGCAATGCCAAAATTTGAGTTTCTTGGAATTATTTTTGAATATTGACTTGCTCAAATGGAGAGCGCTTGATTTTCATAGTCTCTTGAAGATCTTGCTTACACATGAATCGTGTCAATGGAGTTGCCATGGCAATTAACGTTCTTCTTTTAGTGTCGTCGCCTATGGTCGGGAATTGTGGATTATCGGGTGGAATCTTCACAATTTGATATATTTCTCGAACTTGTTAAAGAGGCAACGAAATATACTCCTTGCTTTGAGAAATCTTCAATTACAACGGTTTTACATTGTGCCGTCGATCCTTTTTAGATAAAAGTAATAAAAACTATAAATTAATAGTCAGTATTAAAAGAAAAGAAAGAAATTAATTTCTTTTCTATATTAGTTACTCTTTTGTGTTGCTCACATTCCATAGTGAAACAAAAAGAATGCAAGAATTCATGACTAATTTGATAAGAGTCTGTTTGACGTAGTTTTTCGAATAAATTTTGTAAAAAATGATTTTTTTTTGAAGGGTGTGCCGTAAAAATACAAGGAAAAGTTATGGATTCACGAGAAAAATTATTTTATTGAAAGAATGTATAATTTAAAAAACTCGAGGAAAAAAAATGAATTTTAAAGAATCTCTAGAGAACGAAATTGTAATTGGTCGGTAAGAATAATTATTATGAATATTCAATTAACAAAAATATGTGAATGCCTTTGACAAATTCATTAGTGGGGGATGTATGCATGGGAAACCTGTGCAATCATCATTCCGCAGAACCCAAAACATGCACCTCAGGGGTAAAGATGTCATTTGATAGATTTAAATATAAATTCACAGCGTTGGCACATTTGAATGAGGCCCGCCACGTGCCCACTTCGTGACCCTCTTTTCTTTACATATTTTTTTCTATTCTTTTTTTCATTTATTTAAAGCAAGATCATAAAATTCGGTCTTGATTCAATCCACCTTGGAGCAAGTCTACAAACAGGTCGGATCAATCACAAAGCTTCGTGGTTCCACCTCTCCTTTAGTCGAATTGTATTAATCCGGCACGATTGACACCATCATCATTAATCAGCATGCAATTAGTTGAACGTACGAGTCGAGCAAGATAGTCAACATGCAATTAGTTGAAACTAACAGACCTCCGACATAATTCCCATTAGTCATCTCATCGATAGGGCTAGATCAAAGTACTTCGATCCATTTTGCCAATCGCGAGTATGGAGGGGTTTGGAGCGGGTGAGGTATAGATAGTCAACTGGCCCAAGGCTCGATTTGATACAAAATGTATAATTATGTTATTTGTATAATCATACTTGACAATAATTGTTGACAATGTTGGTGTTGTCAAAAATCGGACCATTGATTTAAAAATATTTTATGAAATGGATGAACGGGAAGTTGTCAAGTATGAATTATCGACCAATATTGTCAAACTAAATTGTACATGCAACAAGATTCATCCCGTTATTAATAATTAAGATTTTGTTTTGGGAACCAGCTCACATGACAGAGGACCTCATGTCGTAAGATCGAAAAATAATTGCAAGTAAAATAATAAAATAATCTATGCCTATACGTATACATATATAATAATGCTCAATATATATATATATATACATATCAATTTATGTCAACTTATTGGTAACAGTAATACTAATATTTTATATTGTAATTAAGTCATTCAAGAAATGTATGTCGTTCATACAGTTAGATGTGACGCGACAGATCAAACAGGTTGATATGATCGTGAGACAGTCCAGTCCGACTTGGTCTGATCCGTTAAATCATTTTGCCTTTTTTTTTTTCCAACTAAAATTCATTAAAAACACACGTAATGAAGAATAAATCAAACTTCAGCATGGCGAAAAATGCTCGACGGACTAATTCGAGCATACCCATTCTTAGCCAGAGGCACAGAAGTCCGTGCCCCGTAAGGTTTGTTAGGCCGAACTCGATTCACTTTGATACTTCTAAATGCATCTAACTTAGCATCAGTAATACTAATTCATTAAGGCTTTTGCCTAGAGATGTCAATGAGTCAAGTCGGCTCAGGACTTTAACCCATGAGCTCGTGAGCTCACGAGCCGAGCGACCGAGCCGACAAACCGCTCGACTCGTTTGACATCTCTACTTTTGCCGAGAAAAAATAAACTTGAAATCTTTAAAATATAGAATAAAAAATAGGTTGAGCTCCTTAAGCTTTCAATAATTTGGTATTGGATCCCTGAATCTTCACGAGTGAGATTTGGGATCCCTGACCTTTATAAATTTATGAATATGGGTCTCTATGTTATAGAAAGTATCAATATGAATATAAAAAATTGCACATGATTTTCATATGACATAAAATTAAAGGACAAAATCTTCGAGGTATTTAACGTTCAGATTAAAAGTACGTGTAATTTTAATATCCACGTCGACTTTTTTTTTATCAAGTAAAAATCCAGATTTATGAATTTTAAAAGATTGAGGAACCTCAACCTCGTTTTTAAAAGTTGATTATTCGAAAACTACGCTTATTAAACGTTGGAGAGTTGAACCTTAATTTTCTCTTACAAATTATAGTCTCGAGTCATTTTATTTTCCTTAATTGATTAAGTGATGTGGGACAAAGAAAATAAAGCAGTGACGTATGACCGGATACATCCGGTAGCATTGTCGGCGAGGAGTTACTGTCGGCACCGACACCCTCTGATCTTTCCAATATATATTACTACAAATTCTTGAGGGAGGTCATTGTCTTGGAAAATCGCATATCAAAATCGTATTTACGTTTAAATATTTAAGTTTCCTATAATTCTAAAAATAGAATGGTAACTATTTTCTCAAATTATCATGGTTTGGATGGAATAGATTAACATTGAAAACTCTATATGATACTAAATAATCGAGCAGTTTTAGGACTATATCTGTTACGCCCCGCCTCCGAGGCTCAAGGAAAAGTTACCACGCGAGCAGAAAGTCAACAAGGAAGTCGGAGAAATGTTTACAAGGTCTAGTAATAGAAAAGTCAAAGCAAAATCGAAGTCCATGCAGAACCACTACCTCAAGGATGAAGCACTGCCACAAATGCTGAGGCTATGTGAAGCTCTCTGACGCTCTCTAACTATCAAAGTCCTTCGAGCTGATGTTGTCCCACGCAACAGATTCGAAGATCTCTTGGAATTGATTGATATAACATTTGTACTAACGTGTGTCAGTATGTCAGTCTATTGTATAAAATGAATGACCTCTCTTCAATATATTAATTGTACGAGTAGAGAGTGATGTGAAACCCAAATTCAGGAGATGAGACCACGTAGTTATAATCCAACGATCACCACGTCATACAGAATAGTATAAGTAGGTCCTCTTTGTAAAAAATAAGGGTTGGATTCTTGGCAGTCATATATTGAAAATATACACTTGAATACTAAAGAAATCTATACAAATACATAGTAGAATTAACGTTGATCGTCTTTACAAATTACTAAAAGCAACATAGTGATCTCAATACACATTCATATCCATCCTTCTACATATTCTTGTTGATTGTAACATTAGATTACTTTAGCTTTTGTTCTGCAAATGTTGTTAGTGTGACCGTCTTCGTTTCACACTGTCAGAACTGGAATATCTCAATATCTCGTCGTAAAGTGTCTCTTGCGTCCATTTCCGTCCACTTACCATCGTTAGCCCGATAAGAACGCAACGGAATCGCACTTGACTTGGTAAGAATGAGCCCGATATTTGTTAAGTTCAATTTTTGGGGTCAACAATATCATTGTATCATTAAAAGCGTTCTTCAACACCCCTCGCGTCTTGATCAAATTCTTTTTATTTTTATTAAAAAAGATGCGTACTTAGAATTTTCTACATACGTGATAATGAGACTCAAGAACCCGACTACGATAGCATGATGAAAAATACTAATTTACGTTACATTTTGAATGTTGACGAAGAAATTTTTATTCATTACCATAATCACTCATAATTTTTTATTCCTTTGGTGATGAAAAATGTTACAACAAACAATTGGTGGAAATGGAACCACTTAATTGGTGAAATAATTTTGTAGGTGGCAGGTGACTTGCAACCAAGAAAAGGGGTTGGCTTACCAGCAAGATCTTGACCATTAACCTACACACCCACAAGCTTATTACCCACCACTGATTAATAAATCTAAAGAAAAAAAAATATAAAAATGTTATTAATTTGTCCTTGAATGAAGGACATAAATCCCTAATTTACAATATCTTTAACATGATCGATGTATAACAAATCGTCTATTTCTCAATATTATAAGAACTAGATCGAATTAGTTAACTCGATAGAAAAAAACTTGAAGTCGGTCCAATTATACTCCAAAAACTTCAAATTATAAGTAGTTAGGATTTTTGTCAAAGTCGATTTTATGTGTTTGGTAATAAATTTGACTCTTCGAATGAGACAAAATCCATAATTTTCGATTAATTCAAATATGACCGGTAAATTAAGAGTTGCCTATTTTTGTACTTGAACGATATTATGAAAAAGGTCTATCTTTATTATTATTATTATGGTTTACAATGATCGCGGTTGATGAAATAAAACAACATTGATAAATCAACTATTAGTAGTTTTATTTTTAAGATCGAAACAATTTTTATCCATGAACAATAAAATTTTAGGATCCGTTTGATCGCAAAGATGGAATTTGGTAAAACGAAAATGAAATTCAATTAATTGAATTGCCTAGAACTTGTTTTCCTGTGAATTGTCAATTAATTGTGTTTGATTAATATAATTTTTCACCTGAAAAATATTGAAATATTGGATCTATTGGTGTTCGTTTGACTTTATTTTTCATGAAAATTGTCCATTAAAGGGATATAATTTGTTACAATTGGAGATAGGATTTGTTTCCATTGACAAAAAAATAAAAATTGCTCGGAAAAGCTTTTCTCACCAAACTCACGGAAAAAACTTTTCCTCAAAAACCAAAAAAATGTGGAAAATCAATTACATGAAAAATTTAGTAAATCAAACATGCAATAATGTAAAATTTAATTTTCATCTTTCATGAAAAATATTCTTGAATCAAACAGGGCCTTAACGCACAATTTTTTTTAAAAATTACTTAAAAAGATTTCTGTCAATTTAATCAGCAGTTTTCTTGGATCTTCAAATCTACAAAGGAGGTTCACTTGCGAAATCTGAAGTCTAAAGCTTGATTTGAGTTGATACCTAAAAATTGAACGTTGATCCTAAGGAAACTATTTTTGTGCTATTTTTGTTTTTTTTTTAAATATGTAATTGGGATTTTATTGGACAGCATGTGCAATAGTAGATTGTAGGGTGCATTTGGTGAGTATTTGGACTAAACACCCACGACCATTCTGTCAATTAGAGTAAATCAAGCAATAATTCTCTTTAGTTGGTAGTCTGATGATCACTGATGTTTGCACTACGTTAGGGCCCACAACATGATTGTGTTTTGTGGGCCCATGTTTCACTGTCTTGATGACCCACAGCATTCAGATTTCGTAACAACGAGTAGGGTGTGTTTGGCAACAGCAAAGAGGGAGGGTAAAAGAAGGTAAAATGGGTGTTTCAATTGCTCATTTAAGGAAATTTTGGGATTAAAAAAAAATGGTGGATTCTACTTATTTCACTCCAATTTTCAAGGCAAAACTTTCCATCATGCTCAAATTAAAATCTAGTCGTTATTGTTCGGCAGAGATTAAAATTGAAAAACTAGCCGTTATTGTTGACTTTTGTTAGACGAGTGGGAACCAACAACGGTCATATTTTCAATTTTAATCTGATTAGTAGCCCTACCAAACAGAAAAAACTTGTAATAAGTTTATCTATCGTTAACTTCTAGACGCTAACAATGTTTTGACCTTTTTTCTCAATCTACATTGATTTTCACAATTTATTTGGTTGACATGCTCAAAGTTCTTGCAAATGCTATTTCATGGGGTAAAAAAACACTATCGATTTCTGTAAAATTTAGTTTTAATTAAATTGAACATAATATTATGCAGATAATGAACAAATTCGTATGACATGTGTTAACGTTATAGTTACATGATGGGGTAGTGGGAGGTATGACCGATCGAAAACAATATTTTTTTCCTCGTAAAAATGAACAAGCAATTTTGCCCCTAAAATACATTTGTGTTATTTATGCTCTCATTTAATGTTAAATTGATTGAAGTTCAATACTATGCTCGTGTTACACGAGTAATGCAATTTAGTCTTATTGAGATTACAATTTCAATATATGTGGCGTTAAATAATAGGCTAAATGAAATGTGAAATTCATTTCCGATCCTTGGTGAGATTACATAACATTATTCCTGTTACACACATGCTTATTTAACGTGAGATTCGATGGATCATGGATTCCATTCACGAAAGACCTACATTGCTACATATAAAAGTTTGGATGTGATGCTAAGATTTGAAGGTTGAAAATTGGAATACTTTCGACAAGCATTATGGATCCTAGTGCAATTTTTCAATTCTTTAGTCTTAAAAGTTAGAAACAAGAATTTCCGTTGGAATAGACAACCTTTTTTAAAGCAACCAAATATGCCTAGAATATATTTAGACTAAGCTCATATTTGTGTCACGTTAAAATTTTCATTCTTATTCTTCTACTCGTTTTTAACCACACATTATTTAATAAAATAATATTTTTTATTTTTTTCAACCATACATTCTTCATTAATCAATTATTTCAAAATACATTCTTCCTAAACAATGTAGCTCAAACACACCCTAAATGTAAGCTTCCTTATAAGATAAGCGAAACAAGTCTTCATTAAAAGCAATAAAATATAAAAGCACAAATCCCAATGCAATGTCACGTGACTGGTGCCGGGTGATGCATACAGGAAGAATACACGATAAAAAAAATCACAGCTAATTTAAGCGTGTGGGCTCCACTTCAGGATCTAACCGCCGGATACTTCTAACGTTGCATCATGTGCGGACGAGAGTCTACCGACGCTAATAACGTGCTCTTCGGGTCCCACATAACGTGGGTTCTTACTTGCTCGCACGCACGCTGCATGTGACTCTTCCGCGTTTGGCGCGCCGGTGGATTTAAGGCTGTAACGTAGGTTACATAGCATTGGCGCGCCGGTGGATTCATATCAAGATGGTGTTGGGTAGAGATTAAAATTGAAAAATTAATCGTTATGGTTGACTTTTATTAAACGGATGGGACCCAATAACGGTCATATTTTCAATTTTAATTGGATTTTAAGCCGTACCAAACAGGCTCCAAATTAGGATGTGTTCGGTAGAGATTAAAATTGAAAAATTAATCATTATTGTTGATTTTTATTAGACGAGTGAGACTCACTAACGGTTATATTTTTAGTTTTAATTGAATTCTAAGCCGTATCGAACATGCCCTAACAATTGTACTATATGTACGTCATCTTTTATATCATTATTTACATTGTGTATAACAACACACTATTCGACAGTTTAAAAAAGCTATTTTTTCGCCCACATTTTTTTAAAACAAAGAATGTACATTTATTTTTGTAAAATTAATTATTCCGACAAAGAGATTAACCTGATTTGCATACATTATTGATTTGGGACGTGTGATTCATAATCCATAGAAATCAATCATGCTGCGGGCCCTAGTCACGGTTTGGCCTTCATTAAAATTTTAATATATTTTTCTCTTTTTTTTTTTAGCCTCTGTTTGGTATACATTTTGAGTTCAATAATGCATTTTTTTGTTTGATGTGATGGAAAATATGTGGGTGAAAAAAAAGTTATTGATGTGATGGAAAATATTATTTTATTAAAAATGTGTAGTTAAAAATGAGTAGAAAAATGAAAATGAAAAAAATAACGTGACTCTAACAGAGGCTTAATTTTTCAATAAAATAATATTACACGTAAATCGAAAAAATTCCTTCTTTCAACCGCTCAATCTCCAAAAAAAATACTATTCAAAAAATTATAATTATTAATAACATGGTCAAACATCGGCTTATTTTTCAACTAAGGGTGTGTTTGAGCAACATTATTTTAAAAGAATGTATTCTGGATAGTAGATTGATGTATACCAAACGTGGGCTAATTTATGAATTATATCTAAACAGAGAAAACTGAATTTAAAATCCTATATTCCTATTTGTTATGCTCACGTTTGGCCCCCACTAAATTTTAATTTATTTTTTCTCTATTATTAACCACTTTCTCTCAATAAAATAATATTAAATATACATTAAAAAATTCTCCTTATTTTTTAATTACAAATTCTTCAAAAAATATTATTTCAAAATCATTTTTTTTTTCCAAATAACGGAGCTCAAACAAGAGCAATATTGTCAGTTGGGATACAATTTAGAAATTGATTATAAATGGAAAAAAACTTTGCTCGGTCATACGTCATTTTTATTTTTATTTTTGATTTTCTATTATAATTTTTATTTTTGCTTTTTTGGCAAAGTGTCGAGTACAATTTATACTCGTGAGCGCGCGCATGTATGTGTATGTATCTTGTGATACGGAACATAAAGACTAAGAATATCATTATGATAAGATAACACATATAAAACAATTAAAGAATTCTTCCAGTGTTGTGAAACAATTAGAAGATTCTCTACAAATATATAGAGTTCTTCTTACAATATTTGTCAACTCACGATATTATAAGAAGAAAATTAAAACAACGATTTCATTGATCACATATTGAATTCCGTCAATTGAGTCATTAATTTAAAATTTTGAATATGTATTTCAGTGCAGATGTAAATCTAAATTGACGACGTAAATATAAATAAATAAATACGTCTCTTTAATAACTTAAATTTTTTGACGAAATTGTTTTGGATAAAATGAGTCACGATTAATTTCGTGATTTTTATATATCCCTGACAGCCGATTTCCTAGTGCACCAAGCCTAACACATTCAAATAGAGTTAGGTTATGTCCAAAATTGCTTTTTTCAAATGATTCAAAGAGTGCAACCTAAGTAAATGAAAAATGGGAAAAATGCAAATTGCCCAACTTGTTGAAATTTCCTTTTGAAGTTTGTTCGCGTCTTGACAATTTAATGTTATTTCAAAATCTCCACTCACGGTAGCGGCTGCGGGTTCCAACGTCGACAAAAAAAAAAAAAAAGAACCCGCAAACTAAAAGAAGGAAAATTAAACCCAATTTAAAATTTTTAATATCTAACGACACGATTAGAGTTCGGCTTGTGTACTTAATAAATTATAAAATATTAAAGAAAGAACTTGTAAAATCAACATAAATAAAACAAATTTAAACACATTTTTGAAATTTATATGAAACACTTTAGAGCTTGTAAGTGTGAGTTAGTTTATGTACGTCAGAAGGTTGAGAGGGCTAAGAATCATCCAATGAGGTCCAAAACCAATACATCTTTGCAGCTGTTGAGTCACTTTTATTATCCCAACTTAATGCAACCATAAATTAAAAAAAAAATAAAATTACTTATAAGTAGTAAGAAAAGTAGTCTATTAAATATATTGATGAAAAAAATATTTCAAAGTAAATCAATGCGACTTTGGACTTAGTCGAACATCCGATAAATGCATTGAGAAACAAAAATGTTTTAATGTAGATTGAATATTGTTTTACATTTCTTCTCCACCGTCCCGAAAAAAAAAAAAAATCAAAATCATTTATCTTTTTTCGGTTTAAAGCACTCAAAATATGCTATGAAACAATATGCATTTTGTTAAGTAGTACATAGTGTGTGTTTCTCCCATTACCGTAAAATAAATGAAGTAATGAATAATATTTTTTTGAAGAATGTGTAGTTGAAATTTAAAGTAACTTTATTGGTTTGTGTGTAAAATATTTTATTGAGCAAATGTATTATGGAGAATTTTACTGTAGCAAACAATATTTTGGAAGAATAATGCTAGATGTAAATCAAAAAGTGTACATCAATGTCTACATCCCCTCACATGGAGAGGTCCACTCGAATAAAATATTCGAGTGGGCTCCTCACCCATGTGAGTGGGGTGTGCACCGTGATGTACCACTAGCATTGCTCATTTTGAAATGATGAGAGACAAACGGGCCTAAAATTAAAGTAAAAAAGGTGGCACAACTATCCTGTCATTCGCAATCTGGTCTCAAAAAGTCAAATTAAGTGGTTCAGTTACTTAAAATGTAAAATATATTATGTTGGGTTAAACATGTTGTCATGTCATTATGTTCTCGTTGATGAATAAGCCATTGCAATTTTATTTCCTTATCTTTGAAGGAAGGCTTCGAATTGGCATTCATAATTAATTATGAGAGGATAGTTTAAACAAATCTTGTCCTGTGACCCGTCTTGTAAAAAATAAAATAGTTTTGATAAGAGTCGAGCCATTTGTATATCGAAAACGTATGACACTTTTGACAGCATCTAAGTTGGCATGGTTTGATTGGTGAAAAAATTGTCCAATAACGTGTTGTTATGTGACACAATGTAAAAAGTAACGTATATGTAACTCGGTAGTTTTGATAAGTGCTTCCTCATTTCAATCAAATATAAAATACTAAACCACATGCTAAATTTGGAACCCACTCATGGCATTAGGTGTTGGTGGGGGCTTTTATATGATTACACATTTTCCCCCCAATTCAAGCTAGAATATATGTATGTACGCGTGTCTCTGTGTGTGTCAATTATTCTATTTGTACAATCATACTAGACAATAATGGTTGACAATGTTGGTGTGTGAAAATTCGGACTACTGATTTAAAAAAAAGAACATTTTTTGAAATTGATGAATGTGATGTTATAAAGTGAGAGTTGTCAATCAATATTATCAAACTAGATTGTACATGTAGTAAAATTCATATATATATATATGTGTGTGTGTATATATGTATGTACGTATGTGAGCGCGCAAGATTCATCATGTCTCCCTCTATGTTAGGAGTGTAAAGTGGGCGAGCTGAGTAGCATTTTTCGACTACATGAGTTGGTTTGCCTTCAAATTCAACTAAAAAGAAAATTGTGATCGACTCTCCCCACCAAGGAGTGAGTCGAGCCACACTTTTAATTGAACCAACCGGTTTGTCCAATGAACCGAACACGACTTCTTGATACGTGCTTCCTCATTTCAATCAAATATAAAATAATAAATGAAAAAAGTGTAACACATTCGAAGGGAGATATTATGCGCCCAAAATTGCTTTATAAAAACGAAGTCTTTTATAAGGAAGCGATTCAAAGAGTGCAACCTAAGTAAGTGAAAAGGTAGAGGATAAATGATGCCCAACTTATTGAAATTTCTTTTGGAGCTTGTTAATATATCTCAACAATTCAATATTATATCAAACTCTCGTATCGTTTTAATTATAATTAATGTAAACTAAACTCGATAATAATAAAACGAATAAAACTAAACCCGATATGAAGTTCATAATATTTTTCGACGCAATTAAGTTCGACTTACGAATTTAATGAATATCAATAAATAATATGAAATAATATAGTTCATGTTAATCAAAAAGGCATAGAGTCATCGAATGAGGTCCAAATCCAATGGCGTCTTTGCAGCTGTTGAGTCGCTTTTAATTATATGAAATTTCTTTACAGGACGCTTATAGTGTGAAAATTAATGTCGTTTGTTACTTTTGACTTTGTAAGTAATGTTACTTTTTAAAAATCTTCAATAAATACACCCTTTTCTCTTATACAAAGCATAATTAATTTCCCCCTTCCTCTCTTTTACTCAAGTTTTCATTTTTTTAGCGTTTTAATCGAAGTACGCAAAGTTTACGAGAATTTTCAGTTCATTTAGACACGAACGCACAATTCATCTCTTCTTCTTTTTGTACGAGTTTCAAATCATCTAAACATTTATGTCAAAGTAGATAATATTATTTACAAAATTGCAAATATATTTACAAATGGGTTAATTTCACAAATGGTCACTGAAGTTACCTGAAAATTTCAAAACGGTCACTGAAGTTTCAAAGTTTCAGAAACGGTCACTAAAGTTTGAAATTTCTTTCAAAACGGTCACTGAATTTTCAAATTTTTTGGGTAGTAATTGAAGATCTGGGCAAAAAAGTCCGAAAATCTGTCCAGTTTGGGTAGCCGACTTCGTGGGTTTATTCCGGCTGATTCACTTGGAGTTTTGGGGAGATTTTTTGTGGTAATTGAAGATGACATCGTGGGCTTTCCAACGGTATCCGAAATCGACAGTTTTGGAGGTCGGAAGTTGCCGAAATATTGCCTCAAACTTGCTCAAAAAATCTGAAAATCTGGGCAGATTTTCACAATTTTCGATTGCCGACTTCGTGGGCTTATTCCGACCTAATCACTTGGAGTCTTGGGGAGATTTTTGGTGGTAATTAAAGAGGACATCGTGGGCTTTCCAACGGTATTCGAAAATTGACGATTTTGATGGTCGGAAGTTGTCGAAATATTGCCTCAAACTTGGCCAAAAAATCTGAAAATTCAGTGACCGTTTTGAAAGAAATTTCAAACTTCAGTGACCATTTCTGAAATTTTGAAACTTCAATGACCGTTTTGAAATTTTCAGATAACTTCAGTGACCATTTGTGAAATTAACCTATTTACAAAGTAAAAAATTTGTAAAAAAATTATTTACTAAGAGGGTGTTTGGGAGAGATTAAAATCAGATTAAAATTGAAAATATAGTCGTTATTGTTGACTTTTATTAGACGAGTGAGATCCAATAACGATCATATTTTCAATTTTAATTAGATTTTAAGCCGTACCAAACAGACTCTTAATTAGAGCCAAAATCAACGATTAGTTACAGGGATCTATATTTAGCCCTTGTTCGAGCCCGTTTTGGGGAAATAATGTATTTTGGAATAATGAATTTATAGAGAATGAACAGTTAAAAATAATTGAATTTTCATATAATATTATTTTATTGAAAATTTAATTTTGAAAAAAAAAATGATTTTTTGGCAAAATGGGGCTAAGGGCTCAACGCATCGTTTTCATTGGTTGTGGTGACACAATAACAGATCTCAAATGAATATGATTGGAAAGTGATGCCACGCGTTATTTAGGTAACAAAAACAATCACCAGTCAAAGAGCGAGAAAATACATCTGTTTGTTTTTTTCTTTTTTAAGGAATTTCTCTCTATTTCACTATTGGTCTGTGGAATTACCTCAACAAGGAGAAAATTTTCGAAAATCCCGACTAATTAATGAACCGTGCTTTAGGTACAGAAATTCCTGTACCTAACAGCACGACAGGGCGTGGGGTGGGGTGGGGTGAGGTGGGTGGGTTTGCCAATATTTTAATTACACAGAGCCGACCTCCATGTAAGTGAAATTCAAAATTCTATATCATACTTCGAGAATACTAATTTTTTTTTTTTTTCCCCTTCACTTCCATAAATCCATTTCATTGTATGGATTTATGATTTCTTCAAGTATCGAAGTTTCCCCACGCCCATTCTTTTGGATGGTAACCATAGAATCCAACTCTATGTTCAAGAATCCAACATAGTATATATTTTTATGAAATTATGTATATAATATGAAAATGCCGAATAAATTTAAATGTAATGTTATGATTACAATAACACTTCTCTATGACAATATTTTTTTGTCAACATCCCACATGGTTTCTTCTTTTTATTTTCTGCTTTTACAGAAACTTTTGTTGTTTACATAGAAACTCCACAAGAAAATGCGACATATAATTGCCCCATGAGATAACACACGTTCAGGAAGGAGTAGTCCGACAGTAGGCACCGTTTATTCTTGAACTTTATTAATAGTCATTAAAAAGCATAGATGAATTGGAAATTGTTTCCATTTGAATTTGAATTGATATCTTTCATTATTTGTTGGAGTTAATAGGATGCATGGAAGGAAAAATTGTTTTCTAACATGTTGTCCAATAATTATTTTTGCATTGATAATATGTTTCTTTAAATCAAAACAAATTATTTTTGTTCCATTGCAAAGATCGCTGTATGGGTCCAAATTTCCTAAAAGCATTATTGGACAATTTATTTTCAAGATTAAGTTATGTGGCGGGATACCATTTCACAACAATGTATTTAGGAGCTCCTCTTGATAAAATTTATTTATATCATCTATTGCTTCGTCAAAATTGACAAACTCCACTTTTTTTTTTTTTTTTCAAGAAATAACATAATTAGTTTGTCATTAAGGTAGTCAACATACTCATTTTTGGTTAGAAGAATTTCACGTCGCGTCATATAATCAGAAGAAGATGCATTTTCCATTAAAATTGGAAACATTGTATTGATTAAGCGCAACTACAAAAGTTCAGTATCGTCATATGCTATAACTATCTTATTTGATAGGTCGATAAAAGTCGTCATCTATATAAGGTTCTGTTCCATTATCAATGTTGATCAAGTATTATACAAATCGATTGTCCGATATTATTTGAAAAATCTTAACCATATAAATAATATTTTTTTAAAATGAATTTTATATGTAAATATGTTAAAAGTAAAAGTGGTGTTTAGAAATTTTTCTTCAATCCCCACTTTTAATATATTGTAGATAACTACTATCCATCGGCTAATGTCCTTCCCAAGGACACACTAATTAAAATGAACAATTGCTTTCAATTATGCCATATTTCATAATTCTACATGTATAATTACAACATATAATTGTGATGTTTTATTAAATAACTGCAATTAATTGATGATTCGTCACATTTTGCACCATCCATTTATAATTTATTGATGCTCTCGAGTAAAAATACAATAGTTAAAAATTTCATTACACTCCATTGCAATGAAAAAAATGTTTCGATCAATGTTTTAAAATTGGACTGAGCATGATTGAATAAGGGAAAAAATCAAGGGTTAATTTTTTTTATTTTTTTTTTTCCCGATTGAACCGATCATTTCAATCCAATCCGATTTTCGTAACATTGGTTTCGACTATATTCATATGTTATAAATCTACCCAAAATAAAATAAATTACATATTTTATTGTTATTTTTCTGAAAAGCCAAAACAGAAAGTGAAAAGGCAAAGGTAAGGGAATTCAATTTCAATTTTCCTACTTTAGGTTCTAGAAATCCGTGTCAAATCAACTCATTTACCATCTATACACATATTTCACACTTAGGTATCGAATCTGTATACGCGCAGTTAAATGTGGAAAAAAAGAAAAAGAAAAAAGAGAAACAAATAAGTTGGGTATGCTGAAAGAGAAAGAGAGAGGCAGAGCGGTGGGAGGAGTGGTGTGGGACCCGTGTGTAATCAGAGCGAGAGGTGGTGGGGATTGGGGTATTGAAGAAGACTTCAACATCACGACAGTGAAGGATTGAGAGTAAAAGCCAGCTTGCAATGAGGCAAGAGTCTCACCTACCATTTTCTTTCTTTTTAGCCTCTCTCTAATTCTCAAATTCATACGCCATTTTTGGTTGCTTTCGACTCTTTTTTCCTCTCATCCTCCTTCATATTATTTCACATATATATATACATATAACATATACGTAATGGAGGAATAGTATAGGAAGTCTTGATTTGGATTGTGTTTTGCTTCAGAGTCTTGCCTTGAAATTTGTGCCCTATAAGGAGAGACTGTGTACCTGCTACTGTTGTTGGAGCTTTTGGGCGGGAATTTTTTGGGGTTTTAACTACAGGTTTGTCTTTAATTTTCTCTCTCTCACAATTCAAAAAAGAGCTTGTTTTCTTTGAATTTCACGGGTTTATCATAAAAAACTGGGTCTTTCTTCTTCGTTTATTCTGGATTTCTCATTCCAAGATACCTATTTCTTGGGTTTTTTCATTACAAATCAAAAACCTCAATTTTTGGGTCCTTCGCATCTTGCAAAATTTTTGGCATTTCTGCTCGAGGAAAGAGATAAGCTGAAAACGAGGGTAAAGTTGGAGTCTTTTTGTCGTATTCTCTATGAAATGAGCAAAAAAACGTGCTGAATTTGAGCCAGAGTTTTGTTTTCTGTTTCTCAGTCTGCGAAATGTGAGAATTTACCATTCTTGTTAGAGAAAAAAATGGGAAAGTTTGTGTCTTTATGGCCTTCTTTCCTTTCAAATTAACCGAAATGAGCAAAAAACGTGCCGAATTTGAGCCAGAGTTTTGTTTTCTGTTTCTCAGTCTGTGAAATGTGAGAATTTACCATTCTTATTAGAGAAAAAATGGGAAAGTTTGGGTCTTTATGGCCTTCTTTTCTTTCAAATTAACCCAAAAGGGAGTAAATTTACAAAATCGAGTCACAAAATGTAATCTTTCGTTACCATATTTTTCTGCAACTTGCCATTTCTTGAATATTGCATTGTTCCGAAGTTCTACTTCTGTAGCTAAACATTTTAAGGGATCTGATATTTTCTTGCAAGTTTTCATGTTTACTATTTTTACCCCTTCTGCTGCTGGAAAATTACTGCAAATTTTCAAGTTTTGAGGCCATCTGCATTTGGTTCTTGAAGTATTTTCCCTTGCCAACAAACAAACTTAAAGGTTTCCAGCGTGTTTTTCATGAAATTGTGTCGGTAGACTATACAATACGAATACAATTATAAAAATAGTGTTCGCGAATTCTAACTCAAGCCTTTTTGTTCACATTTGCTTCAAATCTCACTACCATTTGAAGTTATTTTTTCTTCAGTTGTTTCATTTTTTTTAATAAGATTTTTGAACCTAAGGAAGTAGTCTAAAAGGAAGTAGTCTAAATGGTGCAAGATTCCAAAACCGCTTTAACAAAATTGTCAGCCTTTTCTGCTAACATGCGCCACGCATACGCTCTGAGCTGGCTAGCATTGTTATCAGCCAACTTTCTAGTGGCCCCCTTCTCCCCCTCTTGCGCACGCTAGCATCAAACACCATTCTAGAGATTCTTATTTATCCATTCGTTCGTTATCTATTTGTATGCAATGTTAATATGCTGGCATATAGTATTATCTTAACCGTATATATATATTTTAAATTACAGGAAAAGTTTTGTAGAACTACAAGAGTGATGGGGCCTAATTTCATGGATGAAATTGACTGTGGAAACTTCTTTGATCAAATTGATGACTTGATTGAGTTCCCCCCTGAAAATGAGTGTGCTGGTGGTGGCCTTGTTGGTAATGGTGATATCAAGGATTTTCCGAGCATTTGGGATGATGCGTTGCCAGATGCTGATCCCCTTTTCTCTGGCAGCACTAGCAATGCTGCATCCGACCTCTCGACTGAGCTCGCTGTTCCGGTGAGCATCAATATGTTATACTCAATTGCTATATATATATATACATATTCAAAATTTCAAGTTTATGTTCAATAAATGCTGATTGTTTCTTTTGTTGTGTTCCCCCAGTATGAAGACATTGTTCAGCTAGAATGGCTTTCGACATTTGTGGAGGATTCCTTCTCGGGTGGAGGGTCGACTTTTGGAAAAGAAAACACGGGCGTAAACACAGAGCCATCACATAACCAATTCCAATCATCGAGTCCCATTTCTGTACTTGAGAGCAGCAGTAGCAGCAGCAGCTCCTGCACTGGAGGGAAGACTATGCCTCTCAGTCCGAGTCACCGGGGTCCACAACGTGCTCGAAGCAAGCGTCCTCGTCCAGCAACTTTCAATCCCCGAACTGCTATCCAACTCATATCCCCCCCTCCGTTCTCCTCCATCGAGACTCCCCAGCCATTTGTTACTCCTGGAGTTTCCTCTGAAGTTGAGAACTTTGCAGAGTCTCAACCAATGAAGAAGATCCCCAAACCGGTTTATGGAGTTGAAAAAAAGAAGAAGAAAATCAAATTGTACATTCCACCCGAGTCGAATCAGACTCCCCCTACACAAGCAGTTAGGAAATGCTTGCACTGTGAGATAACGAAGACTCCCCAATGGAGGGCCGGCCCAATGGGGCCGAAAACTCTTTGCAATGCATGTGGCGTCCGCTACAAGTCAGGCCGATTGTTCCCTGAATATCGCCCCGCTGCCAGTCCTACATTCAGTCCGACTTTGCACTCGAATTCTCACAAGAAAGTCGTCGAAATGAGAAGCAAGATCGGAGAACGTTCTGTAGCAAACACCCCAACTGCCACTAAACCGGAGTTCACCCCAGAAGCTTCACCGGTATGCATGTGACGAAACCATTCCTCGTTGCCATTCTATAGGAGGTTCTTTCATTTGTTTGTTCATTGGTTCTTTGTACAGTGATGCAATGAGGGTCAGGAGCTCTAGTTTACAATATTTAGCTTAGTAGAGAGAAGGAATGAGATATGATCAGAGAATCAGAAAAGGTTAGAGATTAAGATGGAGTTTAGGGGGTCAGTGCTTAGTTTTTAGACTTGTTTAGGTCAATATTATAGCTTTGTGGTCAGTGTTCTTCCATTTCCCACTTTTGGGAATTCTTTTTGCAGTTAAATTTGTTGTAGGAATTTCTTAAATTAGTAATGAGTTTGAATCATGTCTTAAACTCTTGCCTATTTTCCATTTCTATTCAAGTAACTCTTGGATGGTTGCCTCTTGTTATTTGATTGCTTGGTATTGTTCTATCGATGTAAGAGTATTATTTTTCATATTTTTTAACCATACATTCTCTGGAAAATTATTATTCAAAACATCATTTTTTTCCCCTCAATAATGATCATCAAATAAGGGTTGTGTTATATTTCCGAGACATTTTTGGTTCCCCATGGACATACTATCAACATTAGGTCAAGATAAATTAATACTTCGATGACCATGGTTTGTTAGGACAAGGACCAAATTGGGTTTCATGTTCTCATTTTCCTTCCTTTCATATCATATTTTAATTTAAATCAAATTCAATAGCTAATTTTAATCATAATATTTATCTATATATTTCATCCATTTTTTTAAAATTAAAAATATAATTTTAATCTACCTCAAACATGGGAGAAACAATATTTGATGTGGGCTTTTCCCATCACACTGCCATATCATAGGCCTCAAAATGATGGCCGACGCTTGTCACCCCTTGAAAAGCCCAACATTATGTTAAGAAGCCTAACATTCTCGTGGCATTTAATTCACTAAAATGTTACCGCCACAGTTACAAATGGAAAACAATGAAAAAAAAGACACCACATTGCATTGCACAATCAAAAACTGCGAATCATACAAATATTTTACTAACATTCTCACCCAACCGCAGCATTGATTCAACAAAAAATGTGGTTCTTCACCGACAGCTTTGTGCCAAAAAAAAAAAAAAAAAGGTGGGCTCTACCTCCGCGTGGTCCCTCCATGTGCACGAATTGAGAGGTGGGCTTTACCTCCGCGTGGTCGAATTTAAATCTCCTTGAGATGTGGTGCTGTGTAGGCTGTTCCGACGGATTCTTTTGTGGGCATTTGGCTAATTTTCCAGATTAGGAGTGAGATGATCTGATTTTCACACATGAAATTTCTGAAGTAATTGACCCTAAAGTTACTTTGGCCGACATGTAACATTATAAACCGTCGTTATTTGCCACATTGGTTTTTTGTGCCCCAAGTCGCAATGAATGAAATGGAATCTGATCGATGATGGATGAAATGTAACATTTCAAAGATGAGTGACTATTGAGAAGCAATTTAAAGTTGGTGAGTAACCCGTGACAGTAGACAAAGTTGATTGATTGTTGAAACATTTTACTTATTTTTCGTGGTCGACAATCTTCGTACTATCTATATTTTCACCACTATATCTCACTTTCTTTTCAACCTCAATTTTTATGTAGGATGAATTAGCAAAACATTTAATAGGTAGGAGCTAACGTCACATTATCATCCTCATATGTGAATCACTTGAAACGGCATCCATCTGATAAGTAATGGAAAATGGTGGATCAAGACGTTTTCATAAGTTTAGTGAGCAAGTCGTGACGTGTAAAATTCGGTGGCTAATGAACTCTAATTACTTGTAAACAAATTAACTTATAAGCGAATAGTTGCCAAATATGCCTATCAGGCTTAAAAGTAAAACGTCTCTCCCGGCCGCTTCCTCCTTTGCGCGCGCACACAGCCCTCATCAGTTTAGGGTTTAGCGAAATCCGATATTCTACAGAATGGAAGATAAAGAGCAGAAACAGAACCCTGAGTCCAAGGAGAAAATCATTCAATTTTTTTCAGACTTCACGACAAGGTTAAATTCTAAATTTTTAAATATTATTGTACAATTAATTTATATCATTTGCTCTTTATTCGGTTGGTGCGTCGTTTATGTGTCTTTTACGACTACACCTTATGCCGGCACTTCCGTTACAGGATTACAATGTTTGAAGAACTAGTAGTAGATGTCGGAAGCAAATTACTCGTTGGCTTTCAGCAAGCACTCGGTGAGTGTATTTTGCGTGTTTTTCTACTTCGCTGATTTGGGATGCAAGAATTATATTGCATGTTTAGCTGAACTTAAATAGTCTGCACTTTTGTACTTCTTAGACAATAATACATTCTTCATGAAATGCCACTGATTTTCTGTATTCATAACATTTTGATCTGTGGATTTCTCCACCATCATTGTTCGAGTGAACAGCATTATGTGGTGTATAACTTTTTTAATATCAGGGAGATAAAAACAACCTTTTCCACAACATAGTTATTTATCGACATTTATCCACAACATAGTTATTTACTGACATTTATTTTACCAACAAAGTTATATTGTTTATGATTTATGTTCTGCACACCTATAGTATATATGAAAACATAACGTGCCCAGTTCTTCTGATTTGTTCCAATGGCACCTTGAGAAACTTTTTTAAGAATTTGATTGAGATAACATTTCGCTCCTATAAAACAATAAAATTATCTCCCTAATAAAATAAAATAAAAATAGAAAAAAATTGTAAAAAGTTTAAAAATAAAAAGCAACCCCACATCACCACCGGTAAATTCTGTGAAGAAGACGATGATGGCCACTGGCAATGAAGTTTCCAGCCACCAGAAATACACGAGCCTTTAGAATTTTCATTATTATCAGCAATTCAGCAGCACTGCAAATAGACTCCTTCCCACCCCTGGATTGTTCATAAAATTTTAACAAATGGGTGTTGTATGTTGTTATAGAGAAGGGCTTGGTTTGAAAAGTACAATTATATCTTGCCTGTATGTCTGTCAAGCAGTGATTGTTCTGGTTTCCTATTCTGTGTCTGACACTTTAAGTGATGAGAACATTCTTTTCCTCTGTGTTTGATAGAGGGTAATGGGAAAAGTCATTAGTTTTATCCAACTTGAGAGACACTTTTTAAGGTTTCAATTGATTGATGAAAGACCAAGCAAAAAAATTCTTTAATGCTCTTAGAATATTGTAGGACAAACTCTTTCTTCTTTTTTAAGTGAACTTAACTGGTAAGCAAAAGCAAAAATTGTGAAATAAAATGTTCCTCTGTTTGGTCACATGAAAAAACGTATGTAAAGAACAACAAAAATCTAGTTTTCTGCATTATTAATTTCTGTAATCTTTTTATTATAATTTTTACTGTGGTAGAAACAATGCAGTCAATGTTACTTCCTTCGCTAGTCTTCTTTACAGATTGCACTGAACTGTATACATTCATGTATTCTATATGCATTCTGTTATTCTGCTTCTTTGCTCAGCAGCACGTGACCAGTTGTTCAGTGATGTAATCAGAAACTGTTATGATCATATAAATGCTGTTGTTACTTTACGGCTTTCCTATTTTCCTTGTAGATCAGGGTTACATTATTTCAAAATTACTTAAAACTTGAGTCTTACTGGTCTCAATCTAATTTTGATTCCTTTATAAACTAATGGATATACATGCAGAAGTGATATACAATGGTTTTGCTGGTTATATTAGTGGAGACATCTTAAGAGGATATAATTCTAACTATTAAGCTTTCGTTTGGGGTTCTCATTAATGCAAGTAATACTTTGTGCATTTTGTAAGCTTGTAACCTGTTGACTAGGCACTCACTTAGAATATTTGAACTGATTCTGAAAATATTATGTTATATACGTAATACATGTATGATTCTGCTATAGTGGAGAGTATTTCTCACTTTAGCTCTCTCCAGGATGTCATTTAATTGGTCTGTCAAAAAAATTTGAACCGTTCCTCTAGTTCAATATTCAATGCAGCTTTGTGCCAGAATATTTTGAATTTTATTTTAAGAAGCCTCTTTAAACCAACCCAACCAGCTCCCGCCCTCCTGTTTTTGTCCCTTTGATGAATGACTGGAATTTACATGTCTTATGCTACTTGCATGTTGGAATACTACTAGCTTGTAATCTCACCTTCTTTCTTGACATTGTATAATCTGGCTTGATCTTTCTTTAACTAATTGCATGCCTGAATCGGATTTTGATGAATATTGTCTTCTTTATCAGTCTCAAACATACTTCCTTACAACCATCTATTTAAGTTTGATTAGTTGATCTGACTTACTAAGATATAAATCAGGAAGAAAAACCATCATTAGATCTTTCAAAACCCGAAGATACTGATTATGCTGCAATGATGGCTGTTGTATACGGTATGCTGAAAAGAGAGTACATAATGCAGGTATCTTCCCCCACCCCACATTAGTTAAATATGCAACGGGTCCGTTCTAGTCGATGACTTTTATCTGGTACAACTGGTGACTTTCCCAGGTCAAAAGGTACTACAATTATAACATCATCGGTTTATTTGATGTAGGAACGGATTGTTGGCTCACTTTCTCTCAAGTCATCACCTGAAGAATTGGAGAGCTATTGCCTGATGTGGTCGTTGCGGCCTTTTGTAGATGATGACATCATGCGTGAAGCTTGGAGTCTTGTCCCGTGACTTCAGTAATTTCGTTTCCTTTGTCCGCTGTAATGCTGTTACTCCTTGGACAATGTGGAATGAATTCCAGTTGCAACTTGCAGCGTATTGAAATATCTGCAATTTAATTTTAACGTCGCCTTACTTATAACAGTGTCGTTTTCTGTCTTCTCTTCATGCCATTCTGGTCATGTGAAGGAGATGCCATACGTATTTGGTTGCTTCAATCCTCAAGATGGCTTTTAACAACTCTTGTCAGTTTGAACTTCGAAGCTCAATTCGGACTGAGGAAAAGGAAGGGAAAAACATTTATGGAGCAGGCGAGGGAAGGATAAGGAAGGCAACGGTTATATAGAAGAGTCAGGAAAATGGGGAGATTATTGTAATGGACAAGACTTCAACTTTTTTTAAAAAATTTATCCGATCTGCTTTACCTAGTATATCAAGGGATTGAATGCATTGGGAAAATATTAAAGTTCTGTTTCTATTCAGGCTGAATGGCGTCATGTATTTTTGAAACTAGGTTCATTTGCACCTTGTAACTGCAATTTTTAGTTTTTATTTTAACAAATTATTACGCTCAACTTCATTAGCTATCACCAGTGCCAGCTTGTCCATTACGGCAACATCAGGTTATCAGCTGCCAAATACGATCTATGCTTATCGGTCGTCTAAGATGATCGCCGGTATCTGCTTTTCAACAACGGTAGTTGATGTCATGGGCAAAATGGACTGTCAGGACTAGTAATAACTTCTCAACTACTGTCGTTGGGGTCACCATCAAAATGGACCGTCAAAATTACCACAAATAACAAAAATATACCCTAGCCTTCGATGACTTGTTGATCATCTCCAAGATTTCTGAGTTACCAGGTCATCGATCCTATGTTCCTAATGGTGAGTCATGTTATTCATCAGCGGATAAGTAGTGACGTGACATTACATGATTTCCCATCAAAATTATACATTTTAAGATGACAATTAAGCTTGTCGGTCTTATTAGAATTTAGTTTCTCATTTATTAGAATCCTATATATTAAAGAGCAATGCTGCAAGTACATGGAATTTCAACATTATTTTGACAGGAAAAACACTTGACAGATTTGCATCGGAAGGAAAAAAAGGCCAACAGGGTGCCTGCCACATCGGTACCCTGTTTTTATTCCGTTGAAATTCCCTGTACTTGCAGCTTTATTCTACATTAAATTATGATTTGAGATCATCGTCCATCATTGTGTGAGATTGTCTAGACTAAGTAGAGCCCATTATATGTAATGAAGAAGTAAGAAATTGGATGAAACTAGAATCGTAAAATGAGGCAGTCCAACCCAGATCAGATTTTTCTACGAAGTAGATAACAATCATTGAAGATAGCAAACCAGTTCTCTTGAACTCGCATTTTGATTACATGCCTAACTACTTTGGCTGATAAATTCACAAGTATCATCATTATAATAAGAATGAATGAAGTGGATTATTTTATTGCAAATAGGAATATAAGACAAACAATTATTCTTTTAAGATGGGATATTTCTATGAAGCAAGCTAGGCTTATGCAGTAAGGGCTATACAAGAATAACAAAACAACAGAGTCAGAGCTCGAAAACCTTGACAATCAAAGCAAATACTGATAAGTCTGTGTCAACAACATGAAAAAAGAAAAACCAGAAACAAAAAATCCAGGGCATCCCCCGAGTCTCACATTGGAACCTGGCAATCAAGAAGACATGAACTCATCTCTGCCAAAAAAACAAAAAAAATTAACCAGAAACAGAAATTTGAGGCATCCCTCAAGGCTGGCACTGTTACCTGGCAGTCAAAGCAACTGAAGTAGTCTGTCAAAAAACGAAAAGACAAACCAGGAAAAAAGGAAAATTCATGGAATTCCCAGTCCTTGTTGATCAATGCGTGGGAGGAGGGCATTGAATTTCCACTGGAGCATTAATATCTTTATACAAGGCACTAAATCCAAAAAATATTTTGACACTTGCTGGTCATTAAAAAAATAACATTCGAAATCAATGTTGAAATTAATAATTATGTCTAAGTTGCACTAACAGAATTTCCAATGTTTTAGTCTTTCATTTTATCACAGGTTATGTTGAACAAGAACGAAGAAAACATGCAAGTATATCCATGAAGAAACTCAGAGAAATACACACACACACACCCGATGGAATGCACTTTCCATATTACGAAACAGAGATCTCTTGAGCTCAAACTACGATAGAGATGCTAGATTAAAATAAACGATACCGGCAATTCTGCCTATGAATGAAGACTGCATGAGTCATGACAGGATAGAGACTCACGGAGCAACAAAGACTTCATATTCCAAATTCCTTGTAGATTTATAGCCACTATTATTACAACACATCTGATATTTTGTGAAGTTCAGTTTTCAAAAACCAGAAAAGCAGTAGCCAAATGCTCAGAAACTTTTGACTTTAAAGGTAGCTTTGGCTGAAGTGACATAACATAAAACTCTCCCTAAACAAGGAAAGACAGGTCGGGTATATCATGCCTCCTTCCCGCTTTCCATCAGAGGAGGAAAATGATGGATTTAGCTGAAAAGCTTGTAAGCTTCATGTACCAGATATTTCTATATCAATGCTTCTGATATTTTTGTTCCAGTAGTTTCCAATCCTAGCAGGTAAGGGAAACTAAAAGAAAAGGAGAATCAAAATCTTTATATAGCAGCATGGATCTTACCAAAGGTTATTGCTATTAAAAATGCCCTACCTGAATCTTCATATTTTTAGCTCTTTAAAGCCTTCAATCTCCAGAGACTCCTGAAGTTTGTCCTGTGGTGCAATCTTAGATTCTTCTGCAGAAGCCTTTGAAATCGCTGCAGGACAAATAACCATTGAAACTGGTGACTCAACTTGAACTATTGAGGCTTGAGATACTGAGGGCTCAACTTCAACTGCCAAAACCTCAGAATCCAGGGGCCCTTCTACATGCCCTGCTTGTAACTTTGAACCCAGAGGTTCCTCAATTCGAACCAGAGGAGAAACCTTGGACAATTGTGACTCGTCCAGTCTACAAGGTGTTGCTTTGGAAACTGGTGCGTCCTCTACAGGAACTCGTGAAAATTTAGAACCTGATGGTTCCTCAACCTTAGTTGTTGGTTTGGAAATCCATGAATCCGCTACTCGAATTGTTGGACGTAACATGGGGAGCTCCTCTACCCTAACAGGAGCAGCAGCAAACACGGGAACAGCCTTTCTCATGCAGACAGGTGGTGCCACACACAAAGGTTGAGGCCTCATCATTAGTGAAGTCTGAGGTGGAGGAAATGGTGTTGCAGAGAAAACAGGAATTGCATTTCTTATTGTCACTGGTGGTGCAATTCTATGATGGGGGTTAAAATGCTGGACTGGAATGTAGGGCGCTGCTCCAACTGCAGGGAACTTTTGATGCCCAACCAGATGGTTCTCCACCAATGACGTGGAACTCTCATTTGTGCTAGAAATTGCTGGTTGACTTTGAGTTGTCTTAGCAGTTTTTGGGGACGCTTTGTTGTTCACAGCCATAATAGGCTTGTTACGAGGAGCTGCCCTTGGGCATATTAAAGGCAAAATTTTTGATGATGTAGCAGTAGGCTGCTGGGTACTTGACCTCGAATTTGATGTAGGAAATTTTATTGGAAATGATAACTTTGCCAATTTCGCCTGTATGAGATACTTTTGCAGAGCGCGAGTTACTGCTACATGCTCCTGCTCATCCTTGCGTGTCCTTTCTGATGTTGAACTCTCAAATTGTTGCACTACTGGATTGACAAAAAAATTGAAGAACGTCATGCAAAGTAATCATGCTCTGTACAAATGGATATAAAATTATATAAGGACAAACCTCCTATTTTCAAATTGATCGAAACCACAAAATCACTTAAGAGGGTACCAGGTAAAATCACCTTTTTCACTTCTTAAATATTTATAATTATTAGTATTATTTTGGGTTGTTAGGCATATTGTTTCTGTGCCAAGAAAAGAAAAAATTACATGTTTATAGTAATATTACTAAAACCAACAAAGGCAAAGAAATTGACCCAGTATTACATTTTCTTTTGATCATGAATGTTCAAGATGGTTGCTATTTCAAAATAGAAACGGTCACCAGTTCGAGTCCCCTTAGGACCACTGAGGTGAGTAACCGACTGTAAACTTCAGGGCCCCATGGGATTAATCGAGGTGCGCACAAGTTGACCCAGATATCCACAGTTTCAAAAAAAAAAAAAAAAAAATTAGAAAAACTTTATCAACACAGAATAATATATTGAACTATTACGTATTGCATTTGGAATTAGTACTGTGTCAAAAGTAAAAAGGAGTTTGGCAGTTCAAATGTTAAAACAGGGGAAACAGGCTTGGATAAGAAGATCTGTTATTAGCTTGTCCAAAATGCTGTGTTGTTTAAAGTAAAAGGTGATGGTAATTGAAAAAGGCGTTTCACTGGAATACTGAAAATAGTACCTAAAATTTCGAACAGAAAACACCAAATCATCCCTTGTTCTCGGGGAAAAAAATTTCGGATTACAATTTCCAGAAATTCGTTTTTGGGAAACTAACCACACACTCTGCAAATGCAAAAAGTTCCTAATGAGGCATTGGGTTTCAAACTAAATTCTATATCCCCATTCAAATATATGATGGGCATGAAGGTGGGTTTGGTTTATTTCAGAATTGAATTTGTTTGATTCTGAATTTGCAAATTGACAGTTCGGTAAAATTAATTTTGCAACAACAGTAGGCCAAAATGACCTCTAAGATAAGCAGGAGTAAATTGTTTTTAATATCATATTCTCTCACTATAATGCCTTATGGTTTAAAGGAAAAGCCAGATATACTCTAGTGACTAACGTTGAATCAACTAGAGGAATCTAATGGAAATAATAACATTAGTTTTAAGACGAAGCTAGCTGCCACTGTTAACAAAAGTTCCTAGCTCTGCAGACTGCCACAAAATAGTTTCTTAAATAAATGCTAAACTATATGCGCTTTTCCCTTCTCTTTAATGTAACTTCCATTTTCCACATTTATTTATAGGGTAATAAACTCTTTTTGTAGGAAAGTTTACTAGAAATACTTAGGGCACAATTTAGCAAGTAATCTGAATTTAATAGTTTTGCATTGTATAAATTAAAATATTCTTTCTCCACGAGAAAACATAAACTTCCCCAAAAGTGACATCTTACAACGCAAATCATGATATGAATGTCAAAGTTGAAGTTATTCTATTCTCCATAAGAGAACATGCATATATCAGGACATTGAAGACCTGGATAACTCACGTGATTTCAGAGATAACCAAGCTTCCATGGCCGCATTCTTTTCTGCCTGCTTTTTGTTCTTAGCTGGCTCGCCAGTAAATATAATGCCCGCCAACTCTACAGTACAGGTGAAGATGGGAAGGTGTCCTAGGCCTGATCTGAAAGTAGTATATGCAGGCAAAGATGCTCCCACTCTTTGTGAGACCTCCTGCAAGAGATTCTTATAGACACCGGTCTCATCCTGTATATTGCAAAGCATAGTACCAGCGTCAACAATCAATTACTGGAATGAGAAACACCGATCAAATTATTTCAATAAACGAAGACCATACATGACCTCTGATTATCAAACATGTATACAATGTTCAAATCGTCAGGAATATTCAATTATCAAACATGGGGAAGCCCTCCACCTTGTCAGGGATATACATTGTGGATTATATTCGAACAATTTTTTTTACATCACATGCATTCCAATGTTCTAAATATTCATCCTTTTACCTAAATATGTCCTACTATCTTCTTTTCGAGAATCTGTCTTCAAACGATCCTCAAATTTTTCACAAATTGCAGCCTCTTTCAATGATAGGCATTTACGACATTACATGTTCAACAAATTTAATGCTTGGAATGGAATTGACTTTACGCTATTTCATTGATGGTCATTTGTGAAGCTGGATGAATCTTGGTCGTTGGGTCCCCAAATCTTTTGAATTGATTATTTATTCTTATATGTACATAATTATCTACACGCAGCTTTACGTTTCTATTCCCCTTTAATTAATCATTTTAAAAAAAGCTTAAAGGCGCTATTTTTTCTAATATCACAAGTTTCCAATCTCAACACTTCACGCTTATGTCTACAAGTTGGTCGAGCATGCAGTAATTAGAGTTTTGGGAGAAGTATAGGCCCCTATTTGAGAACGATTATTTCAAAACTCTTTATTCTACGTACTCATTTTCAACCATACATTCACACAGTAAAATATTCTGCACGTAAATTCAATTTTTTTCCTTTTTAACCACACATCCTCCAAAAGTTTACTATTCAAAACTTTGTTTTTGCCAAATAATGGTTATCAAACAGGGGCTAAGTAGTAAATTCAATCTTGACTAGGAATTTAAAAGGACCAACTAATGAATTCTAGCTTTTGTTGGGATTGTTGTGCAAGCTTTTGAGCCTGGATGATATAGTCAGGATTATGTCCCTCAACAGCTTACTATGATTTACAACAATCAATGCTTGACTCATTAATGGTGTTTAAAATTTGAATTCTTTGATGCCAATGTTGAGAAATGTAACATTACATCTGACATGTACTGCATCATGTTGTCTCAAAAGATTTCTGAAAATCCTCGCACAATTGACACCTCAATGGTAGAATCATAGCGTTGGAAAAGCCAAATAAAATCCAAGTAAAGTTCAATTTAATGGAAAAATTGCAAAATTCCCTTCCTATTTTTAGCAAGGTCGAGCTTGATTAGCGGAATGATTGAGGTTATTTTTGGCTCAAGCTTCTTGTGTTTAGCATGAATGATGATAATGCACCAGGACCGGACGGCTTCTCGTTCGCGTTTTATAAGGTTTGTTGGGAGGTGGTGCGAGCGGATATTACGGATGTTCTTAACTATTTTTCAGAGTATGGCAGGTTTCTAAGAAGCTCTAATGCTACATTTATTGTGCTGATTCCCAAGAAACCAGGGGCGGTGGACATTAAAGATTTTCGCCCTATTAGCCTAGTTAGTGGGGTGTATAAGATTATCGCGAAGTTATTGGCGAATAGATTGAAGGAAGTGTTGGGGAAAGTTGTGTCTAAGTTCCAGAGTGCCTTTGTGAAAGGAAGGCAGATTTTGGACTCTGTGCTTATAGCAAACGAATGCGTTGACTCAAGACTGCGTTTGGGTGTGCCAGGGATTCTATGCAAGCTCGATATTCAGAAGGCTTATGATCATGTAAATTGGAAGTTCCTTTTGTATATGCTCCGGCGATGTGGATTTGGGGAGAAGTGGTGTAGATGGATTCAATTTTGTATCTCAACTGTTTCTTTCTCAGTAATGGTTAATGGCACTCCGGAAGGATATTTTCGAAGTAGCAGAGGATTGAGGCAAGGAGATCCTCTATCTCCGTTGTTTGTCATTGTTATGGAGGCGTTCAACATGATGCTTGAGAAAGCTGTGGAGGGGGTCTGATTAGGGGCTTTACGGTTGGACATGCACAGGTCTCGCATTTGTTATTTGCAGACGATACACTGATTTTGTGCGATGCTAATGATGAGCAAGTGAGAAATTTGCGTCGGTTACTTCTTTGCTTTGAAGCGGTGTCGGGCTTAAAGATTAATGTGGGGAAATCTGAGGCTATCCAAGTGGGAGAGGTAGCTAACGTGGATGAGTTGGCTGGTATTTTGGGATGTAAGGTTGCGCATATGCCTATAACATACCTTGGGCTCCCTTTAGGGGCAAGATTTAAAAGTAAACATATTTGGAATGGAATCATTGAAAGGATGGAGAAGAGATTAGCAGGGTGGAAGCATATGTACCTTTCAAAGGGTGGTCGCCTTACTCTCATTAAATCTACCCTCTCAAATCTCCCTACTTATTTTTTGTCGTTATTTCCTATTCCTGTTACAGTGGCACGTAAATTAGAGAGGATCCAAAGGGAGTTTATTTGGGCAGGGATGGGAGAACAGAAGAAAGTCCACTTAGTCAAGTGGGGTGTAGTTTGTTCTCCTGTAAGGGCTGGGGGGCTTGGATTGAGGAGTTTGGTTCTGTTTAATAAGGCCTTGTTAGGCAAGTGGCTGTGGCGATTTGGAATGGAGAGGACGAGTTTTTGGAGAGAAATCATTGGAGCGAAATACGGTGTGTTGGAGGGGGGTTGGTGCTCAGTTGACGGTCGTGGAGCTTATGGGGTGAGTCTGTGGAGGTATATCCGACGAGGATGGAATGAGTTCCGAAATAATCTGAACTATGAGGTGGGAAATGGCTATAATGTCAGGTTTTAGGACGATTGCTGGTGCGGAGATCAACCACTTAAGGCGCGTTTTCCTTCTTTGCATCGTATTGCCTTGGAGCCGTCTGCTATGGTGAATGAGGCATTCACTGTTCACAATGGAAGTCTCAGTTGGAATCCTGTTTTTGAAAGGGGTTTACAGGATTGGGAATTGGATGATTACGCGTTGTTTTTGACCTCTTTGCATGAGGCGCACATTCAGGTTGGAGTAGGTGATCGTAGCAGGTAGAGGTTGGCACAGAATGGTTTATTCTCAGTTTGTTCTTATTTCAGATCTTTATTGGAACCTGTGCAGAGTTCATTCCCGTGGAAGATGGTGTGGCAATGTAAATTGCCTCCACGGGTAGCTTTTTTATTGTGGACGGTTGTGCGGGGGCAAGCGTTAACGGTTGATAATCTTCGAAGGAGGGGTTTTAGTGTTACCGAGTGGTGTCACATGTGTAAGAAGAATGGGGAGACGATTGATCATTTGTTCATTCATTGCGATGGTGCTAGGTGGCTTTGGAACAACATTATTGTCTCCCAACATTTGGATTGGGTGATGCCTAGGAGAATTGAAGATGTGGTGCGGACATGGAGGAGGAAATTTCGAGATAAGAATAGTAGGATTGTATGGAATCTTATCCCGGGATGTATTGTCTGGTGCGTGTGGAGAGAAAGGAACAACCGTTGTTTTGAAGATCAAACAAGAACTTTTGAGCAGTTCAGAGAATTGTTTTATCTCACTTTGTACAATTGGTTTAATACCGTGGCTGATAACCATATAGAAGGGTTGCCTAATTTCATGTCGTTTTTGCACTGTTTATGTTGATAATACATTCCCCATGTATTATCTTTTGATTTATTATTAATATACTGATTACTTATCAAAAAAAAAAAAAATTGGCTCAAGCTTCTAAAGAGAGGCTAAACCATGTGCCAAGGAGCCATCTTGAGCTAATTACAAATGGCTTGGTTACTTTGCAGCTTGTGTAAAATTCAAACGGCCACTATCCAATTCATTGCATCATATGGTCCTAAGCAATATATGCAGGGATAAAATTAATCACAAATCAACCATACAAAATAGGAAATCATGAGATGCAAAACTGGACAAGAAATCTTATACTGGCTTCTAACACATCAGGAATGTTTTGAAAGATTTTAAAAGAAATTTTCATAACTTAATTTGCTTTAATTCAATTCCAACAAACAAGTCCCGAGCAGGCAAATATAGCATTTGGACATGACTCAAGGCATAATTCCAAGACTAAAAACATGAAAACAAAGACCAAGAAAACAGATTTGATAAGTAAATATTGCAACCTGCTCTACCAAACAAATAAACTCTTCACTCCAACATAAAAAATGAACCAACTTACCAGCAGAAGGTCTTAGAAGTCATCTAAAAGCACAGTGTAACATTGAACATTTATATCATTTCCTTCTTTTCTTCTTAAATTCGAATCAGCAATAACAAAGTCAGATATAAATTCACCATCAAAAATCACGAAAAGGAACAAAAATGAAATTCACGTAGACCAGATGACAGCGAAAGCTGCAAAACCCTCCTCAAAATGTTTCTCGAAAAGTAAACAGATTTTACCAGAATTCTGGCAGCAAGGGAGTTGGAGGGACCACGGTTAGCAAGGGCATTGAGAGCGACCTCGGCAGCCGAGTGCTCAGCCTGTCGAAGCGTCGAGCAGTAGCTAGTGCTCTCAAACGTCTCGCCGTTGAAATTAACGGTGGCCCTGAACCGCGGCGCGTGATCGGGACCTTCCCTGATGCAAGCATACGATGGAAGATTGAAGCAACTCCGCTGAGCAAGCTCCTGTAGCTGGTTCTTATACATCTTTACAAAAAATCAAAACAAAACCAATTTTAACTACACCCACTCATAACTTTCTTCGGTATATTGCTTCGATTTTCATTATTTTCCATGCTGTTTGATGCACTTGAAAAGAGAAACGGGTCGAATCAATGGATCAATGAAGGCTACAATTGAGATCGAGGTGGGTTTTCTGGTTAGGGATTTGCTTACATTTACCGGGGATAGGTTTTCAGTTTTGTTAAAGACGGTCTTCTGTGTAAGAGAGAGAAGACTTTTGCTATAGTTTAAAATCAAGCAGATAGAAGTGCATTTAAGGATAGAAAATTGCACATTAGCCCTTAATCGTGTGTATATTTTAATTTTTTTTTTTTAAGTCCACTTGACACGTGGTTGAATTTTAGCCTGTGTAGGCCTTCTGTTTTAATTAAAAATCAGATTATTAATAAATTTTAATAAATGTTGATGAAATATATGATTAAAAAGTTGTGAATTTCATAATAAATTATATAGTTAAAAATAAATTTGAGAAAATGTGAATTTTAAAAAATAGGTGCCAAACAGAGACAAATTGTTTCATCCAATCAATGCAACATTTGTACTACACGTTTCTATCTTCAGGCTGCTTTTCATCAACTACTTTAGTTCATGATCACGATTATAGTTTCTTCTACCACAATTCATGATTGTCCAAGAAAAAATTGAACTTCAACCAATAGGAGAAGAGCAGGGCTGGTTGCAATGTCCTGACTTGGTAACAGATTCGAGAATTTAGGTGAACAAGAACGACTGTTAGACGGTCGCTTGAGTGGTCGTCTAATGTAAAGAAAAAGAATTCCTACAGAGCCAACACGAGTGACCGCACGGGCTCGTCGAGTGCTGGATGGTATATGCTCTGTCTACAACCTTGCATAGATAAGGACCCCATAATATTAATGCTTTCAATATTTATCTACAGATAAACTCATAATGTATATATAGAGGTCTCATATAAAGGCCCCAAAACGCCAAGGCAGGCCGAGGCCGCTAGGAGAGAAGAAATGTACTAACAAATAAACAGGAGATGCAAGCATTAAGGATTTAGCTCTCTTGCTGCTGATGCAAATCTCCCGTTCTTGGTTGTGAGAGAGAGAGAGAGTATCCATAAACACCAAATAGATGTGAAGAGTAAAAACAAACCATATTTTGGTAACAACTTAAATTTACGCTGAAAACTTCACCTCAAATATATCATTATTACACTTTAATCGAAATTGTTCTACATGATAAAAAGATCAAATAAAAATTTACTCCAGCAGAATTTCAGACAAATAGACAAAAATAATATTTTTCATCATAAATTCTTGAAAGCTGATTCATGAGCCTTTTTTTGCGGGGTAAGCTTAGCCAACAATGCCTTGTTATGACAGTGCTCTGCATCGACAAAATAAAACTGATCATTAGCTTTAAACGACACAAAAGGCCGATTGGTCTCTGGTGGCCTGATATCTGCAAACTTTATTGTTTTAGGAGCATAAGTTGCCAGCCACGTCATCATCTCCACCTCGAAGCTGTCTGAACCAGGTCGCCACCTGAGCTTGTGAACGTAAGGGCTTACAAACCAGTAGAGAGCTGCAGTAGTCGAAGCACTTAGGAATATAACAGAAGATGCCACTGCACCCTTCAAGATAACATTCATGTCGGGAGATGTCATGAAAGTTATCACAGGACCTAAAGACACGGAGAGGCAGCAAGTGGAAAGAGAGAGAAGCTTCACTTTCTTGATAGTATTTGATATAGGGCCATAATAAACAATCCCGGTTTCCTTTTCTCCATTTCCCATTTCTCCACCTTTCCGAGGTCCAATACTGATCTTCTTGTCATTTTCTGCTACTGTGGACTGAGATAACCATCGTTTCTCGAGAGCAGCAAATGGCTTGATAAAGTTGGTGTCAATTTTGGCACTGGGAGCCTGCACCCATTGTCCAACCCGACCTAGATGATAACCTGATACAATGGAATATGCTAAGACTAACAAGAGTAAATATGTCAGACAAGAATATGCATCAGGGTTTAATGAATATTCAGGGATTCAGGAGAAAGACCGAGACCGTTGCACTAATTTTCCCTTTAGATTTTTTTTATCTTTTTGATTCCTTCTTTTCTTTCTTTTTCTTTTTTAGCTGGTTCTGGAAGTGGGTCGATAGAAATATCCCAAAAGAGGGACCACCACGCTTTGACAGAAAAACTGGCAGTTCAAGTGCAGCAGGACCAATGAGTACCAAAGATGAAAGGTTGGGAATCTAGAAGAAGGAAAAAAAGATGATTGGGATCCAACTGCTTGATTTGTCGAAGGCTGGGACCTGCTATAATTTTCCTAAAGGGAAAGGGGGAACAGGGTTCAGATATCAAGGTGCCTTTCCGATACATGGATAATGGATTGATTTTAAATCGATGGACATAGATCACATAAACTACTAACATTAAAAAATCAACAGCAAAACCATGCTATAGCTCGCCAAAATCAAAATATGACAATCAAGGTTTGATCTTCATCAAATTTGCTAACTGCTATATGATGATATATCCACAATTGAGACATCATTTTGCCTCATCACAAATTTTCACTAATTCTCAGAAAAACTAATAGTCTAGTGCAGAGCATCACAACTTTGGAGTAGCAACCTAGCCACTAGTACATAAGAATGTTAATTTAGTCTCTGTTTTTTCCTATGCTTGGAGAGATTTTCAAAGGAAGTCTATGAGTAACTAGCCATTTTATACATGTAAAACAACTCAAATCACTACATTTTCTCTTTCAATATAGCCATCGCTTCCCTTTTCTTTTGTTTATAAACTTCACCGAGGACAAAAGTGTATATCCCTCTTAGAGTGGACTTAATCATAAAAAAATTCCTCTTACTAGCATATCTGGACTTCTGTACTTGTTTATGTTCTGTGCCCTAAACGAATAGTAAAGACAATACCATCCTTCCTACATTGAGTTCTCCACTAGGACCTCTACATTTAGCACACTTTTGGCTTTATCTTAGTCTTGATGTTATAGTTAGTCTTGATTTTATACTTAGCCCCTGTTTGGTACACGTTATTTTTTTTCATTCTCATTCTTCTACTCATTTTCAACCACATATTCTTCAATAAAATAATATTTTACATTACATCAATAACTTTTCAACCACACATTATCTATCAATCTACTATTCCAGAATACATTATTCTAAAATAATGTGGCTCAAACACACCCTTAGTATATTTAGGTATTATTGAACCTGTGGCTTAAAGGGTAGAAGAACAAACTGCTAATAGGAAAGACTGGCTTCATTCCCTTTCTTGTTGGGTATAGATCCAATCAACCAAATTTGATCGCTGAAAATAATAAGACGACTCAACTGAAATCAAATAATACAAACTATACGACACTTTCAGGCAGTGGAGACACATCAGATACATGCTGGCAGACTGATTTCTCTTGCACAAGCACACACCACTTACACAAGCCACATCATAACTCCATAAAAAGCCATGCAACTCCACCCCTGCAGTACATAGCTCTGTAACTCAACAGGTTCATCCCCTACGTCGCACATATATATAGAGGAGCTAACAAACCCAAATAGAAGCCATAAACCACTCATTCATTTCAGTATAAATTTGTCCATTAGTGGTTTTGTTGACTTTGTCTTATATGGTAATGTCAGGATCAGATATTCACTCACAGCCACAAAAATGTCAGGACGGAAGATCATAGAGAGAAAGAAATGTCAAAAAAATTTGTGCCAAGAAAAATCTAGGGCCAATCTAAGGCCTTTTAGACAACTCAAACTTTCTTATGACCCTATAACTACTCTATTGAGTATGATTCCCACGTCAGTAAGTTACAGCTTGACTTGTGGGTAACAAGTACTTTGAGCACCCTCTTTTTTGCAAGTTAGTTTCAAAGTTCTCCCCTATGTTCTTGTATCAGTGGTAATAGAGGGTGCACCCTTCAAGAGATGCCCCTCTGCAGAAGATATGACCTGGATGGCTCCTTCTTATAGAAAATTGGTTCAGTAAAATCATCCAGATCTCTGTCATCGAGTTAAAGCTCGAAATGTGGATTTATAAGCACTTGAAGAACACTCACTTATAAGCTGATTTTAAAGATTTATGACAAACGGCAGTGTGAACTTGCGCATAAATGTACTAGAATATCTAAATTTTTCGATAGTAATACTAATCTAACGTGTATCATCTAGACAAATTTGCGTTTAAAACGCAAAGTTGTAGCAGAAGACATCAATTTTCCTTCTACTTTTTGAAATTTTTAATATGGATTTGCCGGAATAAATAAGGCATGAACAGAAGACAGTAAGCAAATATACACAAATACAGATAAAACTATACGAACACAATAGTAGAAACATACATACATGAACGTGAATGATTTGATAGAGATTGGAAAAGAACCTGATTGAAAATCTGTGGATTTGAGATAACTGGTTCGAGATCGCACCAAATGAAACAGGGCTGCTCTTGCCATTTCTTGAAAATCTTCGGATTTCAAGGTTAAACCCCAAATAGGATTTCCTTTAGCTAGGTTTCTGATTTTAATTATAAAAATTAAATTTCAAATTTTACGAACTGTGGGCATTTGGTCTAGTGGTATGATTCTCGCTTAGGGTGCGAGAGGTCCCGAGTTCAATTCTCGGAATGCCCCTTTCTATTTTTAACTTTCCCTTGTTTTTTTTTTTTTTAAAATCAAATTTAAGAAGTGTTTGTAGGGAAACTTGTTTTTCATTTTTTCGACATATTTTCCCCTTTTTGCGAAATGACAAAATCAGTGGCAAATAGCATTTGGTGTTGCTGGTGGTCTAGAAACTATGGGATATTCCCCTTGTACCGAGGAGAGGGGTACCGAATGGTGTACCCCCTCACATAAATGCCGACCCGTGGTCCCCACTTTCTGATATGAGCGAGGTGTAAAAGATTAGGTAAAAAATTATGTACACGTAGCATGACCCAGAAACTATATATTAGAATTTTCATATGTTTATGGAGTGTTAGTGTAAAATAATTAGTAATTTTTAAAAGAAATGATAATGAGTCAGACAAAGTATGCTTTTGAAAAATGGACGATATTTGTGAATGTGTGGTTTAATATTAATATTTAAAATTGACTACTTTTACTCAAAACATATTTTTAATAAAAAAATTTAATTAGATTCATAACTCTTCAACCACACGTCTCATTAACTTTTATAAAAATTTATTAAAAATATGATTTTTGGTTAAACCAAACAGATGCTTAGGGTGTGTTTGAGTTAGGAATAGTGGAATAATAGAGAGTGTGTGGTTGAAAAAGAAGGAAAAATTATTGATGTGATGGAAAATATTACTTTATTGAAGGATGTATGGTTGAAAATAAGTAAAATAATGAAAATAAAAATTTTAATGTGGCTCAAAGAGACTTAATATTAGACGAACTCATACTCCGGAATTTGTCTTCTACTTGTTCTTCCATAACTTTCTTCTCTATTGACCCATTTTTCTCTTCTAGTAGGTCTTGCTAATTTCGTGTCTTAGATTGATGAATTATATATCCAATTTTCATGGTCAGCAGTTGATTAAAATGAACCCCTCCCCTCTAGAAGGTGTGGCATTTTTTCTTTGCACATGTTTGGGAGTGCTTATATACACGTCAATTCCTACCATTTCTCTCCACAACACTTCCATTCTCGATATCTCACTTTCTTTACAACAATGGAACATACAGAAAAATTCGAATACTACAATGTAGAAGACGAAGAGGATAGACTTTCTTTTTCTAATCTTCTAATAGAAGATGGTGATCAGAAGACGAGCCCAAGAACAAGAACTTCTTCAGCACAAATTGATCAACTTTTTGAGTTCTTTACCGGATTCACCTCCCAACCATACACCAATACTGATATTACCATTGGTAAAAACGAAGAAGACCGCAATGAGTATGAAAAGAGAGATTATTTGGCCACAGTTAAAACTTCGTCTTTTCATAAAGCTTCCATTTACAATGATGAAGATCAGTTCTTGAACAATGAAAAGTACAATTCTTCTGTCACTAAGAACAGATCGAACTCGACCGTGTCGTCGAATTCTGCTCTAGATTTTTATCAATCAAGGTCTTTGTCAGGAGCCATGGAGTATCATGCTCAGACGGTGAATATCAGTTCACTTACGTCCATGTCGGCCAAGTCCAGAAGAAGGATGTTTATGTTTGGACCAGTGAAGTTTAAGCCTGAGATGGAGCTGAGTGCCATCAAACAACGGCAGAGCCGCCGGCAGGACACTGTGAATACGTTTCCAGCGGATGGTACGGCGGTCAATGGTAGAGCTGGTGGTGGTGGGAAGAGGAGTGGAAGTTATTGGGGAGTTTTGAGGTCGTTGAAGGGTAGATCCCACTTCGCCACCGTGTTGGCTAGGTCGTTTGGTTGCATTCCAGCTGCGGGCGTGGAAAAATTGCTTCCTGTGGCTACTTAGTTTAGTTTTTTCTCTTCGTATAAACAATTATCATGCCGAGTACTTCTTTTGTATCATATTCATAGTCGGGATTTATTTATGTGAATTATAAAGGTCCCTTTTGTATCATATTCATAGTCGGGATTTATTTATGTGAATTATAAAGGTTTTGGACGACTATTATGACACTAAATATAAAGTTGGGTGATCATGATGAAACAAAATCAAATTGAGTGGTCATGATGAGATCAAGTATAAAGTTGAGTGACCATCAATAAATTTAACTCGAATTATAAACATACTATTTTTTGGGGATCAAAATTAGCTTTTAGCTTCCATTCTGAAGACCCATGGATCTCCTTGAAAGAGATTATGCACCTGTTTGTAGGGATTAAAATCAGATATTGAATCCTTATTCGACAACTATTAAAACAAAACACATTTTTTTCTATTTCATTTTCAATCAAATATTTTTATAATAAAATATTCAATGCGTAAACCGATTTTTTTTTTTATATACTTTTTAACGACGTTCTTTAACCAACAAAACTCAAATTTTTATAGATCTTTGCACCAACACGTCCGTCCTTCCTATTTCCTTTTTAAATTTGACAAATTCTTGATTGGAGCGCATATGTTGAGACCATCAAAAGCCTAAGCAGCTACCAAACGTTGACCCGAATGGCTTGGAGATACTTACGAAGAATGAATCAAACCATGTCAGAAATCAAAACTGGCGTGTGGATTGTGGGTGACTTGTCTTGTACCTGGCTTGTGGTCAGCACGCCAATTTTGTCTACTTTCCCTCTCTCTCTAGAAAGATACCTTCTTTTATATCTTTTCTTCCCAATTAAAGTCCTATTGGCTCACCCACTCCATTTTTTCATATCATTCTTTTCTTCCCTCTCCCTCTATTTAAGATCTCAAATTGCTCAAGGTTTTGGATCGAATCTCCCTTTTGTGTTTTAACACTGAATAATTTTCGAAGGTACGAGCTTGTCTTATCTTGATCCATATATTTATGTATCAGGTGTTTGAGTTTTCTTCATTTCATTAATTTTGGGTTTATGGGTTTTGATTGTTGATGATTGTTCTGATGATGTTCTGAAGAGACTTTTGATTGTGCTGCAGAAAAAAATTCTTGAATTTTAATATTTTTCAGAGTCAACTCGGGAAAAAATCTGCCTTATTATTTATTTTCAACTTTTTTTTGGTTGGGAATCTTGATATGGGTTTATTCACACTTTATGCATATGAATATGTTTGTATTTTCTGTTTATATAAATCTTTTTATATAGAATTTTTGGCCATAAGATCAACAGAAAATAGAGAGAAAAAGGAAATGTAGATTAATTTTTTGGGCTATGGTTTGGCACCTGAAGCAGGAAATTAATCTAGCTAATGTAGGACTATAGAAATTAGCAAGAAATCTATGAATGACTTTAAGCATATATGTTTGGTGACAATGATTGAATTTCCTTAAGTCAAAGGGGTTTTGTTATTTTAGTTAAATAGTTGCAAATAATTTCTGTCAAGTTTTAGCTATAGGTTCAAGCAGAGCATAGTAAGGTGATTTCGCGGACCATTTGAATCTCCATCTATGCCTATAGAATTCCCGTTGCTAAACTTTTTGGTAGTAATTAATTGCAAATGAGCCAGCAGCACAATATGATTATATGTCGTGTGTTTTTTTTTTTAATCAATGTTGATGGCTGTACTTTTCAATTTTTAGGAAATTATCTGCACTTCTCATACCGTGCTTGTATAAATAAATATTCTCATTTTTGCTGAAATCTGGCGATATCCGTTCTCTTAATCACTTTGAGCGTGCAAACACCTAGGATCCCCATTATTCTCTTTGTTCTTCAACTTTTGTGCTAATGTTTCTCAAATTTTCAGACTAATTAGCGTTCGGAAACATATATGATAAAGGTTATTCTCTTTGCAACATTTTAAAAGCTTCTAGCTTGTAGTATACATAGCATTTTGTCTCCATTTTGACACAGATGTGCCTAAAGGTCTGTATTTTTCTTTCGCTTATCCAAGGAAACTATTAAATTTTGGGTTATAATTGTATTTGGCTTTAATACATTTCCATCTATGTCTTTCATATCGCTAGTTTTGACAGGATTTATTCCTGAGTTTTGTTGCTATCAATTAAAGCATATCACATTCTGTTGTTTAAAACGTATCATTCTTGTGCAGGTTGTTATACTAGAATGGAGTTTTTCTTGAGAGACTTGAAAGAAGAATCTTCATCGTTAGACCAGGGCGTTATTAGGTGTCCATTTTTGCAGAACATCAATGAACCCACCAACTTCTCCTTTTCAACATCAATGGCTTTCCCCATGCCCGTAAGTTGTATATTCTTTTTTCGCATATCCTATATGTGGCTTGTTTGGTAGGGTGGATTGTATAGTGCTGGACACTGTCAACAATGAAAAAAGTCCAACCCTGTTTACTACTAGATTTGGCGATTTCTGAACCATGTTATACTGAGAGGCTCCCTTGTGGTATTTTGTCTTGCTTGTGTCAGGTTCAGGACAGGAAAGGTCCAATATTTGAGGATGGTCCCAATTTTGATATGGCATTCAGACTTTTTCATGGGCAAAATGGTGTAGTCCCACTTTCCGGAAAATCATTTATCGCTACTGAGAAGTCTCGTTCTGTATCAGCACCAACCCACTTCAATCCATTGGCAGCAAAGGCAGCCTCTATCAGCCTCTCATCGTTTGGTCCCGGGGGCCCTTTTGGGTTTGATGCATTTTCTGAGAAGTGGAAGAATAAGAATAAGAAATCCAATTCGTCCAAAAAGGAGTCTTCTTCAAAGGTAATTGAAAACTAATGTTTTAAGTAACTGGGATGTCTTCGAAATTTACGTTCATGAGCAAAAAAATTAGTTCCTGCATTATTGGTAACATATCTAATTCCCAAGTTTCTGGAGTTCACTCGTAAAATCTAGGAGGTTTTGTAGAAATAGTTCAAAATTTTATCATCCTATAGCGTACAAGCTGCTGATGCTGATGGTTGACAAAGTGTTAAAATAAGTAAACATGTCTTTTTCTTATATCTTGATATTTACTCCGTTCTTTCAGGGAGGAAAATCAGAGCATGAGGCAATGAGTGACGAGTGGTTGCAAAATGGGAATTGCCCTATTGCAAAGTCATACCGAGCTGTGAGTCATGTCCTTCCTCTTGTAGCGAAGGCTCTTCAGCCCCCTCCTGGCATGAAATTTAAGTGCCCTCCGGCAGTGATTGCCGCTAGAAGCGCTATATCAAAAACCGCCTTCGCCAAAAACCTTCGACCGCAGCCACTGCCTGCAAAAGTATTTGTTATAGGCGTTTTAGGCATGGCAGCAAATATACCTTTAGGAATATGGCGAGAACACACAGAAAAATTCTCGCCCTCGTGGTTTGTCGCTGTCCATGCAGCCGTGCCATTCATAGGTATGCTTAGGAAATCTGTGTTAATGCCTAAGACAGCCATGGCATTTACCATTGCAGCATCAATCCTAGGACAGGTCATCGGCTCTAGGGCTGAGAGGTATCGACTGCAGACGGTTGCTGCAGAAAAACTGGTTCTTGCTGAAACTTCAAGCTGTGGGCCGAGTCCATTGGCCGTGGACAGAGTTAGAGGAGGACATTGTAGCGAGATTGTTGATTGGAAAAGTAATCCTCTGCAGCTTTCTGTGTCTTCATCGTCTGCAGACGTCTTCTGATGATGGTTTGTGTGTTTGATCTCATTTTATGCTGTGTAAGCTGGTCGAAAACTTTATATATGTTCTACCATTTTTATTTTTATCTTTTTTTGTTTCTTGGACCTAATTTTTCAGCTATTTGAGAATAAGAGGGATAAAATATTTCTCGTGTTGTAATTTATACTTTGATCTGATTTACACAACAATTATGAAATGAGAATTTGGATGAGAAATGTTGAATGATCTTTCAGATTATCAAGTCCCCGTTTGGCCCCATTTTCTTAAATCTTTTTTTTTTTTTTTTCTCATTTTCAACCATACATTTTTCACTAAAATAATTTCACACGTGTATTCATAAATTTTTTCTACTTCTAACCACAAATTCTTCAAAAAGAAAATAAAATTACTTTTCAAATAATATATTCTCAAAAAAATCTCTACCAAACAAGGATTAAGATTTATGCCCAAGTACTTGATAATATTTGTAATAAAAGATATTTTACCTACGTGGTGACTTGTTGGAGAATTAAATCAAATAAGTGCTTTTAATTCGTAACCCTGATTTCCAATCCTTGCTCAAAAGAGGGAGAGAGAACATCTGACTCAAATAACGATCTACAATTTTGTCTCGAAATATTTTCACTTTTCCTCTCTCGAACGGCACGCAGACCATTTTCTCTTAGTAACTACTTGAAAACTGCTTTATATAGTCTGTATCCTAATGGTTCAAGAGTCAAGATAGAAGTTCGAAAGGGGATAAATTTAAATTATATTTAAAAATAAATAAATAATAACTAGGACGATAAACTAAAATATTTTAATTTCCATCTTGACCTCTATCCCCGTCCAGCTTCCAGAAATTCCCAAAAGTCCCACTCCATTGTCATTCATTCCTATTTTTTATTAGAACTAGTGGGAGAACTTTAATTGCTTATTGTTAAAAATAACTGCATGTAAATTTTAGAAAAATTCATTTGTAAACGATAGTGTCGCATGAAAATGCCTAAAGCACAGAGGAACAAAAAATTTACATCTCAATTTATTATAAAACATTAAAACAAATTACAAATTCAATTTTTTATTAGTAATCAGCAAATATGAAGCATTGATCATTTTTTAACTATTTTGAATATGTTATCCTTTTAACATAACTATATATGTAATTTTGTTACCCTCTCACCTTTTGAAGGACAAATTAAGTAGAAACAATATTCACAAAGCTCCTATAAAAAAAAAATGCAATGTACTCCATTAAAAATAAAAAAGACTAACAACTTCATTCTTTTAATTCGATAAGGATTCAGTTAACACAAATCGAAAAATTTCATGCAAACATCCAAAATTTGAGGGAATAATTTTTTTTTTATTTCTATATTGTTATAACTAAAACAAACATTAAAAAAAATGTAGGAATTCCTTTTTGACGAAAACAATAAATGATAAAATTAATCAAATAGGGAATCGAAAGAAGAAACAAAACATTTAAATTTCCAAAATATAGGGATTATGAAAATGAATAATAGTACCGTACACGATGCAGGAAAAAAGTTGATAACTAAGAAATGTGTACATTGATGTCTGGTTTGCTTAAAGTTAAAATATATATAATCATGACATATCATACAGTTGCGTGACCATTAACCGCCAAACAATTTACACGTTGAAGTACATATTAAAGCATCTCTGATTCAACACTAAGGGGCTACCCAATTACAAATGAACTCATTAACTTCTGTGAATGAAAATAATTTTCGAGAAATATTACTTTAATTAGAGTAAAAAAAAAAAAAAAAAGATTTTCTGTTATTGTATGCTCTAAATTTTTTCTCAAAAAAAGCAATGATGAAATGTTGTAAAGCTAGCCCTATGTGACCTGTTGCAATGCCAACAGCAAAAACAAAGTATTGTCAATATAGACAATTAGAAAAATTCAATTGAAGACATGTAATCATGGAACAACATGAAGTATGCACGCTTAAATACTATAGTAGGACTCCATCTTTGGTAATATGAAATAAAGCAGTTGAAGATGGATTCATGGGAAGGAACTTATTGAAAAAGGGAAAACCTCAATAAAAATGGAAAGAGATGCGTATTCACAATCTAACTCGAGCTAGTGTAAGTATTTGACATAAGGCATAAGACTTTTTCAATATGATTATTGGATCAAATCTACAAACAAACTAACAAACATATTGCACCTTAAGAAAACAATCATTTTTCTTATTTCATGAACAACCAAAAATCCTGCAAGACGTTTTAGAGTCTTAAATACTAAAAAAAACAGATAACCTACTGGCCAACAGTCCCTTAATGGGTTGGGCTACAAAGCAAAATAAATAAATATTGAAAATAATGAATTAGGAAACATTAAGTGTCATTTTGATTTAGCAAACGAATTCAAACGTCCAAAATTCCTCATATGTCACAACAAAGTGAGTTCAATGGGAATCGTCGCGAGCTTTCCAGAATGGGTCATGGGCCCAAAACGAACATTGTATGCAAAAGTTATACAATTTTTTTCGAACGTCGACTATTCAAACGTTCCAAATATGCAAGTGCACGTTCCTCTACACTAACCCATTATAATAAGTTGTGTGAATTCCACATCCACTACTTATGTTTCAAAACAAACAACTTGAATAAACACTATTGATGCGATTCTATTCTGTCTTCAACTCAATTTTAATTTCTTATTTTCTTTGCGTGTTTAAGTGATTTTAAAATCATCAATAAAGCCCTCACTCATAAGGGTGAGAATTGAAAAGTCAAATTTAAACTTGCGCAAGCTTGTGGACGCATTTGGAAAATGTGATAAGACTTTGATATTATGTTTTATCATTTTTACATATTGAAATATAGAAAAAGAATTTTACATGCATCTTATTACAATATAGTTTTCAATTAGCACATTGCAACAAATCTATAGTTATAACCTAATCCGATAATTAAAAAAAAAAAAAAAAGAGAGAGAGAGAGAGAGAAAAAATGTACACACATCTCTTCAATTTACCCATCTTATTTCATTTCTCTCCCCACAACCTTTCTAATTGTTTCGGGACAAAAAAAAAGTCTTCATACTTTATCATATACAACAATGAGTTTTAAGAATTGATGATAGCCATCAATTAAGTGTACATGGTTACCAAATCTCGACATATTAATTACAAAACATAACCATGAGTTTTAAGAATCAATGATAGACATCAATTAAGTTTACCTGCTGCAAAATTTACCGAATGACTACAAGAGCAACTCACACTTGTAGCACCATGGGTGTACATCAACCTCCACATATCAATTGGGACATTTCTATTACTGAGAGGATGGAGATTTATGCCATATATAAAATATTGGAACATAAGTAAGCGGTAATGCATATAATTTTCATTTTCTTCATTTCTTTAGTTATTGGCATTTTAAAACTATCAAATTCAAACAAATTATGTGATATTTGATTTTAAACAAAAGAATTTAATATTTTCCAAGGAACGCCCAAAACAAATTATAGCTCCGCTGAAATTTCGAATTCAAATTTACCCGGATGTGGCACAGAAGTGATGGTACTACACACGACACAACACACATTTGTTGCCCCACTTGGGTACATAAGACGGCTCCTATACCCATTGCACACTATCTGGCTGTGCATTCCTGAACCATTTTAAATTATTACATAAAAAGAAACACATCAATAAAATCAACAAGAAATTAAAATAGGAACGAAATGGAAGTTTATTGAGAAATTGGAATTCTAGAGCACTCACAATATATTACGGTAAAATGTGAAGGAACGAAAGTGGATGGATTTTCAGTTCATCAGCAGCGAAGAATTGATTTTTTATGGGGTTTTGAAATCGGATTCGGAATCGGAATCGGAATCGGGATGGAAATTGAAATTCTATGGGTGGAACGTAAATGACATTAAGAAATGGGGGGAAAATCTAATATAAACCGCATTCTCAATGAGGTGTTACTCTCTAGAGTAAGCAATGGAAGATAACGGGTAGTGAAGGCATTGAAAGGGAAGCCATAGACATGACAATTCGGTTGTTGTGAATTAATGGTGGTGGATTGATGAATGATGGAGTATGGATGAAGTTAATTGCGTATGAAAATAAAAGATGCGATGAGTTGCGTGAAGAGGAGGAAGAGATGTGCGAGGGGAAAAAAAACATTTTTGACGACGATGAAAAATTACGACACGTGGTGCCAAGTTTTTCGCCTCTTTTATATTGTAGTGAAAATGGAAAGGGTTCACGAATGATTGTGAAAGAAGTTTTATTGAATTGGGCCAGGCCTACAACAAAGAGTGGTTCTGGCCCAGTCCATAACTCCACCTGTACGTTTGTTTTGGGGTCCAGGTCTTCTCTGGTCTCCCCCTGTTCAATCGAAGCCAATTATGCAGTCATTTGGGGAGCCCTGGCCGGAATTTAATGACGGACTCCATTACCAGGACCTCCTCCGATCAACTGATTCCGGTACACATTTACACATATTGTATGCATTCATAAAGATTATATATATTTATTTGTTAAAGATTACATATCTATTTATTTTTTATTTTGGTTTTGGACTCTACAGGCTTGACGCTGATCGAATTCTACTCCAAAAAGTATAAGAATTCAGCTCCTTTTCTAGGGTAATAATAATTAATCATATTGTCAATTTTTTTTTTTTTTTTTTAGTTTAATGGCCCGAGAAATTTGACTTGATTAAGTAGTAGCATGTAACCTCAATTTCATTTTCTCTGCAATTAATTTGATCCCATTTTTCAAAAAAAGTTTTTTCTTTCTGTGTTTTTGTTTTATGTTTGGCTAAGCTTAAAAATGGTAGAATTTACTTAAATGTAACTTTTTTACAAGCTACTTTTTTCTGAAGTAAATATTATCTCTTTCGAAAGTAATTATTTTTTAACAGCTCATGCTGGATCCTTTTAAAAAAGCACCTCTCGAGGGCTTTTAAGCACACCCAAACATGCTCTCTTTTCTCACTCCCACTTTAACTTATTTCCACAAATATAAAACTTTAATTATTTTGAAACTTATTTAATTGCATGTTAACTCACTAATAAGTAATTTTTTAAGCTTAGCCAAACATGCTAAGTACATACCTCCACATGAACACATGCCCGTTCGTGTCATGTTGGATACTGATTATTGAGCAGTTGGTTGCAGAGAATTCACAATAAGCAGATAACTATTGATGGCAATGCTGTTACAGATCCTGATACAATTCTCAGGTTTAATTTTTGAAATCGCTCTCTCTATGTAATAATTACTACAATACCCAGAGTTGCATGCACTTGAAATTCATTAATAACTTAGCACTTACAATTTTCCTTTCATCGTTTTAGGGAAGGTATGGAGCTAATATATTATCGGCTTCCCTGGCAAGAGCCTGATGCTCCTCACTTGCTTGAAATTCTATACGAAGATGATGATGTGGTAAGAAACATTTGTGTGTCTATGTTTTATTTGACTCAACATTTCACATAAGTCATGGTAATGTTCAATCCGAATAATTTTGAGCTTCAAAATTAGTTTATTCTTTGTGTACTTAGGAAAACAATTTTGGAGAAAAAAAGAAGTAAATGAATGAACTGTTTTTAATGGAAGAACATTTAAGTGAATAGTGGAGCTATTCAATATATACCCATTTAATTGTTTAATCACATTTCTGTATAACATGATGTTAAGTTTTGCTAATGTTTCAGATAGTTGTAAATAAACCTTCGGGTTTACAAGTTCTGCCTGGAGGATTGTTCCAGCAGAGGACTGTCCTGACACAACTCCAATGGCATTCACGCAAGCTGACCTTCTCATCAGCATGTCAAGAACTGCATCCTGTTCCAGTTCATCGACTTGGAAGGGGCACATCAGGTTAGTCTTTATAAATACATGAGATTCTTTTGTCGGAATGTATAAACTTCATTCTTTGAGTTGTTAAGATAGTCCTTCTATCTTTAGTTCATTATCAAAAAGGATAGTTGAACCAGGGCTGAATTCTATGTTGTGGATTTTGGCTACCTTTAGATTTGTTTTCCAAATTTTTTATGTTTTCTCTAGCTCTTTCATGAAAATAAAAATGTATTGATTCACTGTTTTATTAAAAAATATTAGATTTTATCAAAGGAAGATCACCATGATAGATTCTGTTCTCAGTTCCATAAAATCAAAACTATTAGCTGAAAAAATAAGTTGAATTGTTATTGTTCTGTCTAAAAACTCTGCATAAAAGTGCATTTTCCCATCAAATTTCATTATTTTATTTATCTAATTGAAAAGCTATTTATACAATTGAACCTTAATACACCTGTAATAAGTGTGAGCATAATTCACTTCACATTTGTTCTCTTCCTGCTAAATGTCATTTTGATCTTCGTGGAGTTTGTGATTCTCTGAAGACCCTGGGCCTGTATAAACTAAATTTAAATGCCTTTCTATTTGGTGCTAGGAATATTACTTTGTGCGAAGACAAAGCTTGCAAAATCTCGTCTTGCAGCCTACTTCGCCGATGGAACCTCTGTTGTTGGTGTCAGCAGGTAAGTGAAAACAAATCATTCTATCGTTTGTTATGTATTATTGAATCTGTTTCCTTATCCATCCATTTCCATTTTTTTTATTGATTTCCAGTGAGTCCTTTGCCAACTGACTGCCCTGATGATTAGATCAAAGTGGAAATTCATTTTTTGTTTTTTAAATACTTGAGTTAACTAAGAAGATATTCTTTGGACATTCTGAAAGTTGAGGGATCATGTATCATGATTCCAAATAACTAAGATATGGATGCAGCTAATTACGTGTTACCCTACTGCTTTGTGATGGTGGGAATGCAACATGCCATCAACCACTGGCTGGTTCATTATTATAGAAGAAGTAGTTTCATAAGAGACTTAAGTCTCGAATATAATAGTTTGTGAAGCAACCAAGTGGAAAATCTTGTTTAAGAGGCATCAATCTTCTGTGAGTTTCAAGAATTTAACTTTTCAGCATCTATGTCGCCTCTCAACTTACTCTAGTCATAAAGTTCATATCAGTTAGCTGTTGGTGAGGTCATTGTCTATCCATCCATATTGCTCGAGTCTCCTTAAAGTTGTAATTAGTTACGTTGATCGGAATGCCTTTGTCCTCTGAAAACGGTTGAACAATTAGTTCTGATTATAGCCATCAAAATGCCCCCACTGAACCTGTTTGATAGACTGGTGCTGGAGCCTATGCAATCCTAAAAAATGAAGAAAAATTAATAACAAATTAGTGCATGTTTGGCAAAGCTTAAATTATAATTTAAGCAGGTCAAACACACTTTTTATCCACACATTTCTTAGGAACCACACCTTATAAGCACTACCAAACATATCCTTAAGTATAGTAAATAGGAATTGGAGCTTTTTTCATCCCTAGTTACTTCAAATTTCTAATTCACATTTCTTTCGCGTTCTGTGAATGTACAGCTCTAACGTTTAGGCAGCCGAAGAACACAACATTGGGCAAACAAACTGAAAATACATATATGGCATGTAAATGAGATATATATATATATATATTAGCAAAGTTCAAGAAAATAAAATAAAGAATTTAAGTTTGCCTATCACTTCCTGGGTCAACCACTAACCATGGAAAAATGTGGTAGCTTCAGACAGTAGCCAAAATGATTAAAAGGTTCATTTGGGCGCAGCTGTTGTTTTGAGTAGAGATTTTGAATTTATGTTTTTAGAATAAGCAAGTAGACCAACTACATGGGTTTTCAATTCAGTTTTAGGTTTGAAGACACACGATGTATTCAATTTAAGTAGGTGAGCCCTATTTCTATTTAGACAGAGGCATATATAGTATAAAGATTGTTTAGCGTGCGTTTGGGAGGGCTTTCAAAAGCTCAAAAAGCTCAAAGTGCTTATTGGAAACACAGGAAGTTTTATATATTATACTTGTCTATTCTATTTGACTTTGAAGTGGTGGCCCCCATTTCATTTCCCCTGAGAACGTACTGCTTTAGTGTTTCTTTCCGACTACCCCACTGCTTCCTCTTCCACAGTCCTTTCTCCTCTTTCATTTTCGCAGATCCTCTCATCTTCTTCTCTTTCCTAGACCCAACCCAAACCGTACTATCTTCCACAGATGCCATCGTAGTGACAATAACTCGATCTACTGTACAGTTGTAGAAAGGGGCACACGTCACCTGCGTTTCTGACATGTGTCCAGAACGTGCCCGGCGCATGTTGGTGTATTATATATGTCAGACACCGACACACCGGCTCCGGCAACATTTGCTATTCAGCATTAGAAGATATGCAATCCGACATCTCATCTTTCATTTGGCTATATTTGGAATTTTAAAAGTTTCATTAAATATAGATTTCATTCTCCTATAAAAGCTGAATTTAGAGCTTTCTGAACATCTCTAAAACAGCATAACAAAGTTTTTTTTTTTTTTTTTTTTTTTTTTCAGCACTTATTGACTTTAACAAACATGTATAATTTTAATGAAAAGCGCTTTCGAGCGTTAGAAAAGCACTCACAAACACACGCTAAGTTACTAGTCACAAGTTATGCACATGTAATGGAATTACACCACAATTTCAAGTATACTAGTCACAAGTCTTCCGTGCTTCAGGTTTCAGCATATTCCGCATAAACGCAGACCATTTCATGTGAATCACCATGCTGTCAAAATTGTGCTAAAATAAATCAGGCCAGGCACTGTTTTCTTTTCCAAACTTCTTCAAGCATTACATAATCCCAAAGTAAGATTTGGTAGTATTTCCTTAAAATTTACTTTTCTTTCTCCATTTCAATTGGTAAATCACGATCTCAAGTCACCTTTCTTTGGTGAGATAAATCTGACCAGTCCAATACACATGTTATCCGTTCAAAACTAGCCGGGTGCACTGTGATGTCAGGAGTTCTTGTTCACATTATTACCATGTTTTCCTAGGATATCATATTAAGATGCCTGACTTGGTTTTCTATGTTAGGGTGTCATTAAGACCCAATATATTGTCATAATTTGTGCAGGGATTCCAATTCAGAGCTGAAGAAAATGAGGAAAATTACAAAAGTATATAGAGCCCTGGCAAGTGGGGTAATCAATGAGGATGAGGTAATACTAGTGCAGCATTTTCCTTTTTCCTCTGAATCCAATTTTCTTTCTCCCTCTTCCTTTTTCTGTTGATCCGTTGAACCTCAGATATCATCTGCAATGCTCTGCTACGCGTGAAGCTGTCATAGCTGTTTCCACTTTTCTGTTGCATATTCAAATAATAGTTTATTGCATGGTAGGTTACCGTTGAGCAGCCCATTGGGCAGGTCAGATATCCCGGTGTTGCTAAGGGGTTGTATGTTGCTTCTCCTTCAGGTTTAATAACTCGTCTCATTTTATGTAGCATGACACTAGTATCAGGTGTTCTATTTCCTTTATCATTTATAATTTCTTCTTTTCTATCAGTCTACTTATTTAACTTTCTCTCCCCCAAATTCTCCAATTTTCAGGGAAACCTTCTTTCAGCAGGGTTGGTGTTCTTGAGAGAAATATGCACAGCAATTGTACCTTGGTCCAGGTATTTGGGCAATACTTACATGCCTGCCAAACTTAGTCATCTGCCCCAGCTGTACTAGGAATAAAGCTTGTTATTCTTAATTCTATTTATTGAACGATCTGTCAAATTTTTCTTATTGAGTTTATGTAGGCCCGACAGTTGATAACTTTTTGTCATTATAATTTGAGAGAATCTGATAGTTTGTGTGATAACAACACTAATAAGGGTGGTTTGCGAGTTGAACTCCTTTTCACTTCATAAAATTCTTCATGCTATTCAAACTAAATTCTTTATATCAATTTGTATGGAGTGGTGAGATTTATCGATGATCTGCATCTGGAATCGGTTATGTTTTGTTTGAGGAATCTATTTTATCATAAAAGCCATAGTAACTTTCTTTTGCTTTTGATTTCCCATATTGAACAGGTTGAGATCCAATCTGGAAGACCACACCAAATCCGCATTCATCTTTCTTTCATTGGACACCCACTGATAGGTAAAGTCTGAAAGGTGCACATTTTTCATCTGATATTACATCACTCGTGGCTAGAAATAACAGAAATCATTAGCTCTGTGCACTCAAAAGAGGGCTTCATTCTTACCATTGTATGTTATTTAGCTCTAGTGTCTTTCTATCTACACGTTCTCAAACAGCAAAACTGCACTCTTTATGTTTTATTTATTGTCAGAATATATAGAATTTAACCAGGTAAAAATGTCATTCTGTTTCCATTAGAATTTAAGGGAAGCTGAAACTTCATGGTTGTTTTATAATGACAATCAGCATTATTCTTGGAGCTATGTATTCTTTGCACGTGAAGATTACATAATTTAATCAGGTTTTCAAAAAATTAGAACTTCTTTTCAAGAAACGCTTCCATTCTACTGACAGAAGTCATTTGTAGAAAGGAATGCATAAATACAAGTTCAATCATTGTCAAGATTTCCCTTTTCTATGTCCCAGGAATATATATAGCATACAATGCAATCATATTACTTGACGCCCGAACAAGTGTTAAAAAGTATATGGAAAAATACTATCTCCAGAGGATACTTTTCAAGAGAAAAAACTTCTCTTCGTCATGCCAGCACGTGTTATGCATAGCGTTACACTCTACATGTTACCTCATGTTGCTTTAGCTACATGAACCAATTCTCGAACAGACGTTTCAATACTTTCTAGTAACCTGAAACTAATGGAAAATATACTCCGGTTATTTTTGGGTGGGGGTACTTGATGGTTGGATTAGGTCAGGATTGTGACGGCTTCATAACTTGTCCGAACTCAAGCGGCTTTAAATCCTGCTAAGCCCAACAAAATTACAACTTTAACTGAATCGTACATGTGGGTTTCATCCATGTAATATGAGTTTATTGAAACTGCATATATTTTGAAGTGCAAACAGTTGTTTTGTTTTTGGCGCTGTCATAGTTTGATCATAATTTATCACCGTTTGGCAGGCGATCCTCTATATGTTGTTGGTGGGCTGCCAAAGTGTGTTGATCCTGAAGTTGTGGATGAAAGTTTTGCTCATGATGGGTATAGATCCTACCGTCCTATTTCTTATTTCTTAACAAGCGAGGTTATTTATATGAAAAGTTGAGAAATTATTTTCTCAACTGTTTCTAAGGCAGTTGTATTTTTACTAGTTAAATCATTTTTATTTTGTTTTATCTGTGCAATAGATTAATGGAAACTAATTGTACTCTCTGTTTTTGGTTTAGAGGGTATCAGAGGCCAGAAAATCCTGTTCCTGGAGACTGTGGATACCACTTGCACGCGCATCGTTTAGTTTTCCCTCACCCCATCATGAATGAGGTATGTGTCAGAATTCCGCCATTTATCATCAGGCAATGGCTTACACATTTTAATGAAGATTTTTGCCTGCGAATTGATAAAGTACCTATTCAGTTTCTGCTTTCAAATTTCACATTCGTTTCCCTCCCACAGTTTGTGTTCTCACTTTACTTTCTAAAACAACCTGTAAGCTTAGGTGATCCTGAAGATGGAGTCGTGCCCTTCATTATATTCTGAATTACATATAATTAACTTCTCTCGAAACGTATTTCATAGTTGTTTCAAGAAGCATTAATATGGTATTCTTCCATGATTCTAATGTCCCGTTTCTCCCCATATAAGCACACTGCTTTCCGTTAATCACGGACGAAGGGAAAAGATGATATCCATCTTCGTGAAGAGAAGTTTATGAACACATCGTTCACCGATAATTTAAGGAAACAACAGACTTGTTTTCATTTTCTATTTCTGACCATAAAAATGTTCTCTACTGGAGCAGTGAATAATGCTTATATTTCTCCTTTTCCCCCTTTCTTTTGAAGGTCATTGATATAACTGCATCACTGCCATCCATTCTCCGAACTCAAGAAGAGTCAAAAGCAATCACACAAGGTTAGTGAAGAGGTTCGAGTGGTTCAGTTGAATTTTGTTTATTTCTTTCCCTATTTTGTGTGTGGAGTGGAGTATAATATATTGTAACTTTTCAAGTAGTTTAACACCATTGGATTCAGTAGAGGCTTATAGATTTATATTTGTGGAAATTGCCGTGGAATAATTTTAATCAAAGCAACATAGTTGTCGAATCAAAATCGAGTAACCTTGTGCAACAACTTCATTACAAAAATGACAAATATTTGGGAATGTTTTTCAAAGGATATTTGTTTTATTATAAAATTAAGAAAAAACATTGGAGATGGTTAATACTAGATTAGTGTGGGAAATGAATATTATGATTTGATCACTAATCTCAAGGGGTCCGGCCATATAGACGTTTTTCTCTCTCTCTAGCGGAGTAGATGAATAGTTCATCTTTTGTATGATGCAAAATCATTATTTCATATTCTTCCCCTTTTTTGAAAGTTGCATTTGTCTAGGGGATTAAAATCGATTTTTTATATAATTTGTTATTGAAAAGTTGTAATGATTAAAATTAATTATTGATTTTGACTTACGTGGAACAAGTCTAAATCTTTCAAACAAGTAATTGCTAATCCCATCCTAACATGGGATAAAGATTTTATTTTTCGTCCTTATTAACATGGCTAAGGTTCAACATGTTTTCTAACATTAATCAAACGAAATGGAGAAAATATAATTCATAAATTATCTGTAATTTTGAAATATTTCTTAAATACGTGAAATGGCGTCGTTGTCGTAATTTGCTTGTTAGAGAAAAGATGCATAGCATATCATTAATTTCTCTCCTTGAAAGTCCAGTCCGCTCTCAACCAACGCACGCAATTTTATTCACCGCTTTACTTTCTGACTTTTCAGCTATAAGCATATTAGAGGAATGCATTAATTCATTTTTAAGCTTTCGTTTGTTTCTTCATAAAAATAAAAAATATGATCGTTATTCATCACATTAAGCCATCAATTTTGTATTTCTATCTTTTGTGTGGCGACTATATTTTTCATTCTCATTCTACAATAATGAAAATCAAACGGAGGTTTATACTGCAAAAATCATTATACCCTTACTCTATTATAAGCCCTGGTTCGGTAAAGATTATTTAAGAATAGATTTCGTAAAAAATGATTTTATTTTATTTTTTTTGAAAAAAATATATGATTGAGTAAGAAAAAAAGTCATGGTTCTTATTGAGAGATTGAACGTGATTAAAAATAAATTTGAGGAAAATGAACTTTAAAAAAATAGGAGTTAAAGTTAAGGATTTGTTCGGTAGAGATTAAAATCGGATTAAAATTGAAAAATTAATTGTTATTGTTGATTTTTATTAGACGAGTGAAATTCAATAACGGTTTTATTTTCACTTTTAATTGAATTTTAATCTCTAGCCTAAATAAAGGAGAGAGGAAAAGTAATTTCCTTTCATGTCATCTCTTTTGACTCGTCAGCAAAATATTGGAATAATATATTAAAGACAGACAGACAGCAGCTGTCCAAATTTGGATGTTTTTAAAGCATGGACGAGTTCTCTAGAACCTACCTTCAGAAAAGTCATTGTTTCCTGCTGGAAATTGAAATAAGGTCCCACCAAAGTCGAATCACGTGATGTGAACATTCCAACCCAACCATACAAACCTACCACCCACGCCATCCGTCAGTCAGCAATTATACATATACACAGCTTGCAGGTAACTAATTCTTGAAGTGAGGGGAAGATTTAACTTTTTTTTTCTTCTTAATACTATCACGTACGGCACAGTCCCCACTATCAAACATGCCAAAATAATTGTCCTAAAACCCCCCAAACACCTTAGACAGAGTATTTTGTACTAGTTTGTTAACCCCACAGCAGCCTTGAAAGTCTTTTGAGTAAATATATGGCAAGGATGGAGGGAGTTTCAACAAAATTCTACCTTGATCTAATTCTCAAAAAAAGGATACATGAAATACATGCTGAACTTCTCTCAGAACTTGGGAAACGACCAAAATAAATTCAAGCAAAGAACTTTTACCATTAATGAATGGGAAGTGACTGCTCCATTAAGACACCTGAAATCAAATTACAACCTGGACCTTGAGGCTTATTGTAAACCAAAATTAGATTAATGCAGTCATTACCCAACAGACAAGTTCCTTCTTTAGGATCACATTGAACATAGTGCCATGAATATAGAAAAATAAAATTCAATTTAATTGAATGGTGTTCCTGCATTAAATTAAACTTATCTAAACATTTCAGAGTTATGATCCATAAAACCATAATGCAAAAACTAGGGAATTGAAGCATAGTGAAAATGACGGCATAATTAAATGGTATACACCTCTTACAAACGCGAAACTTTTCAGAACGACGACTCTTCCAGGTTGATGGTGATTGTCCATAACGTATGCTTTCAGACAAAACATAATCACATCCAGTAAACAGAAATTCCTCCTTCCAATCTTTTGACAGTTTATTTCTGTATTTCCATCAAATACAACAAATACAAAGCTGCTGCAATATTACAGACCTAGGAATCCTCTGAACAAAAAGATGGATTTGAAAACTGTCCAATGCCTAAAACTGCTTAATTCAAACAAAAAACTAATATACACGAGGCAAGAATAAGAAATTTTGCCCCCCCCTCTCCACTTCTACTACCTGCCTACATCCCCTTTGCTTCTCCAAGAATCATCCTCTATGATGATGTTCTGTGCACCAAATTGTTTGGCCTTAGCATACTGCATTTTGATGACTGCCACAGGATCTGAAACACCGGTAGACTGGCCCCCAACAAGAACCCCACCTCTTCCAACGAGGTTAATTCCAACCATCCCTCTTTCTTGCTGTTGTATGCCTGAAACATCAAACCTGTTTCTTCTTTGCACCTCAGCATACAAATCCTGCTGCCGCTTCATATCTATGCTAAAAGGCAGAACTTCTCGACTCCTTAACACCTGATAATCGGCTGCTCCATCGCTGCTACTTGGTTCTCTAGTCGGAAAACAAGAGATACCATTTAAACTATGGCCATTGCTCCTAACAGCTCGCTCCAATTTGGCAGAGGGTGTGTCACAATTACTAAACGCATCAGGATACTTGGTCAGCAAGAGAGTAGAGTCCGGTAAATGAGGGAAGCCATTTTGCATTCTGCTTCCATCACAAAACCCAAAATTCCCAACAGGAACATGCCCAGAGCCCAAACAGCTGGCATGTTCAAACGGCACTTGATCTGGATTGAAATCAGCACTCCTATCACCCAATAGTTTTAATTTCAATGACTGGTTTCCTGCTTTATGATGCTGAGTCTTATGATCATCACTCTTGTGTATACTAGAAATTGGTTTCTGCTCAGAGGAGATCAAAATTTTACCAAACAATTTCACATCACCATTTCTGCAAGGTTTTTCCAAATCTGTCGAACTGCCTGATTGAGGTCTATAATGATCTTTGGTCTGTTCTTGGGCTGGAAGTGAAGCTTCAGCATCTGAACTATGATTTCTCAAACTGTTGCACTTCTGGAGATAAAACTCTGAATGCCTGTCCGGATGAAAATTTCCATCTGATTTGGGGGCACTTAGAAGTAAAATGGGTCTTTTACAATTCATACTGCTATTCCTCTCTTTCATTGTTGACACTGATGAAGGACAACCGCAGAGAACCTGGTAAGATTCAACATGGTCCAACAATGAGCGTCCTGAATGCCGATGACAATCACCTACCGAAACAATCTCTTGAACGGGCCCATCTTTAATTCCATCATCACCAATGGCTGATGATGTGACTTTAGTTGAAGCAGAAAATCGTGGCGACGAAATTGTGGGTGCTAAGCAATCTCTGTGCTGCAACATAACGGTGTGAGACTTATCTGCGGAAGAGCTTTCCAAGCCAGTCTTCTTCTGGCATCCAGATAAAATATTGACCTGTGAAGAAGAATGCACGTCAGCAGAAGGATGAGAAGGAATTACAGATGGCTGGGGCCCGTAGTCCCTCTCTCTCTTTGAGCAGCTTAGGCTGTTCGTTTCACGAGTAGTAGCATGCCCATTTTCAACTTTCTTATAATGCAAACTACATTCGGGTAACAGGAGTCCTCGTCCTTCATTTCCTGGCCCATGATGCCCATTAGGAACCTCATGCAAAACTATCTTCTCAGCCTCATTACTCGTTCTGTTTGGCAATGCATGGTCATCTGCCTCTTCAATAACTTGCTCAGCTACTTCCTTAGAGCATACAAAAACATTTTTACGTTCTACAGCAGCTGCAGACCCACTATTAACACCATTTTGTTCCTCGCGGCCCACATCAAAGTCAAGATCTGGCTTATTATCCACTTGGCAATCAGTAGGCACAGAATTCTTTAACACGTGTTCAGTACCTATGGAAACCTGATATTCTATTCCATTATTATTCTCATATTTCTTAACATTGGGCTTCAAATTCATTGTTCCTACATGATCAGATTCGCAGCTCAGCAGAATGTCATCTTCCATCTTAGATCTTGACTTCTCGCTGGAAATAACTGAGCCAGTCTCCACTACACAAGCACCTTCTGTGTCACTGCCACCTCCTTTAACATCATCAGATACTACATCCCCAGGTGAAGGGTGAATCAGATCCAATCCAAGACACTTCCGGGCCTTGCTAAAGTAGACCTTGCATTGATCACTGGATCTTGTTCTGACACATCGTGAGATCTTTGCAAAATCCTTGCCATAGGATGACACGGCCTGAATGAAGATGGACTTTTCCTCATCAGTCCAATCAGTAGAATCCATCTCCTCCCAGCTATCATCTGAACGTTCACCATCAACATTCTGTGTAACTTCGGCGGTTAAAGGCTGCCTTGTGAAAGAACCCGCTCTGTGATACCTCCAATCCTGATAGCCCTCTCCAAGGTCAACAGAACTAGTGATGCAAGAACCCGTAGCTTCTGATGATAGGGAGCCACAGATACCAGCCAACACATCAGCAGCCACAGTTTCTCTGTCATTATTATAGACGTCAAGACCAGTCCATTGCTCTAATGAACCATGATCAATCCTCAGTGCTTTGTAAGCACCACCGAAGAAGTAACTAGACGTGCGATTGTGCTGAATTTCTATGCCATCAATAACATTAGCAGCGCTAGCTGAAGCTGAACCCACTATATCAAGGGAAGCTGCATTAACCTCACGATTCCATCTTTTCCCAGATGCAACCAGGTATGTATTAGTAGATCGGGACTTCTTTGGCTTAGTAACGTCTGGCCTCTTTCTTGCCTTCTCAAAGCAATCAGACTTATGATTCTTGTAGTAGAACTCTACACAATCTGCTGTCATTTTATGATCCAGAAAAGATGCGATCTTCCTGAAATCTTTCCCAAACGTAGCAAGCTTGTCGATAAAAATTTCTCTCTCTTCAGAACTCCAACAGTTGATCATAGACCTTTCTTTCTCGACAGCACATGGATCTTCCACTAAACAATTACTCGAAATGAACTTTGATATCATCTTCTCCTTTTCATCCAAAATTAAAGCTGGCATCTTCAACGTATTCCTACAGAGTTTGACCTGGGCATCTGAAAGCAACCTGCTCACATAATCACTTACTTCTGCTTCAGGCACCACATTAAAAATTCCATCTGCAATGACCAGTTAAAGCAAATGTTGAGAATTTCAGTATTAGTTACCACTAAATAGTCAATTTTGTAATCCATGAAAACATTTAAGCCTGAAGGCAAACATGAGAGAGGTAATCAGACAATATAAGCAATGAACAAGGAACACATTGAAAGACAGCTATAAAGAAGACCACCACCCAGTGTTCACTAGTGGCAACACATGGGGCAGTGGGCCTCAAAAAATCTTTGATGAAACCCAAATCCCTTCTGTCAATCGCCATGTAAGGAATTAATGAGAAAGATCAAAACTCTGAACAACTTAAGTTAGTGACTTGATGTGTGTCCCACTAACTAGCTGTATGCTCATGACAGAAAGTTTCTCAAGTCATCCAAAAGCAGTATCTTTGCACCCAAAAAGCACTTATTCAGTTCATGTACAATAGATCACACTCGATGTAGTTGGAACTATACCAGCTTCAACTTAATTCATACTAATAACAATCTAACAGCAGAAAAAGCATGAAGTGTACACGAAATAAAGGGACCAATGATATCCATACCAGTGTGGCCCGCCCACATAAGACAGATAAAGGTGCTACCACGATGCCACATTCATTATAGAGAATCCCTGTCCTCTTTTCCTCCACATTGTTTTTTTTCTCCATCATATGAAGTGTTTGAGAGAGTATTTTAAGTGAAAAATGATTTTTATGGAGAATGTGTGGTTAAAAAGTTGGGAAAAATTATGAATCCACGTGCAAAATTATTTTATTGAAAAATGTGTGGTTGAAAATAAGTTTTAGGAAAAATGATTTTCAAATAAGCTATGCCAAACAAGAAATTTCTCTTGCCGTTTTTCATTTCATTCTTTGTTTTAATTGATTTATATTGAAATAAAGGAAAAGAAAAGAAACAACAGAAAAGGTGTGATATTCATGAAAAAACAAACACGCATAACAGCACATTAACCAACATAACTGCCAAAAGTTGAAAACCATCCATCTCACCTCCTCAGTCTAACAACAAATCCAAGCTAAAATCAGTTTCCAGGAAATTGATCTAGCTATATGCTTAAGAACAAAACTGTTCCTAGTTCCTACCACTGCTTAAGAGATGAAGGCATGAGGTTAGATGGTTCACTTCTCTTAATTCTAAACAAACAATAGCAGGGATAAGCCTTGTGAGTTCTTGTATTTTAACAAAAAAGAACATCACAGAGTTGAGAGAAAAACTGAAGATATGAAATTGAATGTTGTTAAAAAAGATTTTTACGTGGAAAAAATATGAGATCCGCTGAATATTCCATCAGTTTCTCGCCTGACACAGTTTGACATGAGACCTGATCAGTTCCAAATCTTATAGTTGTAGAATATCAAGAGAACAAGCAAGCGAGAAAAGGAAAATGTCTAATCAGATTAATCAAGAGATTACATCATCAAATAATGTGGGCCTACAAAAGAGATTTGAAAATGATACAGCGTGTTTCGTCATTTTATACAGAACAAACTAGAGCATTCATGCTTCTAAATCTTCCCTCGACATTATTTGCAGAAGGTTCATTTATTGTTGAAACTATATTGCTAATATTCAAAAGTGCAAAGTTTAGAGCATGTATGACAGTGCAGGAGGTTTTAAGCACTCCCAAATGCTCTTACTCCCTTGTCATAGTACCTGTTTCAGGTACCTATCATTTGAAGGTTTCAAGGCTTAAGATTTGATGCAGCAAAAGCAGAAATTAGGGGTGTCTTAATCTTTTTGCATATCAATGCTGGCTAATCTTATGCAGCAGACCAAGTAGTAACACATTCTCCGAAAATCAAGGACCCAATAACATGACATGGACATGTTGGAATATCATTATCGACTCTTCCAAGGACAAATGTAGGAATTCAACAGAGTTTATCATATCAAAGATGGACGAGATCACTGAAAGTTCAGAAGGAAAAGCATTGGAGAAAATAAGAAACGTAGGATTTTTTTTGGGCACATCTAAAGAGCAGTATGAATGGGATTTCAAAAGGCACACAATTTGGAACCAAAATAATGCATTCTCCTTCAAGGACCCACGAGCATGACATGGGCATAGAGAGACGAGGGATATAGAATATCATTATGAGATTTTCTAATAACAAATGATTGTTGGGCTCCGATCAGATTAATGGACAGAGTAACACTGAAGGTTCACAGGTAAAAGAAATGGAGAAAAAGCTGACATAGGGGCAGTTGTTCGGCATGGCTGAAAATCACCATGAGCTGTGATTTTGATAATATGGCAAGGAGACGAAAAGATGAAGAAACTGGGTCCAATCAATATCACACCTTATATTTTTGTCTTGTATCAAATGGCGCCAAAAGGTTTTGGGAAAGGTTGCAAATTCTATATCATAAAGTAAAACATTTAGAACTCGTTACAAACCAATCCAATCAAGCTAAAGTTTCAAACAATAGAATTCTCCAAAAGAAATGCTGGCAAAAATTGTTAAGCTCAATAGCATTCTCATTCAGTTGAGTAATAGCCAATTGAACTAGTTGTCAAAAGGACGTCAAAGATTAGTTTCTCTAAGATGCCATGTCACATATTCTAATTACCACAAGAAACAATCCAAACCTAATATTCTCCAATGAAAGATACGATATGAGTAACAAAAATCAAGAGACACTTTAGTGTTCTACTTTCAATTAACCATAAAAAAACATTAATAAAGGAGCCAAGATGTCAAAAATAAAAATAGCAGATTTTTGTTCCTTTTCTACCTAGGGATTTGAAAATGATATAATACTAAGAGAAAATTCTTTAACACCAGATAGACAGCACATGAGTTGTTGGAAGGAATCATCTAAAGAGGAGGGAGCAGCAGGGAAGGAGAAGCATAAAAAAAATAAAGCAAAAATTCATTACCCGGATACGAAAATTGAGGTATATCAGGGGGAAGATGCTTTTGAGATCTATGGCGCGTAAACCGAAACCTTTGATCTAACTTCTTGGAAGACTTCGCAAGAATTTTCATTGAAGCATGTAGACGATCATCCTTCCAGAAATGCCGAAATGCCCTAAACTTGAGAGTGATAACTTTCTCCTTAAACTGTAGGAATCGCCGCCTCATTAGAATTTTTTTCTTCACTATCATGGGATCACATTGCAAATAAGAGACAGTGGAATGATACTGATTGGCAGGCAATAACTTATTAAGCACTTCCGAAGCTCTATTTGCAGAATCTTTGTTAGAAGCCAATATTAAATTATAAATATCTTCCCCACTGCCACTTAAAATGCTATCAGTAGACTGAGTTTGACAACTACTACTTAGACAAGGTTGAAAATCATCCACATGAGCAGGCATATCACCAGCGTTTGCCTCATCATTTAGATCACTGCCTCCCAGCTTCCTACAATTATTTACATCTAATTTCAAGAACCCGTCAATGGGTTTTGCTGAATCAAGAGGGAAGACATCTTGCACAGATGAAGGCACTTCAACAAACTTAGATGTCGCACTTCCTGGACTATCCATATTCTCTTCTTTCAAATCAGTTTCCAATGCATTACCTGTGCTCTTTATAATCTTAATTCCGCTACTAGAAAACTGTAGTGGAGCACGTCTGGCAACTAGCTCTTCACAAGCTCTTAAGTTGCATTCTCCAGGCAGTGAACTGGATACTGGAGGGCGATAGCAGCCAACTCTAGATTCAGATATCGATGACCTGAGTTCCGTTTCGAGCGAGTCTATCTCAGATTCAGTCATCTCGACTGCTTTTAATATGTCAACTTTCCATACCATCAACTTTTTCATAGCAGTGGATTGCACAAAACCAGCATCCATGGAACTTGAATCATCAGATTGTAACAATTCATTAACGTACGAGCTCAAATTAGCAACAGATGGGGGCTCCATATTTTCTAAATTAAAAGCAGGTCCATGACAAGGAGCGTGTGAAAGAATACTTCGTGAGCAGCTTAAATTAGAAGCATCATGATCAACACAGGCTACCTTGACTGATTGGTTTTCCTCGGTACCTGTAATAGTTATTAAACTTCAAATGAGATCGAATTAGAAAAGTTGAAAACTATTACTGATACAACCAGCCTTCACTCAAAAGAACATAAAATCAGTTTACACTCGAACAAATTTGCTCGACAAGGTGAAGATTTCAAACTACAACTTACTGCTAGGCTAAATTAGAACTTCTTTGCACATTAAGTAAAGAGAACCACAGCAACTGCTACATCATCCCTTCATTGAATTTCATCAAGGATGTAACTTTTGACCACTAACACTACAGGGCATAAATATGTTACATGCTTTGAAAGGTTATTCTACTTACCAGCACGTAATTCATTTAAGATGCCAGAGCAATTGGAAGCTTATATAAATCAGCATTGATTTGTGATGAGTGATAGCAAAAAGTACAACTGATGTCAAACAAAAATTATCAAGACATGACAGAAACCAACAAGCAAGAAACAAATTAATGCACAAGATCAAGAAAAGTTCAAATAGGAAACTTCAATACAAAAATAAAAAGAGCATTAAAGATGGGCTAATTATTAAAAAATGATTGTTCCCCACTGCCCGTCTTTCAATGCTATACAGTGCTTGTTTGGTTAAAATTATAACCTCGTTACAATTTGAAGCCAAATACAACTTCAATTATAACCACACTTTCACAACTACCAGCCACTTATTATCCAAACATTTCGTGGGACCCATTACTCTTCATTAAAACCTCATTATAATTTCTCCCAAACAAGCACATAAATGAAGGCAAAACTGGTGGATAAATCTCTGACAGCTTAAGGGGAGAAAGACAACCTATGCTATCATGGTAAACACAAAAGTTCACAAAGAACCTAAACATGTTGCAAAGCCTCAATGCCAGACAGTCAAAAATTGTCATAATTGTCCTGAATATGGGGAAACAGTCGAGAAAAAAACATAAATTGTCAATCTTTGTTCTACGACCAGCTTGAAGCATCTATGTCAAGCCTAACAGAAAACTGAGAGGTGAAAGATCTATAATCTCAAAAGCAAAACTGTTATATCTATCTTTTGGTTAAGAGACAATTCTCATAAAGACCTCATGTGTCTTTAGGGGTAGTTTGACAAAGCTTTAAATAAGAATTTTAGCAAATTTTGATATAAAATGATGAAATGGGTGGTTGAAAAATTGATAAAAAGTTGTGGGTCCCATGGGACCTAGAATTCTAGCAAAAATATCGAACAAACACTTAATTGTATCGCCACACATGGAGACAAGAACCAACAGACGATCTTAATTTAGAAAATGCACCAAACGAGGTAAGAAAATCTTTAATGTCACTGTCAAACTTATAGATTTCTTGATCCTTTGTTCAACATTTAATCCTCGATATTTATAAGAAGGGAAAGGACAGATATATAACTATAAACAAACGTTGTAGTACGTCCATATGTTTAAAAAGAAAAGCACAATTTACCTGGAGAGGAACTAAAAGCGACTGAACATGGAGTAGCAGGAGAGGCATCATCTGGAAAAATGGCTACTCTAGGACTTTTATCACCCACGTTTGCAGAGAGAGAGAGTGCAGGTTCTGTTTTATTAATGCTAATGACCAATCCATTATGGGTTGCGCCATCTTCTGGGCCATCTACATTCTTCTTCTCATACTTTGCCAGTCCCTCACCCCAGCCAAGGCGTGGCTTCTTTCTGGAACTTGTCTCTTCTGATGGGGAAGGAGTGGGAACGTTGGACTTCACACAAGCAGCAGCCTCCCCAGAAGGAGACTGGACTGCCATCACATTCTTTGGTTGCAGCTCAGCTTTTATCTCATTGGAGTCTGCTCCCATGCTCTTGGAGCTACTTGAATGGCTAAAACCAGATCCCCGAGAAGACAAGCTTTCTGACCTGGTCCATTTCAGGGGCTTCCAATCTATCGATCCCAATGAGTTCTCTATCTCTACTTTCTGAACAGTGCTGCCCAATCCATCAGCATTGCTACCACTCTCATCAAGTTGATATTTCATCTGAGATTGATTATGTGATTTCTCAAATTTGGGATCAGGATGGGAGTTGCTCTTGTTGTGGTTGTCATTGTTGTTGCATGTTTGCATATTACCTACAGATATTTGATCATTGACCTCATTATCCAGTTTTCCAAGACAACTTGGTGATTTAGGAGGTTCCCAAGAGTGAACCTTCCAGTCTTTCTGGCTAAAGGAACCCCTAGATTCCCGACTATTTCTGAAATATCTTCCATCGACGCGAGACAAAAAAGGGCGAGAATTGTCGTCATCAAAATTCCTTTCATTGAACCGAGACCCTAAAGGCGGAAACCCACGAGCGGACTCCTCAGGATACATGTGCCAACCGCCCTGCTTACCATGACCTTCAGCAGAAACATTCAAACACCCACAAAAATGGGCCAAAAAAAAAACATAGAAAAAATCAACACAAGCAAAAAAGCCCGTCCTTAACAGAATTTTCCTTCCATAAAACTCACAATTTCAGCAAATTTTTAAAGGGACAAAAAGAAACACAACTAGAGATCTATGCAGGTACAGTAAATGGATCAAACCTAGACTAGGCTCCATCGTTCCAGCACATCAGATCTGCCCGAAATATATTTACCAAATGCATTTACAGGTTCATATAAAAAAAAAAAAAAAAAAAAATTGCCCAGAAAACCGGTTTCCGCGTCAAATTTACCAAATTTAGATACAAGTTATATGAAGAATCTTTTTTATTAACATACTAAACCTGGCGCACTTCATATTCCACCTTCAATTAAAATTCATTCTTTAGTAACAAAGAAACCAGTTTACCAAAATCCCTAACGACAACTTGTTAAAGGGAAAATAATCTTTAATCATCAAGATTCGTGAATAACTAATTCCACGTCCTCCATAAATCAAAAGAAAGCCCTAAAATCAGCGCGTGAAAAAAATAAAGAAAGAAAGAAATAAACTCACCAGGGGGAAGAGGGCGGGAGCGGAAATCGGAGAACCATCGCTGCTGGTTGTGGTGTTGATGATAGGGATGATGCGTAGGAGGAGGAGGCGGATGAAGCGGATGCGGCAGGTCCCGCCATCTGAAACCTCCAGCAGCACCAAGGCGTGTGGGGTCGGATCTCTCGTGCTTGCGAAAGTCTCTCCGATCCCAAGGCAATGGCTCCGGCGGCATGAAATATATAGTCTCTACTGTATCTGGTGGTTCTGCCAATTCTTCCTCCTGCCCTCAATCTCATCCAAACCCCCAATATGCATAAAAAAATCCAACATATAAAGTTTTAAATCAGCGGTTTTGGGAATAATGGTTTTCAGGGTTCGAAGAAAAAGAAGAAAGAGTTCTCGTGTTTCTCTGTGAGGGAAGCAACCAAAAAGAAATTGTGTGAGGGAAAGCTAGAACGTGCTGTGATAGAGAGAGAGAAAGATCTCTCATAAGAAGGGTGGGGGGTGGAGGGGAGGGGTGCGGTGCGGTGCGGTGCTTTATTTTCTTATTAAATTTAAATTTTATTTTTTTATTTTTAATTGTATATTTATTTATTATTAATATGAAAGAGACGGGATGAGGTGAGACATAGATGGGTAGTTGCTATTTGCCATGTCAAAGGGTTTTATCCTATGCATTGAGTGCAGGCTCCATAAGAGGTTTGTACTTTTTTGGAATTAAAATATTTTGAGAAAATTGCGTGTTGGCCCTTAATCTATAAATCAGAAGACGTTGGTCCTTCACTGGTCCTCATGTACAATTCTAGTCTTGTTAAAATGACAATTAATATGAAGAAAACAAAAGAGAAGATGCCCTACGACCAATAGCCACCTGTGTAATATTCTCAAATTCTTCTGATAGATCATTCATATTTAAAAAAGTCATTTTTGCTATACAATAGAGAGTATTTTTAAAAAGTAACTAATTTTTATATAATTTTAACCAACAAAAAATTTATTTATTTTGAAACTTACTTTTTTAAATATTATTGTGGGTAGTAACTCCCATATTATTATCGATGTCACAAGTATTATAATTAGATGTATAATGTAATTCTAGTATTTTGTAAAAGAAAGTTAAATCGAAATTGTAGAAATACACGATATTCTAATCAAATTAGGGTGTGTTTGAGCCATATTATTTTGGAATAATGTATTCTAGAATAGTAGATTGATAGAGAATGTGTGGTTGAAAAAAAAGGAAAATTTATTAATGTGATGGAAAACATTATTTTATTGAAGAATGTGTAGTTGAAAATGAGTAGAAGAATGAGAATAAAAATTTTGATATGGCTCAAACAAGGACTTAATAGAATACATTAAACGCTTTTCCGAAAAGTGTGGAGAAAGTGACAAACAAGAGGATTTCCCTAATCCTCCCAGACACGAGAAATTTAGCATACGGCTCAACGATCATTCGATGTCCCCCTTTAACCTAACCATATCTAACGAATAAGATTTTTGTCAAATCATCAAATTTTGGGGGTTAGAAAACACAGTTTTTATAGTACCTGCAATTTTATTAACTTTTAAATCACACATTTCATTAACTTTTATTAAAATATACTAAAATTTTGATTTTTAACCAAATCAAGGGCATAAGCTTTACATCTTTCATCAACAAGAGCAAGTTCCATAATCTATCTAGTTGGGATTTTTTAGACTTTTGATCCAGCCCAGGTGGGTAACTCATAACTTTTGAATGAGTTAATAACCGACACATCTATGCTCTTTTGTATCTTCCCATTCTAAGCACAGTCCTATTACAAAATGTACTCAAGCATCTAGCCTTGGTTTAAACTCTGTGTACCAGGTGACTAATCGGAGTTAACCTGTGCACTTAGTGATTATTCGAGTGAATGACCGATTCAGAATCTATTTTTTCCGATCAATAAAATGCCTGAGTAACTCCATTTCCTTAAGAACCTAAAAACTGCCGAGATAAGCAAATTAATAGCATGTTCCGAATCAACAGTTCATAGAAAACAACATCAAAATTTAGGTCCGACAATGTTCCCGGAGTATGGAGGCACTCGCTTTTCCAAGGAAAAAAGGGCACAAAGAAATTAAAACGCTTCCCTTGGTACCCTAAATAAAATGGTTTAACCATTTATTCACCAAATGATGATTGGTTAGATTCCTACAATTACAAGTAGATGCGCGAGATCTAAAAATTTCCTTATCGAAGTTGTAGAATCAGTTTTTAGCACCACCAAGTTCCAGAAAAGGAAATACGATGATCAACATTTTTAAAGCAAAAAGGCGCGATCAAAGAAAACACTAAAGTGAAAGAAGATGCTTCATGCCTATAAATCTTGTTGACATAACAAGGAATTTGTTATGGAAATATGCTGTTGAATGATCCATTAATTGTGAACAAGAATGAGAAAGGAAGGGGTTACCAGTAATGCCTTTGTGGTATGAATCAGGACCTTGAAATGAACAGGAGGCTATGAGGAACGTCCTCTTAGTCAACACCGCACACTCCCATGAAAGGCTCGGCAGCTTTTGATTGCAGACAACGGGACTAGAATTTCTTACCCTTGACATGGCCTTGATTCCCCAACTTCACTCCTGCCTATTGTTCATTAGGTGTGAAATAGCAGGATGAAACAAGAATAATTAACATGTGAATGGGATTTGATGAACCGAGGACCACTTTATTTTTCAAATTAAAGATGATGGCTCCATGCAATACAAGAGGAGCTCATAGTTTCTAACCCTCTGCAATCTCCACGACATATTACATTTAGAAGTAGTGGAAGATCAGACTTTTAGTTAAATGTCAATTATTGTTATCAGTTTCTTTTTCATGTCATGATATGAACTTTTATCCAAGAACAAGAGAATTTCAAAGCCACGAGATTGAAACCTCATTCAATGCATTATGCCTTTACGATCTCTCAATTTCCAAGTCAACCCTGATATAAAACACGCAATGAAATCACATTACTAAATTCCAGTTTCTTTCTTTTTAATGCAGGTCTTTTTAATTATTGGACATCGTAAAAGAATCTTTCAAATTACTAGGTAATAAGCATCAAATCCAGTACTAATCATTTTGCAAGAGTGCTGCTCTAGCTATTTTCCTGTCGCTGATTAAAAAAAAAAAAACCTTTGATTAATAATAGCCCATTCCATTTGCTTGTATCCATAGTTTATCAGTTAGTATATCATGCACACAAACTCATATGGTCTCTAAATAATAAACATAAGAACTGATTATAACAATCCATATTTCTACAAGTACTAATTTATGCACTTACCAATTCCATCTCACCACACCACCAGAAATTAATATGTCGGAACAATATCGCTGATGACCAAGTCTTGAGTGCCTAATTATGTATTTTCTTTTCCACTTAATTCCCCTTTCTCAAGTCTTTTTTGCTTTTTCTTTTCCTTATCTCAAGCTTATTTCTCTTAATGCTATCATTTTACTCCATGTGAAAAGATAAGCAAGCAAATAATGAAATCAAGGCAACCATTCTTTAACATAAATCCTCACACATGATCATGACAATGAAAAATTATCAAGATTGCACTTCTAAATGCTATTCTTTGACATAAATCCTCATGCTCATAATCTCCGCAAAATAGATAAATGAAATTGAATTTTAGGCTCCCAAGACACTAAGGCCATGTTTGGTACGGATTAAAATTAGATTTTAATCTAAGTCAAAGTCAAACAATCAATATTAACCACATCTTTCATGGGTCCCACAGCTTTTCAACCACACATTTCAAAAACTTTTATCACAGTCTACTAAAAATCTAATTTTAATCCCCACCGAACACCCTTTAAATGCATATTTATGTGCACAAGAGATGGAAAGGAAATGAAAAAAGTACCACTGTGGCAGAGGTGACAAAAAAGGCCGGAGCAGTGCTGGTACAATCTCAGCCTACGTCTTAGCAGAAACCGCTGACTCATCAAGCAGAAGTTCATCAGCTGCAGCACAATGGTTCAGTGACTGCAGCAGAAAACCAGGCATACATAGCAGCAAGGAATCATTAGTTTCAATTCCGACTTCCAATTCTAATAATATATATGGTTTCAGTGGAGATGAGAAAACTAAAAACGTACAGTAAATATTTAGTAATTGATACTAATATTTCCTAATTCACTCCACTACTGTGTACTGGCTAATTTGCACAACAAACGAACTATCTAACTCTCTTACAGGAGTTTTTAAATGGGATGCCTAACACAACAAGAATCAATCTATGGAACTGCCTATCTAACTCCTCAAAGTATAGGAGGCAAGAGCTGGTTTTGTGGAACCGAATTTCAATATATGCGGCTGTATCAGCTTACTGAGAGGCTATACTAAAGCCAACCAGCTCATAAGCTGCTTTCTGCCAGTACCAGATAATAAAATTAGGAACCAAATATTTCAGAAGGTAAGTTGCTGCTACGACTTCTATGTGATAATTTATCAATATTTGATGAGATAATTCAACTCGAACAAATCCCTTGCTTTCTTTTAATGCAAAAATACAAAGCAACCTCAAAAATTATGCAAAAAAGAAAAATATATTTATCATTTCTAAAATTGTAACTCTAATAAATACTTAATTGTCAAATTTGGATTAATAAAAACATAAAAGATCTCAATCAACCCACAGTCAGATTCTCCACAAAATCCATAAAGCTCTTCAAAGCTTTTAATGCAATTACAGGCTAACAACACCAAGATGAACCTTCTCTGCAACAGACAGAACAAAGAACATTTATATTAAATAAACTGAATGTGCACTTAAGATATTACAGCATGCTTAGAATTGCCTAGTTCACACAGCAGAAAGACAGCAAAAATCAGGATGCCCCTTGGTATTTTTGGACAAACATAGACAACACGCGAAATCAGTATGCATCTAAATACTACAAAAAGTTAGAAACTTCTAACAAGGATGATTTGGATAGCAAATATTGATTTGGCCAATTGCAACCTAGTAATGGTCTTTGTTGCAGCGTAGAAAGGATGGATATCATCAAGCCTTGGGGATTCCCCAATAATGGTGGACAGCTTAACATGAATGTTTTGCCTGCGTATAGTTCACTTTGCTCATGTAAAACTGACAGATATGTGAGATGGCGTATCCCTTGTGAACAACAGTCAGGTGTTTGACATGTGTGCAGGAGAGAATGATATCAGTGAAGTCCTTCCCAGTAGTAACCACTGTAATCTTTTTAAAATTGTATTGCGCCTAGAATTCAATAAAAGCAATGCTAAACGGCGGTTCCATATCTATTGCCGGAAGGAAACCGCTTCTTTGCATTCTCGAATAATTTCCAGTCACTTTATATAGTTTTTGTTAATAAAGGTATTAAATGGCAGATTGTATAAAAATTAAAAGAACACAAACTGGATAGAAATTAGGAAATCACATCCAAATAATTTTTGATTGCTGAAAACCAGCACTAAGCAGCTTCTTTATAAACTATAAACGGTTAACAAAGAAGATAACATTATCCAATAATTCCCACTGATCATTGAGTGGCAATGAGTTCTGTGTAGGTATTCCAAAAACATATATATTTATCTGTGATTCAATTTTTCAAATTCATATTAATATACTTTATTCATTACATTTTATAGATAGTTAGGTACGTCAAAACACAGTAAGCTCTCTAAGTACTAAGAACCACAAACACAAGGATATTTTTCCCAAAAAAAAATATATATATATTAATTGAGATTAAGAGATAACTTACCAATTCGATTTGTTTCTCCGGCGCCGTGACAATAAAGAATATCAAATTCGGCAAGTAAAATTGTTAGGGTTTACATCTTTCCCTCTTGACTATTAAGAGCCAAAAATTATTATCTAAATCCAAATCACATTAAAACTTAATTTTATTGTTGATTTCTATTCTTTGTTTCAAAATTAGATTATACTCTAATTCACCAAAAATTGACTGTGAATTCATTTTCATCGTCTAACTTAAAACTTGTATATCTGAATAATTTAGGTTGGGTTTGGAAAGAATTCATCCAACTGTTGTAATTTAAGAATAAACAAATAAACAGCATTTATAGCATTGAAACGTGTGATTTAAAATAAAATTTAATCATTTATTATTGATTTATCTATAATATATTAAATATCAATTGAGAATTTTTTATTTTACGATTTTAATCTTACTACAATTCAATTATTTTAATAAAAATAATATTATATGGTGCTAGAGCACCAGTCTAAATATCAATATGCGATAAGTCCTAATAGATTAATTATAAATTCTTGTATTTGACATAAATGATGCCACCTAAATCGATGTTAAATACCGTTAAATACCGATGAATATCATTACTTTTTCAATAATATTTTACTTTTCATTCTTCAATATGAAATAAATAATGTCTACAATCATGTTACGTGTACACCATCCTTTATATTATTATTTGCACTTTGCCACGTAGCAACACACCATTTGACAGTTTAACAAATTAAACGTTTTTTTCTCCAATCCGTTTTTAACAACACATCGAATGTTAGGGATGAGTACAATTGGAGTGTACACCTAGCATTTTTGTACTATACGATTCTTGTCATATGTGAATTTAGTGTTATTAATTCACAGTTAATTAACATTCACATTAATCTAAATTTAAGGAATCTTGATTTACGTGAATCTAGAGTTATTATAAATAAATTTATTTCTATTTAAAATTTTAAGAATTTTAATGAATGTTTAAATTCATGTATTATCAAGTAATTCTTATGTATCAAATATAATATAAAAATATTGCTCATTTATAGTATTTTATCATTACAAAAACAAAATTGAATAATAAAAGTTGAGTTTTGAGAATTCAAAATAATGGGTCATGCATGTTCAACTTGATTAGTGTATAAATTAGCCAAACAGATGCTTAATTTTAAAATTAAAAAAAATAAATCTTCATATACAAAGATTGTTCCCATAAAATCTCTTGACACGTTGTACAAAGTTTATCCTTAACAATTAAAAATAGTGGGTTTTTCGTCTGTAAACGTGTCACAATTACATATCGTCGATCATTACGGCGTCGTTTTAGATTTTCTCATTTCTCATTCTCAAGATCCAATAATGAAACTGTCAAACTAAAGTAGCCCCAAAATCTTTGAGCTTTGGCTTCCCTTTCGCTTCTCAGCCATCGTGAAAATTAGCAACGTCAGAAGAAGAATATCTAAGATTTCAGCCTCGAGATGATATTCGAAATTTCAGACTTGAGATTTTAGTATATTTTTACATATTGATTTGTGATTACATATTTAATATTGTGAATTGTTATGAATGAATGAATAATGAAATTAATGATAAATTTTCAAAGAATTGTTGGGGATGGAAATCGTGGATTTTGGGTTAAAAAAAATAAAAATCGATTGTGTCTCTGTGAGGCACAGAGACACAGTGAGACACCGTGGCACGGAGGCACGGACTGTGACACCGTGCGCACATGTCTACACACACACACATTGAGATACATAATACTTTTATTAGCCTAAAATTGTCGTTGAGAAAAATGAAGTAAAATGAATAAATTTGAGAGGGTTTGTCTTCATTTTTTAATTAGATTAGGTTATAATTGATAACTTCATATCTTCTATATTTCATCACTACAATATAAAAGGGGCAAGACACTTTCTACCAGCATTGCCTTCGGACCCCACGCCCTCGCGACCTGACCGATAGGGTTGATCACCTCCAAGGGCGTTACCCCCGGACCCTCGTGACCTGATCGGTCGGTTGATCACCGTCAGGGTGTTGCCCCCGAACCCATGAGGGCACGTTGCCCCCCTCAACCTTTGCAATCTGACAGATCAGGTCGATCATCGTCAAGGCGTTGTCCCGAACCCACGAGATAAATGTTGACTACGATAAGTTGCGGTTTAACTTTGAATGGTGACTATCATGCAGTTAATATAGTAATATATAAGATGCGCATTGATTGACTTTAAAATTGAGCAAGCAATCTAGTTTTATTGGTTTGAAGTTTCATGATATCCAGATGGGGTTATGCTACCTACCAAATTTTATTGGTTTGAACTTTTATCAATCGAGTTTTATTTCTCGTTTTAACTTTCAAATTTTCTACTTCCAAGTTTTTTATTGAAAAAGTTTTGATAAATAAGATTTAATTAGTAATGTCTCTAAAAATAACGAAAAATCAGTCAACTCTATTACATAACCACTACATTACGGCACGTGTCTTGCATGTTCGTTCACTAGTAATAACAATAACAGGGAAATTGGGTCACATATATCTTCTATTCTTCCCCCTAGAATGCTCCAACGTGGCATTCCCAGCAGTTTGAATGAATGGGTATCATTCCTATCTTTGTTAGTTGAACTAGTTTATAGAGAAATCAAACTATATTTTATAGATACATTTTATAAGATTAACAATTTTTATTAATATTAATATTAATATTAATATATTGTCAACATGTTTCGCACGTACTATAACTTATAGACAATTAAAAATACTAAAAACACAAACATTTAATAGAATTTCAAAATAAATATTTTTCAAACAAGACACAATCGTTGAGGGTTATGTTTAAAAGCCCCATTTTTATTTTTATTTTGAAATTTCTTTTAAAAAAAATTCATTTTCAAGTACACATAAATTGAATTTTTTTGCTTAATTTTTAACCACGTATTCTCAAAAAATCACTATTCAAAAATATATTTTTCTCTCAAAATGGGACTTAAACAAGGGCTTTGCATTTCGGCAAAATTATATTGATTTAAAATGTTCAAACACATGGTCCCTATTTGAGCCCCATTTTTACAGTAAAATATATTTTGGAATAGTGATTTGTTGGAAAGTGCGTGGTTAAAAAATATGAAAAAAAATTAAATTTACGTATAAAATTATTTTATGGAAGAATGTATATATGGTCGAAAATAAATTTTGAAAAAATAGGAGCCAAACATAGGCATAATTTATGGAACAAACATTTATTGCTCACTTTTATTTCGCATAATCAGTGGGATCCGTTGATTAAATTCATTTCCAAATAATACAAAAATAATAAATTACATATAGGATAAATATTTGGGAATTTTAAATTGGCTTTTTGGAGATAAACGTAGGCTAGTGAATGGTTCGAATTGGATTGGATTGGATTATGTTGGTTTTTAACTCAACTCGAAATTGAATAAATTTCAACGCAAATCGATCCAATCTAATTGCTGAAATTGAACCAAACCAAACCAATCGATTTGGTCTGATTAGTCGATTTGAACAATTGTTTGAGCTAAAAAAAAAAAAAAAAACTCTGCCAACCTATTTTACGTGAAAATATATATATGTATGTATTTTTATTTTTATTGAGTGTTACTTATTAATTACAATGAGACGCACGTGCAAGGCACGTGCCGCAATATAGTTGGTTACGTAATAGTGACGACTGGTTTATGATTATTTTTGGAGACGTCACTAATTAAATCTTATTTAGCAAAACTTTTTCGATAGAAAACTCGAAAATTACAATGAAAAATACACAAATAAACAAAAAAGAAATTAGAAACAAAAGGAAAAATTATTCATCATACACGACCAATATAAATCAATTCAAAATTTAAAAAACCCATACACTAATAAACTACCAAAATATTGTTATTTTTTCTTTCTTCCTCAATTTTCTTAAAATACAAACATTGCATATCATTGCATTATGTTAATAGTCAACACTAAACTTCATATAACATGAATCCTTATATACACATAATTGAGTTTCTCCAGTAGACATATCAATAAAATGAGCTAATGAACTGAGTTGCAAAGACGGATTCATATAGCTCACTCAAATATACAGAGTGCCATGCTTAGTTTTTTGTTGTTTAAGTCTCAACCTGCCTATCTAATTTTGGACATTATCTATTGTACTTCCAATGAATTGAACCATGTCACAAATTGTTTATTATTTAGTAGGTAGCATAACCCCCATCTGGATAATCTGAAACTTCAAACTAATGAAACTCGATTGCTTACTAAATTTCAAAGCCAACCAATGCACATCTTATATATTAAGTGCATGATAGTCATCATTCCAAATTGAATTACAACTCATGGTAGCTAACATTTATCTCATGGGGTTCGGGGCAACGCCTAGCGGTGATCGACCTGACCAGTCAGGTCGTTGAGGTCGAGGGGGTAGCGTCCCCTCGTGGGGTCTGGGGGCAACGCCCCTGGTGGTGATCGACTAACTTGTCAGTCACGAGGTCGGAGGGCATGGGCAAAAAAATAAATGAAATTTAGTATTTTGCAAAAAATAATAATAAATAATTCAGTAATAATTTCAGAAATCACGACATGTGGTACAAATTGTTTTGCACTTTTATATTGTGGCAATAAAAAATAGAAAAAGAATTTTACGTACATCTTATTACAATATAGTTATCAGTTAGCACATTGCAACAAATTTACAGTTATAACCTAATTTGATTTAAAAAAAGAAAGAGAAAAAAAGTGTAGACACCAATCTTAAATTTACCCATCTTATTTCATTTCTCTCCGCAAACCTTTCAGGACAATTTTAAGCTAATAAAGGAATATGTATTATGTATGTCTATATAAAAAATAATAATTGCATGCGCGCACAGAGACACGGTCAATCTCTGTGCCTCATAGGTACATGGCTGTTTTTTTTTTTTTTTAGCCAAAACTCACGGTTTCCATATAATCCACTCTCGTTCAAATTCATATAATTCCCAACAACTCCTTGAAATTTCATCATTAATTTCATTATTCATTCATAGCAATTCACAAATCACAATACTAAGTGTGTAAATCACAAATCAATCCGTAAAAATATACTAAAAGCTTAAAAATCTGAAATTTCAAATTCAAACTTACATGGGCATTGCATTACAAAGCTTCTACACCCATTGCACACTGGCTTGTTCTGCATTGCATTTTAAATTATCACATAAAAGCAAAACATATCAGTAAAATAAACAAGAAATTAAAATTGGAATGATTCAAAATAACGAATCAGCAACGTTTGTAGCCGAAGTGAAAATCTCAAAGCCCAAGAGCCTAAAAGAGAGAAGAAACAACTTACAAGCGCCGGCGGCAGTCAGTGCAGCGAAAATTTCAAAGCCCAAAAGCCTAAAAGAGACAGAATAAAATGCTTATAGGAGTCGGCGGCACTTAGTGCGAAGACAATGGTGGATAAACAGCGACAGAGAGCAGAACTGTTGGTAGCACCACAAAATCAGAGGTTAGAGATTTCTTGTCTAGAGAGCAATTAGGGCGGACATTGGATGCTTAAGCTCGAAAAATATAAGGAACGCGGGTTGGGGAAATGCTCAAACGAAATAGTTTTGGTTGACGATAGGATAATCCAACATCTGTCTAAGAAAAACTGCCTCGCGCACATGGAGACACAGCCTTTTTTTATTTAGAGTTTTTTTCTCAAAATCTATTAAAATCTGAGTTGAAAAGACAATCGCCCCTCTATTTTTTTTAATCAAAAAATTTATCACACAAGTTTGTTTGAAATACATATTTAGCCCTTGTTTGGTAGTCATTTTTTTTTTTAAAGAAAACATTGTTTTGTATAATGAGTTTTTAAAGAATGTGTGATTAAAAAGTAGTGAAAAACTTCAGATTTACGGCTAAAATATTTTATTGCGTGATTACGTGGTTAAATGCGTATATAAAAAAAAGAGTTTTGAAAGAATGAAAAAACAAACACGAGCTTATTTCGACGTAACTTCAATGTTCCTTTAAATTCACCCAATCATGTTATACATTAAAAAAACAACTTATTCAATCATATAAATAGGAATGGAAACTTTCTTGCAAAAATAATAAACTACACTTGCTACATTACGAAGGTCAATAAAGATCTCCACCTTTTTCTACTTTGTTTATGTCATTCTTCAACAGTTTCCATAGTAACGAATATACTATTACATGTGATCTCGTATTCAGAATCAGAACAAACCCCATGTGAGCTCGTCAGTTGTTACTTATTCAATTTGTCAACCGTATTCGGTAAGGAAGAAACGGGGTAGATGCAAAATGATTAAACGGTGGTGACTTTTCTCACCTTCTATAGACAAAATAATCTCTAGAGGAAAGAGTTAGTGAAAAGGAACAGTCTTGCATTTAACGCTGGATTTTTTTAAAAAATTTATTTAATTTCATTCGTTGAGAATTATGGAAATTGGGATTTAATCTTTTTAGTTCATCTAAAGTATAAAATTGTTCGCTCCGTGAGAGTGAAAACCGTGTATGTTCAAAACTTTTAATGATAGAAAATGAAATTTAACTTACGTAAAATAGGCACGTTGAAGATTTACACTTGTTTGGTGGGGATTGAAATTAGATTTTTAGTAAATTTTGATTAAAAAAAAATGAAATGCATAGTTGTAAAGTTGCAAGATCCATAAAATATGTGATTTAAATTAACCGTTGACTTTTATCTAATTTATACCGAACATGGACATAATTTACTTGCTAGTTAAAGTTACCGAGTTTAAGAAAGTAAAATCATAAAAAGAAGCACGAAATAACGAATGAGTTTATAGTTGTCAATCACTATTGGCCAGTAGGCAGTAGCGACTACTCATTTTGTCTAGTAGTATTATTATCAATTTGTATTTTATCATATATGAAATGTCGATTTCATCAAACATGACTCTTTGATAGGTCTTTTTTTCTTTTTCATGAAATTTCATTTTCTATTTTTGTCATGTTTAATGACACTTTCTTTTTTTTTTATATTTTTTCAAGAATTGGTTTTGTACATTAGCCATCACGCGATCCATTTTCTTGGTTTTAGTTGAATTTCAATTCTCACCTTTTAAGTGGTTTTTAGGTTTTCCATAATTTTTTTTTTTGACAATAAAAACAATTTATTCCTAATTGTAAAAAAAATTATCCTTTAAATTAACAATGTTCATGTAAATCAAAGTCAAACGAACACAAAAAATTTTCCTTTTTTTTTTTGACAATCCAAAAAAATTATATCTCCAATTATAAGAAACTTTATCCTTTTAATTGACAATTTTCATGAAAAAAAAAGTCAAACGAATACTAAAAGATGGAAAATTTCAACATTTTCGGGTGAAAAATTATACTAATCAAACACAATTAATTGATAATTTTCAATAAAACAAGTTCTATATAATTCAGTTTCCTACAATTCGTTTTCTTTCCACCCAAAATTCATCTCAAATCAAACGGACGTAAAGATTAAGGGCGTGTTCGATAAAGATTAAAATCAGATTAAAATTGAAACATTGATTATTATTGTTAACTTTTATTAAACGAGCGAAATTCAATAACGACTATATTTTCAATTTTAATTGAATTTTAAGTTGTAGCGAACATGCCGTACTGCCGTAAACTGAAAATAGTTTTGTATTTTGTTGACCTTTCATTTTATGGGTAATTTTCTGCTTTCGCTGCCGTACTTCAATGAAACTGACAGAACGCATGTGGATGTTAGCTGTATACTTAAGCACTAAAAGCAGCTGACTTTTCCTTCTTGAAATTTCAGAATTAATTTGGAATATGTGTTCCTCAGTTTTATATGTTTTTATTGTTTTTCTATTCATTGATTGGCTCATTATAAACATCTTCATGAGCCAATCTCATTATTCATTAATCCGTAGATAAATTCCTTCAAAACCCAGATACATTTTGGGATTTGTGCTTCTGGGTTTCATTGATTTCTAGACATTCTTCAATTCTTTAGGTAAATTAACTAATGGGTCACCGTTTTTTCTCAAATTTGAGTATAGTTTGGCTTGTTTTCTTGTATTATTTTGTGGGCAATTGTTATTCTTTGCCCAGTGTGGATCAAGAAAAAGATAGGATAATTTCTTTGCCTGGACAGCCAGAAAATGTTGGGTTCAATCAGTATTCAGGCTATGTGACTGTGAATAAGCAATTTGGAAGGGCACTTTTTTACTGGTTAATTGAAGCACCTACAGATAGAGGGCCCGAATCAAGGCCTCTGGTTCTGTGGTTCAATGGAGGGCCTGGTTGTTCTTCTGTAGCTTATGGAGCTGCAGAAGAGATTGGACCTTTTCGGATTAATTCCAATGGGAAGACTCTTTACCTCAATCCTTACTCCTGGAACAAATGTATGTTGCAATTTCACTTATTTTCTCGAATTTATGTGGTTAATAATGACGAGTTTATGGTTTCAAATTGGTAGTTTTTCTTAAAATACTGGAAAGTTTTTTGCAGTGGCGAATTTGCTGTTCTTGGAGTCCCCAGCTGGAGTTGGTTTTTCGTATTCAAATACTTCATCAGATTTATACACTGCTGGTGACCAGAGAACAGGTACTTATTAAAATTGTATAGACTCCATTTTTAATGAATTATCTCTATTGGAATTGACACGTTTGATAGGAAGGATTACATAGCAATAAAGAAGAAAAATAAGCTAAAATCTTGTTTATTATATTCTCAATTCCTACTCAGTATGCACTATGTTTATGATGCCATAAAATAGGTCTAATCCAAGGAAGAAAAATAAGCTAAAATTTTGTTTATTATTTTTTCCACTCCTACAGGTCTTGTGTATATAAAGCCATAAAATATGTTTTTTTGATATATCGTTTTTGCTTAAACTAAACACTGAATAATTTGAATTTGGGCGTTGTGTGTAGCTGAAGATGCATACAGCTTTCTTCTGAATTGGTTTGAAAGGTTTCCTCAATACAAACATAGAGAATTTTACATCGCAGGAGAAAGTTATGCCGGTGTGTAATATATACCTCATTCATTTAATTTAAGCTTTATACATGAAGTAGTCAATATTACAACGAGACGACCAGCTTATCTTGCTTTTTATTAATTGATTCTTTCAGGACATTATGTTCCTCAGCTATCTCAAATCATATTCAAAAGAAACAAGGGAATTCAAAATCCAATAATTAATTTCAAGGGATTCATGGTATTACGCACGGAACTCTCGTGATCTGAATATCGTTTAGTTGACTATTATAAAGTTCGTTTTGCAAAGCATTGGTTCATTCGTCTCTCGCGTTTTCGTCTATTAGGTCGGGAATGCTGTTACTGATGATTACCATGATTACGTTGGCACATTCGAGTATTGGTGGACTCATGGCTTAATTTCTGATTATACTTACAAAATTCTGCGGATAACTTGTGACTTTGGATCTGCTACACATCCTTCAAGTGAATGTGTTAAGGCTCTTGCTCTTGCAGAACAGGAGCAGGGGAACATTGACCCCTATAGCATTTACACTCTCCCTTGCAATGATACATCTTCACTTAAGCGCAGATTAAGGGGTCATTATGTAAGTTTATTTTCTCTCTCTTTTTTTAAATAAAAAAAAAAATACTGAACTAGCTAGACACATGCCTTCAGTCATTAAATTTGCAGTTAAGTTGAGTTTTGTTTGCATTACAAACACAAGTTACATTTCAAGTGACTGGCGTAAAATGTGAACTTTGTTTCTCAAACCATGGTATAGACTTTCAGCATATCTTTAAAATATGTGTCACTCATCGTATGTTATCTTCCTGTATGTGTTTTTCTGCTATTTTCCATTCAATACATAAAATGATTCTTGGCAACTTTTCCTGTTATTTATATTGTCAGCACTTGATCATAATGCAAAACTAGATTCTACCACACACACATGGATCATAACACATTTTCTTCCTTTCCTTTCTTTTATTCTTCCATAATTTTATCTCGAAGAGTGTGTTTGATTAGCTTCACTTTCTATGAAAAATGTCATTTTTCCACCCAAATTCCTACTTTTTGAGTGTTTGATTGACAAATTTTCCATGGAAAATATTTTTCTCAAAAACAAGGAAATCATTTTTCTTTAGGGAGGGGTGGTTTTTATTTTTCAGATAATTCACTCTCTTATCTATCCCCCTTCTCGTAGCTACCCACCAATAAAAAATGGACAAATATAATATTTTCCAGATTGAAAACTAAATCAATCAAACACATTTAATTAATAATTTCTATACAAATACGTTCTAGGCAATTGAATTGCCTAGTATTTATTTTCTTTTCATACAAATTTCATGCTTGCAATCAAACACACCCTAAATTCTTTACTACATAGTAAATTTTGAGCTGGCCTACAGTCAACATTTTGCATAACAGGACTCTTCTTAATTTTAGCTTATTTTAGAAGTTTGATTATTGCTTGAATGCTTAAGAAAAATTGTAACACGGTATTGTTTTAGCTAAACTTACACTTCTGGTTTCATATGCAGCCATGGATGTCCCGAGCATACGACCCATGCACTGAAAGGTACTCTCAAGTTTACTTTAATCTCCCTGAGGTTCAAAAGGCATTTCATGCAAACGTAACAAAGATTCCTTATCCATGGAAAACATGCAGGTGAGAATTAGAGCTTGGAAGTCTCCGTTATGCTTTTAGCATGTTTGATTGAGCTTAAAAGTTATTTAAACTTACTTTCAAGTATTTTTTATTTTTTTATTTTCAAACATGTTCTGATAAATTAGTTTTTTACATATAATTAAAAGATGTTACATATTTTTACATTAAGGTAGGGATTTCACAACATAAATTATTTCTACTTTGACCAACAAAAAGTTTATTTATTTTAAAAATTATTTACATACAAGTAAACTTGTGAACTTCATTTTTTAAGCTTAGCCAAACATGCATTGGATAAGTGGTGGCAAGATTTTTTTACGTGAATTCTTCAATTTGCAGCGATATTGTTGGCGACTACTGGGCAGATTCTCCTCTATCCATGCTTCCAATTTATCAAGAACTTATAGTTGCTGGTTTCAGGATTTGGGTATTTAGGTATGAACCCTTCGTTTATTCTCCTTGAATCTTTACACCTTTCTCCATCCGTGTTGTTATTTTATGTCTCTGAACTCACCAGCACTGCCACCATCAGAAAACTAACAGAAATGCTCACGAGATACTCAATTTTCTGATACTCGAACCTGTTATCAAATCTCAAAATGATCACAATTATATTACACCCTATGGAAAATTTACAGTCACCAAACGACCATCTCTTATGATCTAGAAAAATTGAATCCTACACTATGGGTATAAAATAAGGTGGTTCCACCTCCTTCCATTTGCTCTGTTAATATTGGGGGCATTCTATTTGGGGGATTGAGGATTTTGGAGAAGATGATACGAATTTCTGGTAACCAGGCAAGTTTACTTTGTGGTATTTTACAGAATAAAATGGGAACTAGTTTCTATTAGCAAATCTTCCATCAATTAAGAAATTGAGACGTGCAATGCATAATGTTAAAAGCAGACTTCACAACCTTAACTGGTTTTACAGTGATGGGTTTAACCTACGGACTTTTTCCTTTACAGAAAAAATGAGAAGCCTCTACCAGCTCTATACCATGATCAAAAAGAACTTGAGGATAAGATTTAAACCGATAACAACTAGATTTGAGTTAATAATGTATTCTTATCAAGAAATTCTTCTGATCATAAACTTATAAATTATTTGAGCATTGTTATTAGATGCTTGGAGACTGGAGTTTTAGCATAATGATGAGAGGGTGGATGGGGTTAGCCCTTAAGTTGGGTTCAATTGCAAGTGAGTTCATCAAATTGTTGTTTCTTTGAAGAGTTCCTTTTCTCATTTTCAGTTGGTCCTTTGAATATGCATATTCATTTTATTTTTCAAGGACGATATTTGGTCTGTCCAGACTTTTTACATGACATATGACAACCTTGTCCGTGGTTCATGTTCTTGGTACAACTCGAGAAGCCAAAAATGAGTGGAGTCAAATTATCTCTGCAATTTTTTATTGTAATGTTTGTTGGAACTATCATCTTTTCCATGTGTGGAAGTTTTAAACATTGTCCGTGTCTTTCACTTGGTTATTTGCAGTGGGGATACCGATTCAGTGGTTCCTGTGACAGCAACTCGATATTCAATTGATGCTTTGAAGCTTCCGACAGTTACTAAATGGTACCCATGGTATGACAATAAAAAGGTTAGTAGGACGAACATTAATTCGCTAATGGCATTGGATGACATTTTTTTCTGTGTCTCTGTCGATTCTTATTTTTATGTTCCTCATATGACAACAAAGCTTGGCATTTTTCCAAATTTAACAAAGATACTCATGATCAGTATTATTGCCATCTCTTATGACACGCCAAATTTTAAAGAACAAGAATTCTCGAAAGTTAATACTACGCTCGTTGCTTGATGTATCTGAACCATTTCTTCTCTTTCCCTTCTCATCTTCGAAAGAGTAATGCTATTTAGCACCAGTGAAGTTGCAACCCCTATCTACGTGACATTAATGTGACATTAAATTAGTCATTTAATTTCACATTTCATTTAGCATATCATCTCTTCGAAAACATAAATTAGCTATCAAATTTATTGGGAATGAGGATTTGTTGGGCTCTTTCAAAAAGTTTTCCTTTGTAGATTGGTGGTCTTTATTGATCATTAGTTTCTCTTATATATGTAGGTTGGTGGATGGACCCAAGTATACAAAGGATTGACTCTCGTAACTGTTACTGGAGCCGGGCATGAGGTACCACTTCATCGCCCTCGGCAAGCTTTTATTCTTGCTGGACAGTTTCTGAAGAACAAGCCAATGCCAAGGCAAACCTCGATTTGATCAACTACTTCAAAGCAAACAGTTAAAAGGTTCTAGGAAATCCTCATCTATTGTTGTTGAAAAGAAGGGAATAATAATTTCTTCTGACATAGCACTCCAAGTGCCTCGAAGCTTTTACGCTTGTTCTGATAGAAGAAAATTGTAAAGAGAAGATAGCTTAAAGATTTTATATCTCATAAGAATTATGTCTTTTAGTATTAACATTTGGATCAAATTCATTATTTACATAAATCTATCATGTAAAAACTTTCTTGCAATAAATCCTCATTCCTCCATAATTATCATTTAGCATTAATTTTTACTCGTTTCTCGCTAACTTCGAAGAATGAAGTTTTAATCAGGCAAGGCATACTTAGAGCCCGTTAAACAAGATTTCTGCTTTTGTTTTTGCTTTTTGTACAAGAGATTCCTGAGAAAGTGTCGCCGAATTATACGGGCCAAATCGGAACAAACCGTGACCCGTGATCCGCATGGGTTCGACCCAAATAGATCAGCGGGCGGGTTTGGGTTGTAGTCCAAAATTGTGGGTCAACCCATAATCAGCCCGTAACTCGTAGCGGGTGGGCTTTTTTTCACGCGGACCGTTACCGGGCTCATATGTTGGCGGGCCGACTCGGCCCGGACCACCCAAATTGACACCTCTACTTACAAGTGATCTCATTGCACTCTTCTTGACATAACTATTTTTTATTTTAAAAAATTGAAAATGGAGCCGAAGAGAGAATCAAACTTGTCAATTAACAAATCCAAGGAAAAGATTAGATTAAGACAGAAATATTAAGATAACCCATTCCGTGTCTAATTATGCTTTAAAATACCCATACCTAATTTGCCATTAATTTTTCAAAAATTTGGTACTCAATTATCCTATTCTGTAGTATTGTATGTTCTTTGCTTGCCTTTCAACCTCTAGTACATGAACTTGGATACCTCTGTTCTACTAGCTTATTTTTCAATTATACTTGTAAAACCCAAGCAAGGACAATTCAGAGACGGGTTAATAGCAGATAACGTCCCCACCTTTTAATGTTATTGTGAAAAATGTCCTTACATATCATTTTTTGACATTTTCACCATTATTTTTTCATTGCGCAAAAGGTCATTTTCATCAATTTTCTCAATTAAAAATTGTGAAATGACGAACATATATTTCTCTTTAAATAAAATAAAAGGAAAAAGAGAAAACTAATAGCAACTATAGTCCCATTTTTTTTAAAAAAAAAAAGCTAAACGAGTCACCGAATAAATTATTAAGAGTGTTTGGTACCGATTAAAATTCAATTAAATTTGAAAATATAGTCGTTATTGGGCCTCACTCGTCTAATAAAAGTCAACAATAACGGCTAGTTTTTCAATTTTAATATCTACCAAACGGGTTCTAAAAGGATAATTAGCACATAATTTTCCTACCTTTAACTATTATAGTAGAAAATGTCCATACTTTTCGTTTTTTTTTCTTTTTTGCATTTTCACCCTTAATTACAACTTTGATCACGCAAACCATCTTTTCAATTTATTTTTATCCAATTTCTGAATAAAGAGCAGTGAAATGATGAATTTATTTAAATAAAAAAACTAAAGAATTAATTGCAACCATAGTCCCATTTTTTAAAAAAAGTACAAACGAGTCCCAATTAAATTATTAAAGAATTAGAAATTTAAAAAATATTTTTTATTTAAATAGGAGAGTATATTCGTTATTTCACAGTTCTTTATTGATAAATTAGACGAAAATGGATGAAAATGATGGTTTGTACAATCAAACGTGTAATTAAGGGTGAAAATGTCAAAAATAAAATAAAATGAGATGTATGAACTTTTTTGCAATAACAGTGAAAGATAGAAACATTATGTACTAATTACCCTTTTAATAATTTATTTGAGATTCATTTGCGCTTTTTAAAAATGTAGGACTATGGTTGCAATTAATTTTTTCTTTTTCTTTTTGTTTTATTTTAAGAGAATTATATATTTGTCATTTCACAATTTTTATTTGAGAAAATAGATGAAAATGACCATTTTGCGTAATAAAATGTGAAAATAAGAGTGAAAATGTCAAAAAATGAAAGGTATAGACGTTTTTCTTTACACAATAACAATGAAACGTGGGGACATTACGTGCTAAATACCCGTTCAAATAACCTGCCATTGAAGCCAAATGACACTGCTCAAAGCTAATAGTGAAATTTAATGATTGTTTGACAAAAGCTTTAAATAAAAAATTTGGTGAATTTTAATACAAATTGATATAACGTGTGATTGAAAAGTTAATAAAGACATTTTATCTTCCACCACGGAATCTAGAATTTTTTTCATTTCACTCCAATTCTTTTTCTACCTTAATAACTTCTCTTTCGACTTTAATTTCTTATTTATTAAAATAACTTTAAGCAACTGAATATATCACGACTATCTCCTCATAGAGGAGAACATGCTCAGCCTTGAAACCAACAAAATTGGGCAACGTACGGGATCTAATGTAAGTTGCCCCAACTTTAAAATTATGTTTTCACCAGAATATTAAGGGTAATTAGCGCAAAACGTCCTTACCTTTATATGATTTTGTGCAAAACGGCCATACCTTTCGTTTCTTGATGCAAAACGTTCTTACCTTTCCATTTTTTGGCGCAAAACATCATTTTTGACCATTTTACATTTCTATTGAAATAAAACAAACACAAAAGAAAAGAAAAATAAAGAATAATTTTCAATCTTACTCCTAAACTTCTAAAAAATGCAAATCAATTCAAAACTTATAAAAATATTAAAAAGAAAAAAAAAATCTCTTTTGTCCTTTTTTAGCCGAATACATGAACTCATTTTTTCGGCGACTCCCGACCGTCCAAACCGTCAGATATAGGTCCCAACATGTTCTACTCATTACCCTCTACAACTACATACCAAGAAATCTCCATAATTCGTTGTAATTTGATCGGAAATCAACTTCAAAAATCGCAGCCTGAAAATCGGTCAAACACCCACAACTCGCCGTCCGGCCACCCAACTGGCCGGAATCCATCACTGGTCGGCTCCCCTCATAAAGTCGAAACTACTTATGTAAACAATTTCCTCCAACAAACAACAAACAACCACCAATTTCAAAGAAAAACAGTCAAATCGCTACGCTCGCGAGTTCGCACTAGCGAACATTTCATACCCAAATTGAAGATTGGAGCCAAATTGAAGGGAACCCATGGCTGGGCTAGATGGTCCGCCACCATAGGTCGTCACGGTGGCTCAGAATTGGAGGAAAACCAGTGCGGTGTCGTGATAGTCACGACGGGCTGCTTTCAATTTGAAATTCAGATCTTATCCTTGCCGTTTGGGCTAAATTGTTTGCATGGTCGATGTTGTCTTGAGTTGGGGAGTTGGCCGGACGACGTGATTCCAGCGTTTGACCGCATTTCACGCGGTGAAGTTTGTAGTTCGATTTCGGTCAAATCTGTCGGAGTAGGGGCTGGTGGTTGGGTGGGTTGTGAAGAAGACAATGAGGGTTTCAAGGTGGTATGTTGGTCCAACGGTCAATGTGATCGGCGGTTGGGGATTTTGCCTTCAAATGTGGGGGTCTAGGGGTTGATGATTTTTTCATATTTGTGACCAATTTGCACCCTTTTAAAAGTTTGAACCCATAATTGTAATTTATTCTTTATTTTTCTTTTCTTTTGTGTTTGTTTTATTTCAATAGAAAGGTAAAATGGTCAAAAATGACGTTCACACCAAAAATTGGAAAGGTAAGGACGTTCTGCACCAAAAAACGAAAGGTAATGACGTTTTGTACAAAACCGTGTAAAGATAGGGACGTTTTGCGCTAATTACCCGAATATTAATTATTTCATTTGCTATATAACCTTTTTTGAAAAATGCATAATGGATTGAATTAAAGTTTCTAGTTTCACACTTTCACTTTCTACCACACTTCATCCCTACTTTTTTTTTTTTTTTTTTTTTCAAAAATAGCGTTTTCACATATCTTTTCTTGTTTCACTATACTGTATTAAATTTATTACTTGCAACCTAAGTTTTACATAAAGTTTCCTTAGTGTCTAAGAAGTGCCTTTAATTGGTAATAGTTGTCGAATGTGGATGATAACTATTTGAATACCTAAAAAGCAACTATGGAAAAAGTAAAATAAAATGAAAAAGAAGTACATAAATGGCCATTCCATGTAAAGCTAAAGCAGAATCAACAACAAGAAGAAGAAACACAAATCGTCTCTCTCTCTCTTTCTGATCACTCTCTTTCTCTCGCACACATAGTTCTATAGAGAGATGAATAGATTAAGTAACACAGTGATAGGTTTCTTAAATCTTTTGACTCTATTAGCCTCAATCCCAATCATAGGAGCTGGTTTATGGATGTCAAAAAGCAGTACGACATGCGAAAGTTTCCTTCAGAAACCCCTTCTGGTGGTGGGATTCATAATTCTCATAGTATCACTTGCTGGATTTGTTGGGGCTTGTTTTCATGTTGCATGGGCACTTTGGGTGTATCTGGTTGTCATGTTGTTTCTTATAGGGACTTTGATGGCCTTAACTGTGTTTGGTTTCGTTGTAACGAGCCGGGGTGGTGGCGCCGCGGTGGCCGGTAGGGTTTACAGTGAGTACCATCTCGATAATTATTCTCCATGGTTGAGGAAAAGAATTATGGATTCTCATTATTGGATGACTGTTAAGACTTGTATTTTGGGTTCAAAGACTTGTGCTAAGGTTGTTTTGTGGACGCCTTCTGATTATTCGACCAAAGACTTGTCTCCGATTCAGGTAATATACATGTTACTTTTTTTAATTGCTTAAACTTAAAAAAAGCACTATCTTACTGTTGAAACTAGTAACTCTTTTATTTACAAGTAGAAAAATAATTTTCTTAGAAATAAGTTACTTCTAAGCTTAATCTAATTAAAATAACATTAAGATTAACATGTCTTCTAGTTTCGGGGTATCTATTTTAATCGAAAATCAAAAGTATGTTTATGTACTCTTCAGTGATTCGATTATTACAGTAAAAATCACATCTTTTGAATTCTAGATATTCGTTGAATAAACGAGCAAGTGTGTTATACATATAAAAAAACGCATAATCGTCCCAATGGACCATTATTGATTCTCCTTTCACTTTAACAAACAGTCAGGTTGCTGCAAGCCGCCAACTTCATGCAACTATGCATCGACAATGGTGGCACAAGAATCTGACTGCTACAAGTGGAACAACGATCCGAATATTCTGTGCTACGAGTGCGATTCATGCAAGGCCGGAGTTCTCGAAGATATACGAAGAAATTGGCAAAAAATCTCAGTCCTTAATATTGTTATGCTTGTTGTTCTCATCGGAATCTACTGCATTGGCTGCTGTGCTTTCCAAAACGCGAAAAGGACAGATTCATATCACCCTTATGGTGAAAATCGGATGTATAAGAACCGCCCTAGATGGGATTACCATTGGTAAAGTATATCAATTTCAAATCATAGTTAGAGAAATTACACATTTATTTAAATTCTATCTTCATTATATGGATTTTCTTTGCAGGCGGGGATGGAGGTAGGAGACACCAGCTTTATTAATCTCTTTCTTTTTCCAGTTTTTCATTTCAATGCACTTTTGGACTATAAAAAGATGGGACAGTTCTGTTTTTCTTCGTACTTACTCACATGATGTATTCAAATCCTTCCTCTTTAAATTGATGTTTTTTTTTTTTGTACAAAGAAAGATTTCACTTTATTTCCAAGATCGAACGATTCAAACCACTAAGGTTGCTTTTACTTAGTTAGTTTGCATGTTTACTAGAAACGTAAACTAGACCGACTTGGTTTCGAATAGGCCGTGCAAGGTCACTCTCGGTCGATCACGTTGGGCAGGCCAAACACAGCCCATGTACTTAACATGTCATTTAAGTTAGTATGCAAGTTAAGAGCTTGGGCATATAAATCAAATTGCAAGTGGGAGTGGGAGTGGGAGTGTGAATTTTCACGTATGAGTGAATTTTCAACAATGAGCCCATGTAAATTTTGAAACTAAGGACGTGTTCAATAGAGATTAAAATTGAAAAATTAATAGTTATTGTTGACTTTTATTAGACGAGTGAGACTTAATAATGGCTATATTTTTAATTTTAATTGGATTTTAAGCACGACCGATTAAGCCCTAAATTACAATTCAGTATATCAATTGACATGGAATTAAAGTTCAGAGTCTTCAGAGAGCCAATTGAGACACATTAGAGTTTAATTAAATCAAAATTTGGAAAAAAATTACAACTGCATAATGAACTAAGCTTTTATTAGTTTTTCTTTAATAAAACCAATACAAAGACGAAAAAAATTATTCAAATTGAATAAGTAGTACATCTTAAGGAGGGGATCAATCTTGACCTCACACGAAAATAGACAAGGGAAATTCTATTTGTACCTAATTTTTAGGGCCCAGACACCCCTCAATATGGGGCCGCCATTTGTCAATTCAGTAAAACATTGTAAAAAGTTATTACGTGTACCCAGACGCCCCCCAATAAGGGGCCGTCACTTGTCAATTCAATAAAACATTGTAAAAAATTATTACGTGTAGCATAACTCAATACAAAATAGATCCCAAGAGAGTTATTTATAATTATTTTTTATTCAATAACTATTCAAAAATTCCATAAAATTCTTTTTAAATTTAGTCACTTCATAAACATGGACCGAAGACGCAGTCACACGAACGTAATAATGAACTGGGGCCCAAACCAAGAAGGCTATAACATCGAAAGGAACCCAAAAATTGGGCCATGGACAAACCTAACTTGCAAAAATGACATAAAGTAAAAGCAAAAGGGATTTTGAGAAAAGAATTGGGCGCCTGCCGAGTCGGCTGGTCCGACCACAACTTCCCAAATTCCAAGAACTTGGGCTATTAGTTTCGTTGAAAGCGCGTCTATTTTTCTTCCTTCTATCTTAAAAATAATTCGTATTTTACTTTAAAATAAATAACTTTTTACTTGTTCATAATCTTCGAGGACGTTGATGATGAAAATATGGAAAATTCTAAACGAACAAGGTCACGTGGAAACACCTGTCACGAACATGGCCTATGTGACTCTATTCATGTAGCACTTCTTTGAAAATACTCTCCTTTGAAAACTTTGAAATTGAACAAGATGACATGATTTTCGAAAATGTATTGTGCCTATCTTTAACAAATATGTTCGTAAAAGATTTTAGTGTTTTGTAATGTCAACAATTAGCTAACGTGTTGAGAGCAATGTTCTAAAAAGCAGTGCTGTCTAAATGTGAAGTAAGAGCAAAATGCCTCGCTTCGAGTCTTTTCATTTTATTTTTATTTTTTCACATCTAGGCGTGCCTAGCGCACACTTTTTTTTTACGTTTTTTAAAGTTTATTTTTTACTTCTTTCAACACTTTTTTTTACGCTTTTTCCTTTAATTATTAAATAATTTTTTTAATTGATTTAAAAATTTAAAATAATATTAAAATAGGAAAACATGTTTTTAACGCCTAGGCCGAAACTCAACCTCCACATTTCGTCACGTTTTATGCTTTTCATAACACCAGTTGAGAGTTTACATTGACATTTATGTGACGTTTATTAATTGATGGTCAAGTAGGAGTCTATCTTCATAGAATTATATTGAGTCACTTGTTTTTGTACTAAATGGAAGTTGAGATATTTAATTGCAACAAATTGAAGTTGAGTCATAAAATTAGTGGTTACGTTGAAAGTTCATTGGCCAAAACTTTATTTTTTTAGTTTTATTTGAGGAAAACAAAAAGTTTCAAAGTATTAGCTCTATTCAGGTGAGCTTATTAGAAACTTTTAAAAGGAATAGCATAGAACAAATAAAAATAAAATAAAATAAAAAATAGAAAGATGAATTTGCCCGACTGAATCTACGGGTTTGAAGACTTATTCGATCTTCAAATATGAAAGACTCTTCAGGATGGGACAATTCAATTCTACAAGGACTTTCTGTAAGTTAGATACAAGTAGACTAGGGACTACAATATTCATCATATGTTACAACTTGTTATTTGAAATATTAGTTTATTATTTGAGGTAACAGAATTATAAAAAGTTAATGACTCAAATAACAAACTGCACATATAATAATTAATGAATGTCGCTTCAATGTTGTCACGTAAAACGACTACTGCAGATGTTGACTATGAACAACATTATTTCGAGCATATCGGTTGGGTCAACCACCTATTTTTGACTCATGTGCCATCACCAAATTGGTTATTTGAGTATTAACCTAATTAGGGTTCCAAAAACTAGAATTCGTGATCTTAGTCTAGGGTTTACAAGTTGAAAGGAACTGAAAATGAGAAGCGGCGCGTGACATAATAATAATAATCTCAAAAGAAGTGCAAACTAACCCACCCACCCACCCACGCATGTCATGTTGGTGGTTAATATCTAAAGTGTGTCTGTGCAGGGTTCGAGGCAGGCTTATAGAAGAAAAGAACACAGCACATTTATGTAACTGAGAGAGGATTTGCTGTGCTCACCTGACCTGACCTCCATGCAATACATAAATACACATTAATTAATAATATTTTAAAGAATATATTCAGGTGGGGTGGGGTGGGGTGCACTAGAGAGACATACATGTATGTGCATCTGACAAGAGGATTCCCACACTTAGAGACATACATGTATGTGTATCTGACAAGAGGATTCCCACACTTGTTCCTTCCAACTCTAAAGACGATAAAACTTTTTCCATTTTTTATATGGCCTTCATCTTCCCTTTTGCTGTCCTCGTTTAGTTACCATTTTCCACTTCTATACTAACAAAGTTTTCAATTTTTGCAGCTTTTTTTTTTTTTTTTTCAGGCTTCAACTTGGAAATTGGAATAAATAATTTGAATCTTCTCTCTCACACACACACACTTTACGTTATAAAGCCTAATTATTATTGTTACACGAAATAAATATAAGAATCGACATTTGCGACAAGATTGTCATGAGGTTGAAAGGGAACATGAACCCTCCCCTCTCTCTGTCCATGCACCAAAATTTCATTAAGAGTAGTTTAAGAATTTTACACTTATAATTTCGATTTTGTTCTAATTTTTATTATAAATAGGGCACTAGAATTAAAAAAGGTTTTCATCAAAAGAGAGAGGTAACACAAAATAGATTGTACGGTTTTCTATATAATAAACTTCATTTTTCATAGTGAATTGCTACAACAATGGACGAGGATGTAATTTCATATTGGGCGAATCTCTATAAATCTTACGTATTCTCATGTATCTATATTAATTTTGTGATTTGTTGCTCTCAATGCTATAGAATTAGGGTGTCTAACAATTGAAGTCATACAATTTTTGCCTACATATTTTAAATTAAGGAATGCTTTTTAACTCCTTTTCAATTGAAATTTTGATAGATGTAAGTGATCGAGAATTTTTTAGTGTAGTTATTAACTTTATTTAAGAATAGTATTTAAAGATGAAAAATTGCACCATTGCTTCAATTTATTGTTCTAGTATCAAGTTACCTCAAACTTTTAACTTTATGAAGCTCGATTTCATTTCTCAACTTATACTGATATCAATAATTGAAGTGAGTTATCGTCGATGCACCACTTAACAATGTTACAAATAAATTCTATAATTGAAGATTGATCTTGCAACGAATCGAAACTAACTCGATACTGAAATAACTAACGATATAATTTTCTATATAAAATAAATTATTTTATATAGTGCATACAGTAAAGTGTTGCATTACAAAAGGATAGATCTTGAGAGTACTTTCTTAGTTTTATTATATTAAAATAATTCTAAAAAAACTTTGGTGCATGCTTTTGCTAAAAGGATATGTCTTTTTCTTGTAATTAGTTTTCTCATATGTCATTTAGTGCATAACTTTTGTGTTGTCTTATGCCCAAAACAAGCATGTAAACAGGCTGTTAGTAGCTCCATCTGAAGATTCTCAATGCTACTTGGATTCAGTGATTGACTGAGAATTTTAATTGATACTCCATGTTAACTCATCATCAATTTAAAAATTTAATCATGCTACATGTACAATGGTGGATGACCAACACTCACAATAGGACGGGGTCACTTTTTTTTTTTTGTTTGGAATTTTTTAATCACGCTCACATGCATGTGAGAGGTTGTCAACCTCCATTGTTATCCATTTATGTACAAATGGAATTGTCCTTAAAAATTTAAGGGTTTGTTTGACAGGATTTCTACTTTTGATCATACTTCTTGTAGAAGAACTTCATAAAAAACTACCTTAAGCTAGTTTTTTTTCTAAAAGTACTTCGTCTCGTATTTGACTTTTCAAAAGCCATTCCAAACGAGCCTTACGACACTCGGAGATTAAATGTATTTAATGTATTTAATTTTAGTTTCTAGTATATTCACTCATGTACAAATCTTATATTTCATTTGTAACCGTGGAATAATGTATCATGTGCATCGAATTTATTTTTCATCGAGTTGTAAAATTAAATAATCATGCTACATGTACATCAAATTTGACATCATGTAAGTTGGCAGATTTTTGTACATACATGTATATTTGGATTTACATAATGAGTTACATAATACCATATGACACTCTATTATTTGTTAGTCTAAAACAAGTCAACTTTTTCACCAAATCTTTTTCTTTTACTATGTAACTCTTTATGTTCAACGTTGATGTAAAAGTAGCAAAATCATTAATTTTAACAATATGTTTTTTTTTTTTTTTTTTCAATTAATGGTCATTTCCTATACATTGGGGGATGTCAACAAGGAATGTACGAGAAGTATAATTCAAAGTTAAATTTTTTGATTGGCAGCGAGACCTTTTTTGAACGAGTAATGTTATTTATCATTGATGAAATATAGATGATATAACTACTTATTACCCTCACATCTCTCTCTCTCTCTCATAGAAATTAAACTATATAATCTCATTATTTTACGTAAACTGCCACATTACCGATATTCAATTACCATAATGATAAATAATATTTTTCTTTTTACTAATGAGTCATTACAAACTAATATTCCTCATGTGGTGTTATAACAACTTAAAATTTTTAAAGAAATAAGATTAAAAATATGGACAATGTCTCTAAAACTCCGTCATGCAAATATTGGAAAATATTTATGCAATAAGAAAAGGAGGAAAAATTAATAAATTTAAACAAAATAATGTCTCAAATATTTAGACATATTTAGAAAATGTTTGACATTGTTGGCAAATTATATATCCTTTTTTTTTTTTAATTCACAAACTAAGTATCTTAATCCACCATTAATATAACTTAATTTATTGATAAAAAAACTGGGAAAATATTAGCTACAAAATACAATCCATTAATTTTTTCTAAAATAAATAATAAAAGTATTACGATGAGACAGTAACTAAATATAACGATCAGTAATTGTAATTTAAAAAAAAAAAGGTTTTTGGTGAATTTTCTATCTCCAAATCCGTTTCAGATTTTTAATAAATTATATGATAAAAGTTAATTGTGTGAGTAAAAAATTAATTGTTAATTTTGATTTAAATTAAAATCTTGATTTTAATCAATACCAAACGGGGATGAAAAGGAATGGGATGTGTACTCATTTAAAAGGTTTTATTCAACTATTTAACCAACGTGCATCATTCAACTAAAATGCAAACATACCAAGTTAACTGAGGTTACGGTTCCGATGTGACCCTCGCCGGTGAGAAAGACAGCTGAGTGTCTTTACACTTCATGGAACAATAAACTGAACTTTTTAATTCTAATTAACTTAGATAATTTTTATTTCTCTGGGATTTTTTCAGTTATCCATCTTTAATTATATTTTTGTAAACATCTTACAACATTAATCATCAGTTTGGATAATAATTTATAAATTCTGAGGGTGTTTGGTGGGGATTAAAATTATATTTTTTAGTAGATTGCGATAGAAATTTTTGAAATATGTGGTTGAAAAGATTTGGGACCCATGAAAGACGTGGTTAATATTGATTGTTTGACTTTGATTTAGATTAAAATCTGATTTTAATCCGTACCAAACATGCTTTCAGTAAAAATTAAACAGTAATTCTAATCTTGAATTCACAGTATTGCTCGTTATTATTCACACAGATTGTAGGATATAATATAATTCTTCTTTATAAACTATTTATAAATTTCTCAAATGGAGACTAATTTTTTTGCATTCGCGTTATTATATGATAATGTTATAGATATTTTACTAAGTTATATTGCAATAAATAAGAGCAAATTGATGGTACACTATACCCTTTTTATTTTTTTAATTTTTTTAAAATTTTTGAATTAAAGTTTGATGGTATACACTATATTGCAATAAATAACTAAAGTTTGAATTAACTCAAAATTTTGCATGCCCCTCTTCATGTATATTGTAAGGTACTTTGTTGCCTCATTATCACTTTCATAGTTACTTCCATCATGAGAAGAAGTTAATATCGGCACAAATAGCGTTTTAAATATATTTAGATCTTTTATTTTTTAAACGTCTCCCATATGTAGATCATTAATTTTTATTTTGCCCATGTCTGGTAGCAATTCAAATTCAAATTTTAAATTGAGTCAAAGTCAACATAATTTTAACCACACATTTTATAGATTCTAAAACTTTTCAACCACACATTTTATTAACTTAATTTTATCAAAATTTACTAAAAATGTAATTTTAATCCCCACCAAACAAGGGTGAAGTGTGACCAATTACCATGGAAGGTCATATGCCCAACAAGAAGGACTAAAATGAAAAGAAAAGAATTAATTAATGAAATGGTGATGCTCTTTAGCTTTCTACTTATTTTTCGAAAAATAAGTAGAGAGATGAAGAATCCATGTCCTCCAAACACTTGGAGACAAAGGAGGTTCAGAAGAGAAAAGCAAGGCTCTGCTTTACGACCCAGAAAAGGAGATTTCAAAACATAAGCTTAGGAAATTGCGTGGTTACTAATACAACCCTATATTCACTTTCTCTCGCTCTCTCACTCTCTATATATGTGTCTATATTTAGTGGCAATTTCACTTCCCAACCCTACACTCTCCTTCTTTTCCTCACATGGAAACCCCACAGCAAAATTGAAGCCATTGGTTCTATTAGGCCATGCATGATTCGTGCCATTTGAATCTGTTGATTTTCTCTTTTCCTTTTCATCAATAGATTGAACAGTTTGTGGGGTTTTCTTGAGTTTATTTCTTTAATTTTTGGGCCCAGTTTGATCTTTCAAATCTCTCTTCTCCTCCCTTTATATACCAGTTCTTAATCATGTTTCTTCCCCCAATACCATCACCCATCTCTATATATGTGTGTTTATATATCTGGCTCTGCCTTGAGATTGTTCAAAGTACAATCTTGATTTGTTAAGATTATGATTGATGGGTGGGAAAATGGCATTCCACAAGCATATTTTTCGAGCAAAAAATACAAGATTTATTGATTTTTACCAGCATGTAGACATATACATACATATATACGTATATGCCTGGCTCCCTGTATGCCATTTGCAGAGTCCACCGGAAAATCGATGGCCCTCCGTGGATGGCGTATGAGGAGCCAAGCATATTCACAAATCGTATATATGAATCCAATTTTTTAGGCTTTCATTTCTCAGCATATTCTAAATCCTCCTGCAAAATATATTCCAGGTAAATAACTACTCTTCCCCCCACCCTACCCCAATATTTTACAGTATTTTCTAGTATATAATAATGCTTCATTTTTCTGGGAAATGATTCCAACTTTTCCATGCGGTTTCTGTCAGATCATTTTATATGTTACAGTTTCCGATGAGGCATCGAATATATGTGTGTATAAAAGAACATGAAAGTTACAACCTATCTAATGCCCAATTAGCCCTGTCCTATGGAACTTGAATTGCATGAAAAACTAAAATTTCCTTCAAAATTTGGCAGTTTTTTTATTGTAATACAAGATGAAGCCCAGTTTACGATTCTTGGCAACATTTTAGACTGTTTAGTATTTTTTTTCCCTGTTGCATTGATAAGATCAAACCCAGGTAGTCCACAGCCTTCCTGTCTTGTGTATCTGTAGAGAAAACTGAAGCAGATGTTTTCAGGTTCATCTGCATAAGATTTAGGGGTAGGGTTTGAAGTTGGAGTATATGGATTCCGGAGAAAGTATAGACAATGATGATACCTGCCATAGCTAGAGAATATTGTGCACAATATGGACCACTACCCCCACCCCACCCCACCCCACCCCCTCTGTTGGTCAGTAAGGAATATGATATACGGTCAAAAAAGACATAAAGAAAAGGGACCACCTTTACTATCTCCTGAGACCAATTGGATTTGGGAAGACGCAAAATCTCTTATCCACCACACACACACTTACACCAAGGGAGGGGAGGAGAGAAAATAAACCCCAGCCTACTATGTCCATGCATACATTCCCCAGCTTTGTCTAAAAAGGAGAAATTAGGAGCGTGGCTGCTTCACTTCTCTTTTATATTAAAAATATGTTCAGGCTGTACTTCAAATCAGATTTTATTCCCCAGACTTCGATAATTTATTGGACAAACAAACCTTGGAGAGTGTTTGGTATGTACAAAACATTAGATTAGTGTCTTTTTCTTGTTTCATATAGATCATGGCAAATATATATTATATTATATTATATTACAGTTTTTGTATGGATCATTTTGATTGTTATTTGGGAAATTAATCACCTTTTTCTCTTGTTGGTGTCCTTGAGAGGAAGGATGGTCGTTGTATTTGCAAGAAGGAATGATGATTGTTTGGGAGGAATTTTTTGGGGGAAGAATTGATTTTGAATAGTGATATGATGGGAAATGTGTGGTTGAAAAAGAAGAAAAAATTATTGATGTGATGAAAAATATTACTTTATTGAAAAATGTGTGATTGAAAATGAGAATTGATTTACTGTAGAATTTGGAGAATTCGTACCAAACGGGCCCTAAATGTCTAGTCTTAGTCCACAAGTTGGAACATCTTCGCCATATCCTCTAAATTTAAGATGTTCGCTATTTTAGACTGCCAATATTTGAAAAATAGTTTCAAAAAACTCTCCATCACGACTTCTAAAATATATAGAGTTTGAATCTCCAAATTTGTAGACTAAAACCTCAATCTATATTTTAATTTAAATTAAAGTTAACAATTAAATTTAATCACATATTTTATGGATCCTACAACTTTTCACTACACTACACATTTCATCAAATTTCTATCAAAATGTAATAGAAATCTGATTTTAATCTCCAAATGAGACTGAATAAATTACATATTTCAATAATCTACAACTTAAATTATTGAAAAAAAAAAAAAGAGTGAAAACAAAGAGCATTCTTAAACCATATAAAAAAAAATGTTTACTTTCTAAATTTAATAATGCTCTTTATTACAAGGGGAAAGAGTATTTCCAAAATACTCTCAGTTTGTAAAAAAGAAAAAAATTATGCATAATAGATATCATCTTTAAATTTAGAAAGTAATTTTTTTTTATTCATCTAACATTGCTATCTATTTTGAGGCTCATCATTTTTTACAAAAAAATATTTATTGATTTCCTATCATCTTTTATTTAAATTTTTTTTATATGTCAATGATTATTTAATTTAAATGTGGTTGAATAATTTAAGAATTAGAGTATTAAAATTTATAACTTTAAGTGCATTCATTATAAAGTAAGAAATATGTTGAAACTTTAAGTATTTACTTTTTAAAATAGAGAAAATCTTGTATTTAAAGAGTTTTTCGAAAATGCTCTTAATAGGGTATTCGATGGGGGCTTTTAAATTTTTTTTAAGTGGGTGACTTTTGTGGATTTTATGAACATTTAAGTGATTTATATGGATTTGTTAAGAATTAAGTTTTCCATGAACTTCTGTAGACTTTGATTAAAGATTTTAAAAAAAGTTTCATCTTGCAAATTCATTTATATATATGGAAAATTACAATATTTCTTACTACCTAATTAACATTTTCGAGAACTATGATGCCCACAAAATTTCTTTGGATGAAGTAACTAGTCATGACCTAGTCATTCAGTTTTTGGCACAAATAAAATAATAAAAAACTTTTACATCAATTTCTAAGAACATAAACAAAAAAAATTTCATGAAATTAACATAAATTCTAACACAAATTGTTCATAACCAGGAAAAAGGAAAAAAAATAAAATAAAATAGATCGATTATAAGGAATTTTACCTTTTGAAACAATTGCATATAATTTCAATTCAAAAGTAATTATGTACATATAGAATAATCATAAATTCATTACAACAAATGAATTGAAAATATATGAGAAAATCCTAGAATTGAAAGAAAAAAACGTTCTTTTTTTTACTCTAAAATCTTCATAAATCTCATAATATATGAGAGATTTTCTTTAAGATTTGCTATTTATATTTTTCATCAAAAACTCTCCAAAAGTCCAATAAATAGAGAATTCTTCACACGTCATTGCCTATTGGAATATTTCATAACTTATAGAGACTTTTAAGAAGTTTCAGTTCAATACTCTACGACTTTTAGAAATTTTTTAAAACTTTATAGAATCTCAATTGAATACACGTAAATTTTTAGTCTTTAAAAATCTCAATTGAATACACTTAAACTTTTTAAATTTTCAAACCCCCCCCCCCCCCCTCCGTTTCACAACTTTCAATAGGAAATTGTCTCGATGAGGACTTGTCTTGAGGGTTTTAGCTATGTCGTTATATCATACAAGAAAATTAGCTTGATTTGAGTCACGGAGTTTACTAAGCAACCACTAGTTACAAAGCTCCAATAAAGGTGTCGAGAGGACTATTCAGGTGCAAAGCAATTACCCTTATTTGAGGAGTTATGCTAAAAAATGGCTTGATGAACCGTTCCGTTCGCCACGCACCGGCCCCATTCACTAGCTTATCATGGAAGGGTTCTGCTCGACATGATCATGCACGGGTGTGACATCTTCCACTGTCAGAAAAAATTGTTAGTGTACCAGTGCATAATGTATTAATGAATATTGTAAACGGACTAATATATTTATTGAATACAAAGAGGATTGCAAGATGATCTGGTGATGACAACAAAAAATTCCACACAGTATATTTTCTAATGCTCGTCTGTAATTTAAAGAAAAAGATCATTATTCTATGAGTTTTTATCTATCGATTTTACATCATCCTACAGCAAGTGCAAATCTTTCAGCGGGGAAGTAAAGAGAGTTTTGAGACCCCGGCTGTATGATAGCAAACAGGTCGAGCCACTCATCAGCTTCTTGGCTCAACTCATCTCGACTTGACTTGTGGATGGTTTGGGCTCGTATAGAGATGAGTCATGTATCGAGTAAAGTTCAAATTTTTATTTTTATTTTTTACGAGCCCACGAGCACGCTTGTTTTGGTTTATGGGTGGGCTCATTTTTTCTTCGTTTTTAGATTTATTTTATTAATTTCTTTTTAAAAAAATGACACATCTCGATCAAAGAGCCTAGCGGAGATAAGTTCAGCTGTCTAAGAGCTGGCTCAACTTGAATCGTTGCCATCCCTACCCGGTTGTGGGTCATTGAAGGTTGATGGGCCAAATTTTTGAGTAACGGGCCTTGTTAAAACACTTAATGCTTGTTTTTATATTCTTGTGAATTCTTAATTGGGGCTTTCTTACTGGACTTGAGTTAGCTCGGTCCATTGTCACCTCTACCCAATTTTGGATAACTAAAGGTTGATAGGCATGATTTTTTAGTAAATGGGCCCCGTTAAAACACTTGAAGGTTGTTGAGGAAACTAGGCGGGAAAAGTTCATATTTAAGGTGTATTCTTTACATCAATTCAAAAGTAAGGTAAATAGTTTGAAAATTTAAAAATCAGGTATTGATTTAATTAATTAAAAATATTTATTAAATATTGATAATAAAGTCACAGTTTGTGATTAATGGTCACAAATTCATAATTATAAGTTACAGATTTATTTACTAGTCACATATCGTCAAATTAATTGGTAGCAGGTTATTTCATGGTCACAGATCAAAAATTTTGTAGGTCACATATCACTCAAATTACATGTCACATTTTATCTATGAGTCACGTAAGTTACAGTTTATTAGTCACAAATTACTTTTAGTCACAAATCAACCAAATAGTTGGTCACAAACAACTAAATAGTTGGTCACATATGCCTAATTGTTGGTCACAGACACCCCACTCGTCACAAGACACCACCATCACCACCCACCCCTTAGATGTGGTCGATCGCCACACATTGCTATAGCTATTTCTATTTTATCTAACTCAGCTGATGCACCTCAGAGTTGCTATAAAAATTCAAATTGCCGACGATCTGTGACAGACTCATCTGGAAAGTACAGATCGTCATAGGATGCTGCGCAGCAGCTGTACCTCCGCTTGCAGAGGCTCCAACGTTTCCCTAGAATAGATCGCAACAATGCACCTCCGCAAGGCGTGGCACCACCATCTCCTGCACTACCACTACCTTTGCGACCACCACCATCGCCTGCACGCCACCACCACCTTGGGGAATCTCTATTTATGGTTCGAATAAAATTGGGGAGAGGATAGAGAGAGGGATACGAGAGAGGGGGAAGAGGAGTGTTAAAATGAATTAGAGTTTTAATTGGGTGGAGAAGAGAGGCGTGAGAGAGAGGGTGCGGAATGGAGTAGATAGATAAATTAGGTTATGAATTAGGGTTTTAGAGCCCATTTGAGCCACATTATAATGAAAATGAGAAATATAGCTATTATGGGCCTCACACAAGAGATAGAAAATTTGAATTTTAATGTTGATGTGATAGATAACGGTCATATTTTTCATTATAATGAAGAAAAAATGTGGCTCAAACGAGCTCTTAATATAATACCTTATTTTTGAATAAATAAATTTTGGACCTGATTTTTAAAAACCAATCTTTAAAAACCTGATTTTTTGTAATTTCCCAAACTAGGCTCACTACTCTAAAAAAATATCAAATTAGATTTATACCCTAAAAATACTAAAACATCCCAAGATCGTATTTAATACGTGTTTAAAACCTCAAACCGATCAAGCCAGTTTCTCCACCATCTCTGCCCCAATCCATAATTTTTTCAAGTCTTTGTTTCCCTATACCACGAGCAATGATATTCAGCTGACCCACAGATTCTATACCCTTAAACTCCAAAACCACCACATTCTCTGCTATCATTAAAAAGTCCTCAAATCTCCCGTCCATCGGCTTCGATGCTAGTTCGGCATAGCACCTCAGCTTCCTTGATTGCCTCACCGGACAGTGGATAGAAGTAGAGATCTAGTAGTAAATGGCTTGGGTTTGTGCTTACTGCTTAGGTTTGGGTTTGCTGGTAGTAGTAGTGAGGCGACGGAGAAAGAGGAGGGACGATGGTTGTGTCAACGACGGCGGGATTTAAAGGGATAAAAATGAGATGAGGATCATTAATGGATCTCTTATTTCTTGGCCAACCTGTTTTCAAGTGGGAATTGCAAAAGCAATTTTTTAACTTATTAGTGGTTTTGTTTGAGATTCTGAGTGAGTGCATTTAAAACTTTTTCCTACTATTAGGAGTATTCCTTTTTATGATATGTTAATAAACAAAATTGTTTATTATTGACGTGCTCCTACAATATTTGTCATGGAATATGAAGGTTGGCGGTTGTAGTTGCTGCATCCATATTCTCGAGTAGCAACAACAACCTTTGACTTATTGCAGTTTCTACAAAATGTTTTGAGTTCGTTTTGGCTAACATGCAAAAGAAACTCAACCATCATCTAAATCTCTTATAAATTTTTAATTGATATTAAATATTAGTTATCACTTGAATTGTTTGTCATTTTTTTTTTAATTTTGTCATTTTTTTTTAATTTTGTCACTTTATTGAACTGATTCCAAGGTTTTGATTGATTTTTGGTTACTTTTTTAAATGTCTGTCACTTTTTTAGTATATGTCACTTTTTTATTGTTTTCTTTTTTAATTTATGTTACTTTTTTGAGATTTATGAGGGTATGTTTGAACCACATTATTTTGAAATAATGTAATTTGGAATGATAGATTGATAGAGAATGTATTGTTGAAAAAGAAGGAAAAAATATAGATGTGATAAAAAAATATTATTTTATTGAAAAATATGTGGTTGAAAATGATTAGAAGAATGAAAATGAAAATTGTAATGTGTACCAAATAGATGCTGAATTTAACTTGTTAGAGATTCTTCATATATAGTATAAATTAGTAAGATATGATTTGTCGTTAAATTGATTTAAAGATGTTTGGCGGTGAGCGGAGAAAGAGGAGAGAAAATGGTCGTGTCACTTTTTTTATCACTTTATTGAATTTCAATATTTTTTATTGGTGTTTTGTCACTATTTTTCAGTATTTGTCACTTTTTTGAGAATGTTTGTCACTTTTTTGAGTATTTGTCAATTTTTGAGTTACAAACATTAATTTTTAATAAAAGTATATCCCTTTTTAATTCAAAAAAAAGTGACGCTTAACTTTAAAAAGTAGCATCTTGTCATTTAATTTTACACAATTTCTTTTACTTTGAAAATACTTTTCACATGATTTTTCAAAAGACTCCAAAGTTTAAAGGTATTTTTGTAAGTTGTTTGTTTCTATGTTCTCATGAATCCTTAATTGGGGCTTCCTTACTGGACTTGATCGGATGAAATTGGGCCGTTATTTTTCACGAGAAAGTGGATTTTACGAGGGCTTTGAGTTGGATTGGGCGGCGTGGCTCATCTTTCTGTTTGAGAACCAGTTGTTCAATTCAAGAATTATTCTGAAAATTCTTGATAAATCCAAACACTTTCAAATATGTAATGTACTTCTCCTCAATATATCATTATTATTTATCCTTTTCTTTCTTATATTTGAGTAAAAATTCAAGAAACTGCGTATAAATGGTACTGTGGGTTTTTTCACGGGAAAAATTTCCAACTCAAGATTTATCTATCCCAAAATAAAAAATCATGCCCCAAAGTTTAAATTTGCAAAATTCAGGTTTTTTATGAATTAATTAATTATATTTCACAATTATTATGTTAAATTAAATATTTAACTGTAATATAATATAATTAACCCACCTCACCCCACCTCCACCACCTCCATTGTTCTGGCGACTACTCCAGTGACCGGAGATCACTGTTCTCCGGTCACAGATCAAAAATTTTGTAGGTCATAGATTTTTTCGAGGTCACATATCTAAAAAATTTTAGGTCACAGAAATTTTGTAGGTCACTGATTTTTTCGAAGTGACATATATAAAATTAAGTCACAGATCAAAAAAATTATATGTCTTATCGCATATTTTACAAGGTCACATTTTTTTTTTTTAGTTAGAAATTATCAATTTTAAAGTTACAATTCCATAGTTAGGTCATAGACACAAAAAAGAACCATCATCGCCGTTGACACCCGTTCCCCAATCCCAGTGCACTACCAATCACAGCACCACAACCATCATCGTCGCCCCGTCACAACACCATCACGATCACCGCCACAATAATAATAAAAAGAAAAACAACAATTACAACAGTCGCAAATCACAACCCAGAAACTTCATCTATGCTAAACAACAACCTCACATTCAAAATATGCAAAATCTCAGACAACATTCACAACACACGAGTTGATGCTTATAACAATTCAGCTCAATTTCATCCAATTCCAGTCACAGCCACACACACATCCAGCTCAACTTCATCTAATTTCGACGCGTTGGCTCAACTCAGGGACTCACGAGTCAGTGCCTCCAGAACGCACCAAGTCAATAAATCGCTGTTCCATTCCAGGTTCAGATCTATGCTTTTACGCTTCGGTCTTCTACAGCTGTTTCCCCTGGCTCGCCGATCGACGCTGTGAATCGACAGCAGATTTCCCTGGCTCGCCTACCGGCGCTGTGAATCGGCAGCAGACGTTGCTGAATCGCAGCGTCACGACTCTGCTGCGACGCTGCCATCATAGGGAGGGGGAGGGAGGAGAAGGGACGATGGGGGGAGAGAGACACGATGTGTGAGGAGGCGGGGGTTTGTGAGGAATTGATAAATAAATTATGGTTTTAATATATTAATTATTTAATTAAAATGATAAAAATAACATGATAAATGAAAACAAAACTTGAAAACCTAATTTTTTAAAAGGCCAAACTTAAGACCTAGTTTGGTGTAATTTCCTCTTTTCTCACATCGACAGGAATTAGGGCCCGTTCGATAGATATTAAAATTGAAAAACTAACTGTTATTATTGACTTTTATTAGGCGAATGAAATCCAATAACGGCCATATTTTCAATTTTAATTGAAATTTAATCCATACCAAATGGGGCCTTAATATAGTTCATTTATTTTTTACACGGAATATATTTATATTTTTAAAATATGATGATAAATAAGTTCAATTTTCCGTACGTGGTATTTATACTAACTTAAAAAAAAAAAAAAAAAAATTAAATTCTAGCTTGTCCACAAATACAACGGATCATTCCCTAGATTTATTTGAATTACTCTTTGAAGTTTTCAATCGGTTATATTGGGTTTATAATGCCACGATCACTTGGATATATACAGAAAACGATACGCACGCGTATAATTTCAAATCAAGTGTTCGACCCACTAATCACAATCACATCTTTATCACGAAACAAATTGTGGCTTAAATGGTTGGTTGTCCTCTATAGTCCTTTTTTTCCTTCAATCCACTAATATGAAAAGAAATGTGTGAATTGGTGATTAAGATACTTTAACTACCTTTTTTCATGTGTTAGAAGAAAAGATAAGCCGAAAGTAGATTCCTTGTCTTGTTTCCAAATATAAACAATTTTATATTTATTCAAATGATATGACATGACAAAAAAAAAGGATAAAGAAAAAAAAAAAAAATTAAGCAACCCACTTTAAATTTATATAGATTTAGATTGAATTTGTCGCAAAGAGTTGATCTGAACTAGTTGACCTTAAGTTTATTAGAGTGTGTTTGTGCCATATTATTTTGAAAAAATGTATTCTGCAATAGTAGATTGATAGAGAATGTATGGTTGAAAAAGAAAGAAAAATTATTGAAGTTGTAGAAAATATTATTTTATTGAAGAATGTGTGATTGAAAATGAGTAGAAGAATAAAAATGAAAATTTCAATGTGTACCAAACAGGGACAAGAAATATGTTTTATCGGGCCAGAAAAGCTTGAACACCTGATGCGGAGATGCGAGACGAGCTCAACCGATAAGAAATTTATGTCATTAAGGGCTCGTTTGGTACCGATTAAAATTCAGTTAAAATTGAAAATATAGTCGTTATAGGGTCTCACTCATCTAATAAAAGTCAATCATAACGGCTAGTTTTTCAATTTTAATCTGATTTTAATTTCTACCGAACAAGCTCTAAGTATTGAGAACAAGACCATATATTGTAGCATGATTTATTGAGAATACGACTTAATTTTTTGATATTATCGTTATATTATTCAATTGATTATCATTACATAGAAAAGAAGAGAGGAAATAGAATACGCACACTAAGGGTTATGGATAGTGACCAAACTATTACAAGTTGACATAAAGCAAACAGAATAATCCATTAATAATTTGATTAGAAAGCTCAAATGGCCTTATTTGAATATTAATTATAAGTGTTTGTTTCTTCATTCTTTGCTCAATTATTTATCCAATGGATGGACTCAAAAGCATATCCACAATCAAGTCATTAGGTATAGAAATGGACATACATACTAGTGATGTTTTCAAAATAGTATTAATATTAAAGACTACTAATTTTATTAATACGCGTCTCTCTATTACATAAAACTGTTCGATCCATCTTATCGAACAAATTATTTAATTAGAGCCTGTTTGGTAACCATTAAAATCCAATTAAAATTGAAAATATGGCTGTTATTGGATTTCACTCGTCTAATAAAAGTCAACAATAACGACTAGTTTTTCAATTTTAATCTGATTTTAATCTCTACTACACAGACTCTTAATATTAAAGTTAAATTTAGTGTTGTCTAGTCGAAACAAAATGTATTGATAGAATAACTAAACATCAAAGTATAAAATCAATAACAACGGGTTATGTTTTATACATAAAAAATTTGAAGTTGATTACACAAACTCTTTTCAATACTATGTCCCGTTGTAGGAAACGACAATGAAAACGAAACGTGTGAAAAAAAAAAAAAAAAAAAAAAAAAAATCTAATTAGAATATGAAAGCTGAACTCCTAAATAAATGGATAGTCAGAGTAACCAAATGTCAAAAAATTAATGAATTTAAATTCGATTATGTACTGTGTACATTCCTTTTCGAGTAAATTAACATTGGACTTTTTCAAGTACAACTAAACATTGACTCCAATGGGTGAAAAAATAGTTGAAACAGAAAATGTGAAATTAAGAAACACAGCCAAATGAAGAAAGTAGATTTTTCGTACAAAAGGTATGGGAAAATTACACTATTGTTCCTTCATTTATTATTTAAGTTGCAAGTTGGACTTCCAACCTATAAAAGGGAGAAAGTTGATCATTATTACTAAGCCCTTGTTTGACCTCATTATTTCCAAAATACATTTCGCTTGCTTATTTTCGATCAAATTTTTCAACAAAAAAATATTACACACAAATCTAAAACTTTTCTTTATTTTTTAACCATACTTTCTCCATCAAATCACCATTTCAAAATGCATTTTTTTTTTTTTTTTTTATCAAAAATGGGATTTAAATAAGCTCTAATTATAATTGCACAACCGGTCCCCAACAACGGAAATAATCCAAATTTCCATTGGAACGCTACTTAACCTTGACATGACAAACTTTAGGAAGGCAAAACTATCAAGACTTTCATAATGTTGGTTGTGTAAGGGTCACGTGATAATTTAGCAAAACTTTGAAAAGTATTTGATTATACAATTATATAAAAAATCAAAGGTTGACTAACATTTCAAACATCGACGGTCCAATTTTCTTCATAGTTAGCAAAACTATGAAATTCAAATATAGAAAAGTCAATGTGTTCCAAAAGTTTTGAACAAAACTTCCACTCTTAATTTTTAGGGCCCACAAAATGTGTATATTTCGGTCCATATTCAATAAATTTGTAAGGTCATTGAATTCAAAAGGAGAAAACTCTCAAATCTCTTCCACCATAAGAAAAAGAAGTTTGCACTAAAAGCATTAGCTAAAATATGGACATCCTTTTTATATGGGGGCACACTTTTGGAGACTGCAATACCAACAATAAAATTAGAGCATATGTTGCAGGTTTTAAACACACTTGCACAAGTTGCTTTTTCCATTTATCATAAAAGTAAGATACCTACTCATTGCTAACAATGTCACCTGAAAATTTAAGTGAAAAAGAGAAAAACTGTATGAACCATTTATATATTCACCATGCTCCATCAACTGTAGATCAAATGACATACTCAGCGGCGCAGATAATTTTTTCATACGAAACTTGAAACTAAGATTTTTGCATGTATTATCATAATTCATAACCTAACCATCTCATCTAAAAAGCTTAAACCATTAGACGAAGGTCATACGATACATTTGAAATAGATGACATACATATTTTTTTTGTCACACGTTCACTCATAGATGTACTCAAAGATCTACAACAATTACATCTTTAAAAACTATAGCACGCGGCATCAATCCAAAACATTAAGGAGAAAAAAAAAGGGTCTCCCATAACCAAATCTTAATTTGAAATCAAGAAATATTATACATGATTAAATTTCTTTGTCCTTGATAGTGTAATGGCTACCACCATGCCTGGCCATTGCAAGGAATCCCTCAAAGATGCACCATTTTTTACAGTTGAAAGTCATTTTCACTCAAGTCCCATGCCCACTACTTTTCCTCCTATCTTCGGTTTTTTCTCAAAAGTAAAACCTGCTGACACGCCTTTCTTCAGCCATTCCTTTTTAAATTTTTTTTGTCCAACTTCTTGCATGAGTTACCTGTGTTTTGAAGACACAAATACATTAAAAGGGGAGCAATGCTATGAAAAATGCTCAACTTTATGTTGAATCACTCTGTTTCATAAAGTTAAAGGTAGAAATAATGCCATAAGTAAATTGGAACAGCAAAACAGTGTCCTTTTATCCAACATTCAAACAGAAGATGATTCACCATTAATGTGTCTCAAGTCCAAGAACCCACAAAAATAAAATTTTTACCCCACTCCTAAATGACCTAAAAAGGCCTCCCTAGTTCAGAACCCAACCCCACAAATCTTAATCAAGTCTACCCTACTTAGCAAAGTGACAAATATGCCATTTACCCCTCACCCCACAAATCCTTTTCAAGTCTACCCTACTTACCCAAATGACAATTATACCCTCTCCCCTCCAAGAATCAGTGTCGGTGGACAAACTTTTGAACAGAACTAATGCAACAACCACCCTTCGTTATAAACTTGGATATTCCTCAGTAGAAAGTGACAAGACTAAGCCCACCGGACTCGGGCTGGTATGTAGATACGGACAATAACATTATCTTCCCGTGATTAGGATTCAGAAAATATATATCTATTACAAGGAAAAGATTGGATGCACAACATTATAGTACCAATTACGAGTAAAATGCATGGGGTCTATGTCGGATTGTGTGGAGCTTAGTCGTACCATAAACTTTTCTCTTCAACCATGTATCAACTTAAATAGACATGACAATAAAATGTAAACTGAAGTAGTCAAAAGAAGAATACTTACATTGTTTTTTTTTTTTTGCCTACTTTATTGCTGTCGGGAGTTGTTTAAGAAGATCTTGAGGGAGGTTGCTTGAATGCAACAGTGGGAGCTATTCGGCAACTCCTCCTCTGTTGCTCGAGCACAAGTTGTTCAGCAAACAGGTCAAGTTTCTCGAAATTGCTCTGCTCCCCGATCTTCTTGCCACTAAAGAGAACGGATTCTACATTCTTCTGTTTGAGCATTTCATCTGCTATTCCAATGAGCATTTTCACATTGCTAGGACTGGGATCTGTGTCAACATTTGCCCCACAGCGGCAAAAACTTGATCCATTTGCCTGCCATTGGTGTTATATTAGTATGCATTGATTATCCAACTAGCTCATTTATATATCAAAAAGAAAAATGAGAAAACTCAATTAACAGAATTATGCAATCTTTTAACTACAATCAGACAGTTTCCCACCTCAGTTTTTCAGAAAACGAGGAGGATTTAATTATTTATTCACATACGATCCAATATGACTCTTGTTAATCATTTGCCGTTCCAAATTCACATGGAAGTTTTGAATGACTTCATTGAAGAATAGCTTGAAACGAAACATAACGCGTCAAATCAATAGACTTGGTTAAGAATATTACAAATCTTTTAGACTGTTGGGGATGAAAATACAGAATCCGTGTCCTAGGTGGATGACATGGAAGTAGTAGTTTAGGCTAGAAACAAAAATGGCAAAAACAGAGACCACTTTCCAGTGTAGGTTAGCAGTCGTGAAATAATATCCAGAATATTCTTTGCACATTTTGGCACTGAGTCAAATTCTCTACTCACTACAAGTAGAATCATACATCTCACTTTACATTGACAGTCTCGAAAAAGGATTCAAATAATATTCCCCAAATGTCTGTCAAGATTACATAAATTTTAACCCTTTATTTGTTCTCATGTATACTGAATAGACTTAACAATGAATGAACCATATGATTAGTCGAGCAAGAGAATAAATTCGACTACAAAGATAACAGAGATATGGTCTCGATAACCTTTGTCGAAGTCGGACAGAACATTTTGGGTTGGCATTTGGCAATTACAACGTTGCTCCAATTGTCTACCTGCGGAAATTAGCCCATACCCCCTGTCCCCATGAAAATTGTACCCAAAAACTTCCAAAACCCCTTGATATACGTAGATCCAAATACTTCAAGGTCTTGCATTAAAAGCACTTCATATCCAAATATAAAACAAAAAATCCAAATTGTGCAACTGTCATTATAGATATTCATGTAGTCGACCACAAATTTAAGAACCAAAAAGCATGTAGTAGCAGTAGATTATTTACCTGGATTCGAACATAATTATCACTCCGGCTCTGGCCAAATGCCATAGCCACGGCGTGGTCAACCAGCTCGGACGAACCATCACCCGAAATTCGAGCCAAGGGCTGAGCCCAATCATTGGCCTTCCATTTCTTCACTTGCTCGTAATCAAAGCTCCCTTCCAACAACTGCCCTCCAGACCCTAGTGAAAGTACCAAAATGTCCTCGACCCCTCTCACAAACGGAAACTCTTGTTTGTTATGCAGTACGTGTGTAATTGCCGCCGCCGTCGGATTGTTCATCGCTAATCCGCCGTCCACCGCCACACACCTCGTCGACCCGTCAACCGACTCCATGCAGACTGGGTTGAACACACCCGGTTTGGCTGACGTGGCTAGACAAACTTCCCACAGGTTGAAATCGTAGCCGTCCGATTCCAGAGCGTCGGCTCGGGAAAACAAAAACGGCGCCGTACTGGAAAGATCATAGCACGGAATTAGAACCGGTTTTAAAGTGTCCTTCAGCGTTAAACTCCGGCCGGTTTTTGCATCTTTGAAAGCCTCCTTCATCGCCTTTTCTAAACCGGCGGTGGCTGAACCGGTGGCAGCGTTATCACCTTCGGTTTTTTTATTAAAGGCTCGCTTGAAAAAATTAGCCTTAGAATGATTTGATTTTGCGGAGCGATAGAATTTTTTCCCCTCCGCAGCGAGGAATTTCCACGTTTCATCGGCGTGGAAAACCGGTCGATTCCGATCGTTGGTAGCAAAGAGCATCGCCGTGAAGATTCCGCCGACGCCGGTACCGGCGGCAACGTCAAAGTAATCGGCGATTCTAGCGTCTGGATTTCCAGACTTATTCTTCAAAGCAGTTTCCAAATACGCCAACGTTTTTCCCGATAAGATGCTTCTCATTCCACCACCGTCAATACTCAAAATGCAGATTTTTCCTCTCTGATTCTTGACCGCTTGAACGCCGTCGTCGGCTGTGAAAACGACGTCATTTTTGGGTTGTTCAATGGCGGGAACAATTTGTTTGGGAACCCAAAGCTTCTGATCATCGTAACCAAACAAAAACTTGCTCTCCAATATTGAAAAAATCTCGTAGCTCAGTTTGTCTGTATCAATACTGGGTTCTTGCATCTCCAGATGATTTTCGTTGTTAACGCACGCCATTTCTCAGAAATCTCAAATTAACCTATCCGTGGCGTCCCAAATCCATTTCTCTCTCTCTCTCTAAAAATTAAAATAACTATTCTCTCTCTCTTAAAAGGGAAGGGAAGGAATTTAATGAGAAGAAAAAGTTTGGCAAAGAAGAAATTTAAGAAGACAAAGGACTTGACGAATGGAGAGGTAATCAGTTTTGGCAGAGCATGTCTGTTTTTGTTTTGGCTATAAATAAAGGAAAACCCATACCCGCGCGCACACAAACTTCGCATAAAAATAACCGGATTAAAATCAGATTTTTAGGGTGTGTTTGAGCCCCGTTATTTTAGAAGAATACGTTCTGAAATAGTAGATTGATGAAAAATGTGTGGTTGAAAAAAAAAGGAAAAGTTATTGATGTGATGAAAATTATTATTTTATTAAAAATGTGTGGTTGAAAATAAGTAGAAAATGAAAATGAAAATGAAAATTTTAATGTGTACCAAACAGAGGCTTAGTATATTTTAATAAAAGTTGATGAAGTATATATGATATAAATTAATTGTTAACTTTAATTTTAAATTTTAATCCAAATCAAACAGGGACTAAATAATAAGCAAATGTAATAAAATCGAATTTTCTTTGTTTATTATGCCCCTTTGGTGAGGATTAAAATCATTTTTATAAATAGATTTAAATAAAAATTGGTGAAATATGTGACTGAAAAATTATGCATCTTATAAATATGTAGTTAAATTTAATTGTTAACTTTAATTTATATTAAAATTTTAATTTTATTTTTTACCAAACAATAGGTATATGTACTTTTCCACAATAGCACGAAAAAACACGTGTATTTATATTTATATATATTTTTTCATTTATTTGACTTAATTAAGGATGACTTTTCAAAATAACTCTTTTCTTAAAGAAAGAACCCAAAAAATGACGCTTTTGTTTTAAAAGTCAAAACAATTAATTTTATTATAGTTATTTCGCATTTTCTTATTATTTAGACAAATTCTCCCCAATTAAAATTAATTTCTGAATATTTAGTATGTAATTAATAGTTTTTAACTTTTTTTTTAATATTATTTCGTATTTTTTTTAATAAACATGTCATTAGCGCAATCTAAGGCACGTTCAACAAAATTGAAGAGATGTTAGGTTTTGATCCATGTGGTAAAGTAATTTGATTTTGTTTCGATTATAACATTATATTTAACCCCTATTTGGTACAATTTAAAAATCAATTTCAAATTTAAATTGAAGTCAACAATTAATTTTAACTACTTATTTTATGAGGATCCACAATTTTTTAATCATGCGATCCATCAGATTTTATCAAAATTTACTAAAAAATTAATATTAATCTAAACCAAATAAGGGCTTAACTTAAAATATAAAAAAGTTAGAGCAATTTTAAAAGTTTTACAAAGTTCATTTCTAGTAAAGTTTTTAAGACTTTAAGAATAATTACAACTGCGGTCCTGAACTTTTAAAATAGCCTTGCCGGAACGATAAAAATGACTAAAATCGCCAATTCAGTCATTAGTTGACCTAAAAATTAAAAAATTAGTTTTTTTGCCGATTAAAACACTGGTATTTTCTTCTTTTAAAAGTCAAATTCGTTAGTTATACCTTTCTATTTTCCATTATTGCACGTGACTATTGTACAACATCATCTTCTACAATAGATCTCGAACAAACCAACGACTCTGATGAAAAACCATTTGATATTTGCTTGTCATCTTAGAGGCGCTCTTCTCGAACCTACCTATGTTGATTATTTTTGGAATTTCAAATTTGTGGTTATTAACTTTGTTTAACCATGAAGTGTTGAAATTTAGTCCAAACATCGTGTTTTTTACCACTTTCTTGACTTGGAATTACATACATGTTGCACTCGCTTTTTTCTCACACGTGCATAGTTGAAAATAAACTAGGATTTGGGTATGTTTTCCATTAGATGTTTGACATTCATATGAAGGTAGGGAGATAACATTTCCCATTTTTCTTGGGATTCGACGCATTCTGGATTGTAGTTGCATCATGTTTACTTATTTTTTTTATTTTGTTTCAAAGTTCCAGGCATTTTACTATGCGGCAACACCTTGTTGGAATATTATTCGAAAAGATATGGATTTTTTTGTACGAGCATGGTAAGATAAACTATCTAGATTGCGTGGATCTTAATTTCTTTAATAGATTTCTTTTGAACGATGCGATGAAGATGTTGGGATTTTTTCAGTAAAAGAGGTCAAGTGAAACAAAGAGAATGAGCGAGGTATCGTTCTGATTGGTAATTGATGTAGACAAATTCGAGGACCCAAGTCTTCCACAAACTAGGTCTTGTTGAATGGAGGATATTGATTTCGGCTTTCATCTCCTTCCTTGACTGTAGAAAGCCAAGAATGCTGTCATTTGATCTTACGAACATTGGAAAGTCACATCACATGAAAAAGATACATTCATCAAAATTCAGTCTCCATGAGCAAGTGAAAAATCTTCTTCCTGCATTCAAGTTCGTCCATGAGATCTTAATTTGCACGGGATAACCACATCTATAGACATTTGTCTCCATTTATGAACTGAAATTTTGACAAATAATGGAAGTGAGAGAGTAATATGATAGGAAATGGAGGAAAATAAACTGTATTTTTTCCAGTGCTCTAAAAAGCGTAAAGCGTGCCTATGCGTGAATGCTAAGTTTCAAACTTTATGAGCCTAGGCAAAGTTTAGACGTAAAAAAACGTTTTTTTTTTTAATTTTAATTTTTAATCTTTGTAAAAAAAAAATTCAACTATTCAATAATAGGGTTAATACCATAAATAGTCACTGAACTTTGTTAAAAGTTCCCACGAGATCACTGAACTTCAAAATTTCCTTAATTAGTCACTGAACCTTTCATTAAATTCCCAGGAGGTCACCGAACTTTAAAACTACCCTAAATAGTCACTAAACTTTTCCAAAACTTTCATAAATAGTCACCCAACTTTGCAAAAAGTTCATAGAGGGTCACTGAATCATTAATGTATGGGGTCCCAATTTGCAAAGTTCGGTGACCTCCTAGAAAGTTTTAGCAAAGTTCAGTGACTATTTATGGTAGTTTTGAAGTTAAGTGACCTCTTAGGAACTTTTTGCAAAGTTCAGTGACTAATTAGGGAAGTTTTGAAGTTCGGTGACCTCCTGGGAACTTTTGGCAAAGTTCGGTGACTATTTAGAGTATTAACTCTCAACAATAAATACCAAACATCTAAAATTATAAAATACTATATTTACTTAACAATTCCTACATAAAGATAAATTTCAAAATCATAATTACATAACGTAGATAACTTGTAGTTTAAATCTTATTTAATTTAAGTCTTTATCGGACTCTAATTTATTTTAAAGTATTATCTTTTTTTCGTTCTTCCATTTTTTGAGTTCTCTGGAGTCCGAAGTTTTTTTAAGTTTGAAGGGATAGTGGGCTACTGAGTCTGGACTGTAGGTTTTATTTAAAAAAAGAAAGAGAAAAAATTATGCGTCCTTAAAATTTGGGCCTGAAGCTCGCCCAGGTGTGCCTAGCCACGCCTTGGCGAGTATTAAGTGGTCAACGACAACGTTGACCGCTTAATTTCCGCTGAGGCTAGATGCTCCTAAGCACATCTAAGCGAGCATTAAGTTGTCAACAATAATGTTGACCGCTTAATTTCCGTTTAGGCTCAAAGCGAAACATTTTCATCACACTTCACGTCTGACGCGTTTTTTAGAATATTGATTTTTTCAAAAGGAAAAAGGGGAATATAAAGTGAAGAAAGTACTTGTGTTTTAATTGATGAGATGTAAAAAAAAGTGACGTTGATAAGATGATGGTCCAATCAAATTAATATGAGATTAAATGATAGGTGAAATTAAATGACTTATTTAATTTCACATTTCATTTAACCTATCATTTAGGATCACGTAGATTGAGATTGTAATCCCAGTGAAGATGAATATCATTATTCTAAGTTATGACGTACGAAAGTTATTTTAATTCTACTAAAACACGTTAAGCATAAATTTGTTTTTAAGCGTCTATTCTTTATGTTAAATACATTTTAGAATATTAGATAAATGACTGAATGTATGTTTAAAAATGAAGGAAGATTTTTTGAGTTGCGTGTAATATTATTTTATTAAAAAATATGTAATTGGAAAGAAAATAAAGAAAAATATATTTTAAAAATAACGGGATCAAACAAAGCCAAATGATGAGGTCAAGCATCGGATCCCTCGGAGATTTACACGGTCGAGATTGAATCTGAACTGTTTTCTCCGTGATGAGTGGATGATTGGGGAATGACGTGTGGGGTATAAGATGGGGACCACTATTGTCAAAAGAATGGATAAGCACTTGTTTAATTGACTCACGTATTCTTTTTCTTTTATTTGAACTCGCTTAAAAGTGTATTAATTAATTAATTTTAAATTATTTAGTTTTTCAAATATTCTCTATTCAAAAGTTTACCTTTTTTAAAAAACTGGTTTAAAATTAAATAATTATTAATAACTTTAAGCACGGCTACACGTCACACTCATTACGATATGCACGTATACGGTATATCTTCTATCCGAATATTAAATCCACGACAAGAATTAAACACGTTTACTAGTTATAGGTCAAACCTTCATAATTTAATTTTTGGCCCTGTTTGAGCTACATTATTTTTTTAATTCTCATTTTTCTACTCATTTTCAACTGCACATTCTTCAATAAAATAATATTTTTCATTACATCAATAATTTTGCTTTTTTTTCAATCACATATTCTCCGTCACATCAAACAAAAAAAAAAGCATTATTGGAGTCAAAATGTGCACCAAACAGAGACTTGATAAACTAATAAGGTCGCTTAAATAATAAAAAAATTGATTTCGACTTGAATTAGTAAACTAAGCATCTGTCTGATAGAAAAATTGAAAAGGAATAATCAAATCATATACTTTATTCAAATCCTTTTCACATAAAACCTTAAGATCCATCTCCATATTGAAATCCGAAAATGAACATAATCATAAAACATACCTGAATCCATGATAATTAGATTGTTAGCCTGAAAGGATCACGATCTTCCAATTTGATTTGTGAACTTCACTTCAATCTTGATTTCTATGGATGAGGATGTAGAAACCTTGAAGAACACACTCAAATGGGGACCATAACCCATATATTCATAAGATAATGACCATTCATCATCTTTCATTTGTTTTAAATCGGCCCCTCAACAATTTAAAACAAACTTCCGGTCTCTACACTTTAATTCCACGAAATTCAATACCCATTAGTCAAACTTTATGCTTAGTGGATCACTTTAATGACTAATTTACTTTACATAATAGCACACACATTTCAATATGTTACATGTGGCCCCAAATTGCTAAAATATTCCAACAATCTCCCACTGGGCCATATGTGTAACCTTCCAAATGTGCACAACCTTTATGAGCTCAAAATTTTGCTATTATTATTATTACGGGTATTTCAAACAATCTCGTCCATCAGTCATATCGATGTAGGATCAAAGTGATTTTCGTCACATTTAACGTGACTAAATCCATCAATGGTCACGTACACCCACATAACCAAATGACATAGATCAATCATGGAGTGTAGCATGAAAATTACATGTTATGTGACCCAAACATGTCTATTTCCAACTGGTCCAACCTTATTTCTTAAGTGAGATCGGTACTGAACATAATAACAGAGTGTAATAAGCTGAAAACTTTATTTCTGTACAGAACAATATTCAAATACACAAATGTGTCCAAAACATAAAGCAATGAAAATACAAACTCCCACTAAAACTTGATATCCTCATGATATACAACACACATATGAGCAATGTGCTCATGAAAGACTTTGGGTGTCAATCCCTTAGTAAGCGGATCCGCAATCATGGAGTTTGTCCCAATATGCTCTATGGAAATCTGTTCACTCTGTACTCTTTCCTTCACAACCAGGAACTTGATGTCAATGTGTTTTGACTTAGATGAACTCCTGTTGTTATTAGAATATAGAACTGCTGAGTTATTGTCACAATATAACTTTAGTGGCTTTTCTACACCATTCAGAATACGCAGCCCAGTGACAAAATTTCGCAGCCATATTCCATGATTAGATGCCTCATAGCATGCTACAAATTCTGCTGCCATAGTAGAAGAAGCTATGAGTGTCTGCTTAGCACTCCTCCAGGAAATAGCTCCTCCAGCTAACAGATAAATGTAGCCTGATGTAGATCTCCTACTGTCTTGGCATCCAGCAAAATCAGAATCGGAGTATCCTATGATCTCTAACTGATCCGATCTGATATAGGTGAGCATGTAATCCTTTGTTTTCTTCAATTATCTCATAACCCTTTTGGCTGCTATCCAATGATCCATTCCAGGGTTGCTTACATATCTGCCTAGCATTCCAACAATGAATGCTATATCTGGACGTGTACAAACTTGAGCATACATAAGACTCCCAACAGCTGATGCATAGATAATCTTCTGCATTTCCTTAACTTCAAGGTCATTTTGCGGGCATTGTTTGAGACTAAATTTGTCTCCCTTTGCGACAGGGGTGTCACCTGATTTACAGTCCTGCATGCCAAACCTTTTAAGTACTTTATCGATATAGCCCTTTTGTGACAATCCAAGAATACCTCGAGAGCGATCCCGATATATCTGAATCCCTAATACAAAAGAGGCGTTACCAAGATCTTTCATCTCAAAGTTCCTTGATAGAAATCTCTTGGTTTCGTGCAACATGCCTATATCATTAGTGGCAAGTAGTATGTCATCAACATACAAAACCAGGAAAATATGCTTACTTCCACTGAACTTGTGATATACACAATCATCAACAGCATTCATCTCGAGACCAAATGAGAGAATTACTTGATGAAATTTGTGGTACCATTGACGGGAAGCTTGCTTGAGCCCATAAATGGATTTCTTTAATTTGCAAACCATATTCTTTGGGTCTCCTGACACAAAGTTTTCTGGTTGCACCATATAAATCGTCTCATCAATGTCACCATTTAGAAACGCCGTCTTAACATCCATTTGATGTAACTCAAGATCAAAGTGCGCAACAAGTGCCATGATTGTCTTGAAAGAGTCTTTCGTTGAAACTGGAGAGAAAGTCTCTTTGTAGTCAATACCTTCCTTTTGAGTAAAGCCTTTAGCTATAAGACGAACCTTATATCTTTCCACATTACCATTCGAATCCCTTTTGGTTTTAAATATCCATTTGCAACCAATGGGTTTCGCACCTTCTGGTAATGGGACAAGATCCCAAACTTTATTGTCTTGCATAGACTTATACTCATCATTCATGGCATCAATCCACTTTTGAGAGTTTGAACCCTGCATGGCTTGACGAAAGTTGATTGGATCATCTTCCATCAATCCATTATTTTCCTCATGTTCATGGAGAAATACTATAAAATCATCCGAAATAGCATTTTTGCTTTCTCTCATGGATCTCCTTAAAGGTATTGGTTCTTGAGGTTGTTGAGTTTGAACTTCTGGAATAACTACCTCATTTTGGACGGGAGGTTCTTCAACATTGTTTTGTTGAGGTTCTGGATATACTTCTTGATCAATGACAGGTATAGGAACTTGTACATTGTCAAAAGTAATAGTATCCTCAACTTTTTCCTCAAAGACAATGTCTCTAACCTTATTTCTCCCCCCAAACTCAACATCCTCAAAAAATGTTGCAGTTCCCGTTTCAAAAATTGACTTAGTTGTGGGATCATAAAATTTGTAGCCCCTTGATCGCTCAGAATAACCAATAAAGTAGCTGCTTACTGTTTTGGAGTCCAATTTCTTTTCATATGGCCTATAAGGCCTAGCCTCAGCTGGACATCCCCAAATGTGAAAATGCTTTAGACTAGGCTTTTTACCTATCCAAAGTTCATAAGGAGTTTTAGCAGCAGCCTTAGTTGGTACTCTGTTCAGAATATAAGCTGCAGTCTTCAATGCTTCTCCCCATAGTGATTTTGGTAAAGTAGAATGACTAATCATACTCCTTACCATATCCTTAAGAGTTCTATTTCATCTTTCAGCTACACCATTCATGCTAGGCGTCCCTGGCATGGTGTATTGTGGGACGATTCCACATTCCTCTAGGTATTTAGCAAATGGTCCTGGACATTGTTCACCTGAACCGTCATTTCTGCCGTAGTACTCACCACCACGGTCAGACCTAACGCTTTTTATCCTTTTGTTGAGTTGGTTCTCAACCTCAGTTTTAAACACCTTGAACATGTCCAGTAACTCAGATTTTTCATGAATAAGATATACGTACCCATAACGTGAGTAATCGTCTATGAATGATATAAAATATTGTTGACCATTCTAAGAAACCGTAGAGAATGGTCCACAAATATCTGTGTGTATCAATTCTAAGATATCCAAAGTTCTGTTAGCATCTAATCCTTTTATTTTGGTCTGTTTTCCCTTGATACATTCAATACATACATAAAAATCTGTGAAGTCAAGGGAGTCCAAAATAGCATCTGACGCAAGCCGTTCAACTTTAGATTTAGAGATGTGACCTAAGAGCTTGTGCCATAATTTTGTTGAATTCTCTTTATTTAATTTGCGTTTAGTACCACGTGTTTCCACATGCAGGTTTTCATTATATGATGTAACAGGATCAAGCAAGTATAGGTTATCAAATGCAGATAATAAATTAGTACCAATAATATTAGAATTTAAAAAAAGACTAAACTGATTGTTTCCAAATGAACAACAATAACCAAATTTGTCCAACAAAGAAACAGAAACCAAATTACGTCTAAAAGACGGTACAACTTTAGTGTCTTTCAAATCTAAATAATGACCAGTTCCCAACAATAACCTAAAAATGCCTATTGCATCAACTTCCACCGACTTGCCATCACCAACATAGATGTATCTTTCACCATCATTTGACTTTTGATAGCTCAGGCATCCCTGCATAGAAATATTTATGTGAGTAGTAACACCAGAATCTAACCACCAAGTATTTCTAGGTACTGAAGCTAAATTAACCTCAGAACAGACCAAAGTAAGATTTGTACCTTTCTTTGCACGCCATGCGAGATATTTGGTACAATTCTTCTTCACATGTCCAGTACTTTTGCAAAAGAAACATCCCTCTTTGTTGTCCTCTTGCTGTTTCTTTTGTACGGGACCCTTAGGAGCAACTTGAAATTCCTTCTTTCTTTTCTTGCCCTTATCCTTAGAAGTGCTTGCCAAGTGAACATTTTCAGTTCTATCTTGCTTCAACCTTTCTTCCTCTTGCACACAATATGAAATGAGCTCATTTAGAGACCATTTCTCCTTTTGGCAGTTATAACTGACCTTAAATTGACTGAACTGTGTAGGAAGCGAATCAATATCAAATGTACGAGCAAGTCATCAGACAGCTCGAGTTTTAGTGCCTTTAGCTTTGAAGCAATGTGAGACATCTCCATGATGTACTCCCTTATATTTCCTTTACCTTTATACTTTATTGAAATCAAGCTTTGCAAAAGCGTGCTTGTTTCAGCCTTATCGTTTTTCGCAAAACGTTTCTCAATTTCGGTAAGGAAATCCTTAGCATTAGTCACTTCTTCAGATACTGCGCCTCGAAAGGCTTCCGGAATGCCGCGCTTAATGATCATCAAACTCATGCGATTAGAGCGTTCCCACTTCTCAAAGTTCCTTTTTTCATCAGGTGAACTTTCATCCGTCAGAGGAGTGGGTTGCTCAATCCGGAGCGCAAGGTCTAGATCCATGCAGCCGAGAACAATTAATACGCTCTCTTTCCAATCCTTGAAGTTTGTCCCATTGAGCTTGGGAATAGAGTTGATATTAGCAGATATGGTAGTAGCAGATGAATTAGCTGTAGAGAGAAAATGGAAGAATTATGCTCACATCATTATTAAGATTCAACAATCAATTAATCAAATCATGGTAAATCCCATCTCAAGATACCTAGCACATCATTAATATCAAGTCTTTGGACAGTAATATTAACTGTAAGTGGTATTCTTGGTGTAGTGATCAAACATTGACAATAAATCTTGTCAAATAATAATCCCATCTTTGGATTGATTTATTATTCACATAGAAACCTTATAATTGTCACATGTTTATCACCACAAGTGTGTATCAAATTCGGCCAAATATTAACCTTCCTTTGGGCCGGTCAATATCCGCATGAACAATCATACACACGAATTCCTTCTAATATTCTAAGTTAATTAATTTTCACAAAAGGTTGCTTTGGCAACATATTGCTTCAATCAATTCACTTATGAATATTATAAAATCAATTGAGTCCTTTATACCATAATTTGAAAAGTAGATTACTTAATTTTATTCATTATGAAACTTTAAGGGCCTAAGGGTTAATAATTCAATACTTTAGGGGTCGAAATTAATTAATTCTTAACTTTATGGGTCAAAAAACAATTATTGAAAGCTTTAGAGACCCAAAAATCAATAATTTAAAACTTTAAGGGCTAAATGTTAATAATTGGAAAGTTTAGGATTTAAAAAATCAATTATGCGGAACTTTAGGGACCAAACTAAACCAATTATGAACATTCAGGGACTTAATAATTAAATTCAGAACTTAAATGGCCCAAATTAATTAATTTCAGAACTTCAGGGGCTGAATTATTAAAACCCATAACCTTAAGGCCCAATTAGGATTAACTTTAAACTTTAGGGATTGATTTATAAATATTAACCCTAATTTTAATTTGCAAGGAGGGGCTTTAAGAACTTTAATTTGCAACCCATGCCCCCGCCCCCAAATCTTCCATAACTCATGAAACCTTCAAATTAATGCCCCTTTATGTCCCATAACCGAAAAACTTGAATGGAGAATTAATTTCACCTTCACCGGCGCCTCGCATGGGCGTCGGCCGGAGCCTCGCCGGCTGCTACAACAGCAGCCGACGTGGCTGCCTGTTGCAGCAGCCACGGGCTGCTGCAACGGCTGCTGTTGTAGCAGCGCGGGCTGCTGCAACAACAGCCAGCAGCCCCGGCGGGGCTGCTGTTGTGCTGCAACAGCAGCACAGCAGCCCGCCGGCTGCTGCTGCTTCAGCAACCGGCGGCTGCCATAAATTTTTTTTTTTTTTTAAACTGAAATTTCTTCCCAAATCTCCAAAAAATCCGGATTTTCAAGAAAATTATAGATCCTTATAAATCATGCTATATCCATGTAATAATATACAAAAAAACATATTATAACATGCTCAAATTCTAAATCCAAAGCATAATATGAAAGAATTTGATAATATAACATGAAAAATCAAATAACATGATTAAAACCTTAATAACATGCTATAATTCTTGATACATAACATAATGTTCCAATAATTCATAGAATTCAGAATCTTAAAATCCTATTTTTCATGATTTCATTTATGGATGGCTCTGATACCACTTGTTAGAAAAATTGAAAAGGAATAATCAAATCATATACTTTTTTCAAATCATTTTCACATAAAACCTTAAGATCCATCTCCATATTGAAATCCGAAAATGAACATAATCATAAAACATACCTGAATCCATGATAATTAGATTGTTAGCCTGAAAGGATCACGATCTTCCAATTTGATTTGTGAACTTTACTTCAATCTTGATTTCTATGGATGGGGATGTAGAAACCTTGAAGAACACACTCAAATGGGGACCATAACCCATATATTCATAAGATAATGACCATTCATCATCTTTCATTTGTTTTAAATCGGCCCCTCAACAATTTAAAACAAACTTCCGGTCTCTACACTTTAATTCCACGAAATTCAATACCCATTAGTCAAACTTTATGCTTAGTGGATCACTTTAATGACCAATTTACTTTACATAATAGCACACACATTTCAATATGTTACATGTGGCCCCAAATTGCTAAAATATTCCAACACTGTCCGTCTCTTATTTTTTTCAAAACTCTTTTTTCTATATACTCATTAAACCACACATTTACGATAAAATATTCTACATATAAATCCAGAACTATTTCTTTTTTTTTTTTTAAACCATGTATACTCCAAAAAAATATTATTTAAAACAATGTCTTTTCAAAAAAATGGCCACCAAAAATGGGCTAAATTTATAAACTTGTTAAATACATGAGATGATAATTTTATTTAAAATCACTTAGGGTTCAGCGAAAATATAAAATAATAATTGATTAAATACGTAAATTTATAACAAATATTTGTGTATTATAAAAGAAAGAACAATAGAATAAAATTAACAATCATCCTTAGTGTACACCAAGTTTTACATTCTGCATACATTGTTGAATGTTAAAAAAATTCAACCAATCCATTGTTGCCAACAATACTAATATCAAACATGACGTAGAAAAAAAGGGTGTACACGTGGCATTATTCTAAAATTAATAGAGTTAAGATTTAAATGTGTATATTATTAAAACAATGTATATATATAGAGAGTTTCAATTAGAGTTATAATATGAATAGATTACAATCTTTTAGAGTAAGTGAGAATTATCTAAGTATTATGATAATACTAAATAGTTATTAATAATTATCCTATAATTTTAAAATACTTCCATTTGATGGTTATTTGCACAACAATTTCTCATATATATTCCAATGAATTTCATTTTGCACCGGAAACTATTCTAAGAGAAGTTCAAATATGTTTTGTTCGAATATTGATTGATCTTAGTTTGAAATGCTTTATGCAGTTCCCGAAAGTGTTAACATATCCATTAGCTAAACACTTTCTTACATGGCCTTTTTACTCGTATTTTGTTCATACACAATCAATGAAACCCTTCCCAACATATGTTGCAACGGTGCTTTTAAATCCTCAGTTCTATCGGAACAAAGAACGAAATAAATTTGACTCCTCAATATAAGTGGTTATCGCTTCTCCTGCTTAACCTCAATTGTCTCATTAAAAACTTAGTACGGCAAAAATCCAGAGTTAAAAAAAAAAAAAAAAAAATTATGTTTGATTGAATAATTTAAAATAAACAAAGCTTGATGCCTAAAGCGAAACATCATTATGAGTTATGACTATCATTATTTCTAACTGGCAACACAATTGATCCAATCAAAGTAATTTGCTCATTTGATTTGTAAAAAGGGCAAAACCAATTAGTTGGGAGAATAAAGTAGTGAATTTTGCTTAGAGTCTATGGTAAATAACCTTAAAGTCTCTTTAATAATCTTCTCTTCAAGTACATGTTAATCCCAGAGGAAAGGTAAAATTGGGATAAAGCATTCTTTTTGCACGGTAAACGAAGTTGGAAAACTTTAATTTGGGGGGAAAAAAAATCATCCCCTTGCGAGCTAATGAATTTATGAACACAACTTTCCCACCACCACATGTATTTTATGTCATTGCATTTGTGTTCTCTTCATTCGAAAAAAACGAAATGTATGAATCATTAGACAAGGGATCCGAGGAAATATCGTTGAAATCTTCGATACCACGCACGTTTGGTAAGCGTGTTACAAATAATTGATAAATCTTGTCTCCCAGTTACGTTCAATTCAATGTATTAAACATGTACTCTTTAAAAAACATGATACAACTGAAATACTTTAAGTCGACCTATGTTAGGCATTTGAGTAAAAAACAAATCCAATCTTAAGGGGCGTTTTGGATGCTAAATTTTAATAAATAAATATGTCGACTTTCTAAGAACTTAAAACTTTTTGGACTAAATAAATGTTGTTTGAATATCTCATAAAGAAAGTAAATGTTGCAAAGAGTTTGATAGTTACACATAATTACTATCTCATCTCCTCAATGCCAGAAAGAATAATTGAAAATAAAGGGGCAAGTTTCAACAATACACATAACATAAATGCTAAAATACAAGCTCAACAACCAAACCACGGAAAGTCTCCATAATGACAATCTCGAAGCAATAAAAGAAACGAGAGCACTCTGTTTTAATCCACCTCACAAAACAAGATCTTAGTTTTTAACAGTCGTCACGTGCCTCAGAAGCATTTGCACAACGTCATGGGAAATTCTTGAAGCCTCAGTGTTTAGGTGATGAATCTTCGCTTCTGTTTCTTGTTCAAGGCGCTTTACATTAGCACCCGAGTCTCCACTACTCTGTTCAATGCAGCATGACAATCAGAATTTAATTTAAGGATGAAGAAATTTCAGATTGCAAAACCACTTAACATATAATTTGAGTTGATATCAGAAATTCACAAGTGACAGTAGATTCAACCTGATAAAATTTCACAGGAATGTGTTAACAAACACTGTTGCAGGGGGGGAGGACTATTTTTAATATTTGTTTTCTTCTTGTATGTATGTATGTATATTTTTTTTGCTTGATTAAACTTAAGGGCAAGTTTTGTCTTCTCACACGCTTAGCAGATTTTTGGAAGTGGAATAGTCAGTGGGGACTACTTGAGCCTAAATGGAAGCTTGGGGATCAAAATGCTAATAAACAAAAGTTGTAAAACCAGGGGGTATAAATTGGGGAGGACTTGTGCAATTTAGCCTTCTGTCAAAGATTTCACCTCTGCAACCTTCCTCTGAAACTCAGCTTCCATTTGAGCACGGAATTCAGCAATCTCCTTCTCGGCCTCTTCTTTGGCCTGCTTCAGTCGAGCCTGTTTTGCTGCAGATGAAAGGCAGAGAAAATATGAATATCTAGCTTCTCAAGTTCATTCCATTCAGTCGCTTTGCATCTCATGATTATATACAAATGAACTGAGCCGAATACTTGGAAATTTCGAGCTGGAATTTGATCTTTAATAATTGCATAAAAGGCTCAAGTTCAGCTGAAGGTCAAATACAATTGTAAAAAAGCATATACTACTAGGTAAAAACCTCAACTGTTTGGTGAGCAAGAATGAATCGAAGACTCAACAATGTCTACTTCTATATTACTTCAGAAAAACCAAGCGGTGTCTTCCAGAGAGAAAAAAAGGATAATCTATGAAGTACTCCTACCATTCGGATTTGGATATCCGGATCTAACTTGGCACATTGTTTCAGGTGAAGTTTGAAATATGAAGGTATATCTTGCAGCTTCTAACTTCGAATCCAAAATCACTCTGGAAGATTAACCAAAGCAAACTAACTGGGATCCAGAATTACTACTACACTGATGAAATAGACTTATAGTATCCATCTCTTCATCATTTGATTGCTAGCACAGGTTGATCAAGAAAGTAAAAAAGTTGACTCAAAGGAACCACAAAATTTCTGGTTTTCACATCCAAATTCCAGGGCTTTATACCCTATTCCCCTAAAGTACGGGAAATCCTTTTCCTTTTGAGGCAAAGAAATCAGTGCAGATCATAAGATATTGAGTTTAGCCTCCTATAATAGGTTCCTAGATGACTGGTTAACTTTATTTTATCACCTCATATGTATAATTGTGGCTGAGTGACACTGTGACGATGGTATTTCAGCTGGTGACAGATGTGATTTAATGATAATGCTATAAAAACACCCGATCTGCAATTTTTTTGCAAGGGCCTTCTAACAATGGTCTAGGTGAATACTTGCTTCTTTTTTGAAAGACCTTTTGCAGTGTGAAGCATGAAGCACAGACAAGCACTGACATTTCTTCAAGGGTCGTATGTCCGTGTCTGACAAATATCGTGTTGTGTCAGACACCAACACTCCTTGAACAATCTAGGACGAGTGCGTGACATACCACGTGACCTATGATGCGCCGACACGGACACATGTGTTCGACACGATACATGTTGAATACACCGACACACGATTTTTCAAAAAAGTATTGACACAATATGTCGCCGACACGTTGATTAAATTCTTTAAAATTCTTCATTTATATAGTGTAAATATAGTTTTATACTTCTTATTAAATTTTCTTGTTGAATTCTTTTAAATATGAGTACCCATTTATTATTTACTAATAATTTTAAATAAAAAATATATAATATTTTTAATAAAAAATGAAAAATGTTTATGGTTGAGTGTCCGAGGAGTGTCGGTAATGACACATGTCGGACACAAATACAATACCTTAGTTGAAGTGTCCGTGCTACAGAGCCCGTGACATGTCCTATTTTTTAAGTTTCTGACAATCGAATGATACTTTAAAGACACTCGAAATGTTAAGACGTACCATGTGGCGTGTCCTATATTGTCATGTGCTTTACAGTTGTAACATGCAAGGAACATGTTCCCAACACATAAAGGACATGGAAAGTCCCATCTTGAAAATTCTGGATTATAAAATAAAAAGAAATTTTCGATTATTAGAACATTTCTCTAACAAAGTCAAAAATATTGAGAGAAGTTCCACAAACTTCCCGTCAAATCTGTTTTACATCAATTATATGTATATTTCTTTCTCTGACCACAGTAACATAAAATTTAACTCAAAAGTTATTTTTAATATAACAAATAGTTACTCTTTTGAAAGATCTCACCAACAGAAAACAAAACTCGAAAAAGTATTGCTTTTATTGAAAAGATAAAAGTATAAAAATAAAGATATACCATATACACGTACAATTTTAGAACAACTTAAAACGTCATGTCTGCAATCCTATTTTCTTAAAGAATTATGTGTTGATGCGTCCTTGTCCATGCTTCATAGCTTTTGCACTACAAGGACAGTTTTATCCTAAACAATATAAAAGAGCCACTTTTTTCGACACGTGTCACAATTTCCTAATGTTAACCATTACGGCATCGTTTCAGATTTTTCCATTTCTTTTCAGTTGCCCGTTTTCATTTCATTCCCCAAATCCTCAATTTTCCTTCTCAAAATCAGGCAATCAAACCGTCAAACTGAAACAGTCCCTCGAAATCTTTGAGCTTCCCTTTCGCTTCTCCTCCAGCATCTTGGAGATTTGAGTTCCGAAATCGTAGCAATAAAACCGCCGAGAAATCGCAGGAAAAATAGTAGCAATGGAGATGCCAGAAGTAAAAGAACAATAAGGCATCATAAATCTGAGCCACTGGTGGAGATGACAACGACACTGTTGCCAAGGATGGAGGCTTTTTTACTGTACTATGTGTGTGTGTGTAGGAGCTTTGTAATGCAGTGCCCAGGAAAATTTGAATTCGTAATTTCAGACTTTTGAGCTTTTAGTATATTTTTACGGATTGATTTGTGATTTACAGATTTAGTATTGTGATTTGTGAATTGCTATGAATGAATAATGAAATTAATGATGAATTTTCAAGGAGTTGTTGGAAATTCTGTGAATTTGAATGTGAATGGATCGTATGGAAACCATGAGTTTAGGTTGATTTTGACTCAAAATGTTAAAAAAAATAAAATTGGCTGCACGGAGACATGCCTGTGTCTCGGTGCAGCACAGAGACAATTTTTTTTTTTTTAGACATTGAAATACATAATGCATATTCTTTTATTAACATAAAATTGTCCTAAAAGGAAAGAAAAATGAAATAAGATGGGTAAATTCAAAAGGGGTGTCTACACTTTTTTGTTTTAATCGAATTAGATTATAACTGTAAATTTGTTGCAATGTGCTAATTGATAACTATATTGTAATAAGATATATGTAAAATTCTTTTTCTATATTTCATCACCACAATATAAAAGGGACAAAACACTTTGTACCACGTGTAGCGATTTTCGTAATTATTACTGAATTACTTCTTATTTATTTTGCCAAATACTGAATTTTATTTATTTTTTGCCGGGAGGGGTGCTGCCCCTCGACCTCGCAACCTAACTAGTCAGGTCGATCATCTCCTAGGCGTTGACCGCGGACCCCTGCGACCCAACTGGTTAGATCGATCACCACCGAGGGCGTTGCCCCCGAACCCTCGCGACCTGACCGATCAAGTCGATCACTGTTTGAGGCATTGCCCCAAACCTTATGAGAGCGCTGCCCCATCGACCGCAACCCCGGTGTTGTCCCTGCTGCCCATGTGTGCTTTAATGTTGTTGCACTAATGTCATCCTTCTTATTAACATATTCACTGTTGAGATGATATTCATCTGTTTTGATTTATATTAGTTGTTTATGATGAATAATTTCCCCTTTTGTTTCTAACTTTTATTTATGTATTTTTTGTTGAAACTTTCAAGTTTTTTATTGAAGAAATTTTGCTAAATAAATTTTAATTAGTGATGTCTCCAAAAATAACCAAAAATCAGTCAACACTATTACGTAGCCAACTATACTACGACACGTGCGTCTCACTAGTCCGTTTTAAAAGAGGCATTCTTCTTCTTCTTCTTCTTCTTCTATAGACATGGTTTCATCCTTTTCCTCCTACGACCTACCCTATCCTTCACCTCCCTGATGTCTACTCTATGCCCTATCCTTGCTCCCTTTCCTCTTCCCCTCCCCTTGTTACCATGTCACTTTAGAGACTATCAAGAAGCTCTTGAGTCAAGGAGGTATAAAAGGCAAAGGTCGAGTGGAGGAGAAACTGCAAGGAGGGAAAGGGGAGGGTTGTATGCAGGGGGGTTGGGAGGGAGATACAGGGGCAATAGTACGCAAGGCGATTAGGATGTCGTCGATGAGGGTAAGGAAGAAGAGGGTTGATTAAACCCCTGTTTGGCACCATATTTGAAAAAAAATGTATTTTTCTCTTTCTTATTTTCAATCACACATTCTTCAATAAAATAATATTACACGTAAACTCACAACTTTGCCTTATTTTTTAACCACATTATCCAAAAAAATCACTATTCCAAAACACGTTCCCCCAAAATCTATTTTTAATGGAGCCCAAACAAGGGCCGAGGATTAAGACATTTCAAAACGCCATTTGACATAAAGGTGAAAAACGAGGCCTTTTTATTTCCTCTCCAACTTGGTCCTCCTTCACACCGTCCTCTATTTGATAGGCATAATTGAGGAAAAATGGACTTGGATGCAGCAGAGGCCATAGTTGGATGTATGATCAAAATACCCGACCTCACTTCACCAGTCATCTTTTGAATGACATTGTGTAGGGTAAAAAGTATTAGCCAAACCAGTAGTACAAAAGTAAAACAAGACCCAGAAAATCCAACTTCCTAAATCTAAAAAGCAAAACCCACACACTCAGATCAAGCTTCTCAGTAAGCAGGGGGGCGCCTTCAGTTGTGATAAGACAAAAAGTCAAGTATAATTATAAAGATAGAGAGATAATCACCGGTTCTAGCATCATTGACAATATGTTGAGCTTCTTGTTCCGCAGCTAATAAGAGTTGAATTCCATTTTGGCCACTGCTGGATGCCATGCTGAAAGATATCAAAGCAGCTGTACTGATAAATTACAAGTACCAAATTGAATTAAATGATATTTGAGAAAATCACACCAACTTGAGAAATATCAAGATTATTTAATTTATTTTGAACACTTGTATAATATAAACACACACAAACTCCATGAATGTTTAACAACAGGATCGGTAGCAAGAGATTCCACTTTAAACTGATTTCAGCTTCACTTTTCTAGAAGTACATTATCGGCTTTAGAAATAACCCTAAATAAGTTGATGATGTAAAAATGCCCCTTAAAAATTTGGCGTACAACATGCAAATATTATTTATTGTCAAATCCAACCTCACCATTAATAAAATACTTTCCAATAACAAGACGGGTACTATACTTCAAGATATAGAATTCAACACACTAAATTGCTTTATCTATGTTTCACTTTATGCACTAAACTATAGTTCTTATGTGTCTAGGATTCTACCAGTATCAACCAGATATTGAACGAATTGAAAGTCACTTGGGTAAACTGAAACATATTTGATTAAAGTTTTGAGATTTCCTCTACATTTTACACCAATTCTTATCTTCATGCCAATACAGCTAGATCCGTCTCTTCATTTTATTACCATGTTCAATGCATATCTATTTGATTCATAAAACGCTAAAAATGGTAATTCGCTCTGACAAAACATGGTATTGCAACTAAAATTGTCTTTCATCTTTCACTAAATTCAAGAATTTTTTAGGGGAGCAGGACACTTCTCCAATCAAAATAGCGCAAAGAGAGAAGAGGAAAATTATATTATGTAATACTGGAAATCATCAAGGAAAGCCGTACGAAGGAGATCTAATTAGATACAAGAAATCTAGAGACTATGATTGACAAGATATTACTCTATTCCCACTACCATCCATAAGAAAAAAAGCAACCAGATTCAGTGTTGTGATCAACTTGTCTAAACTACAACCCTCCAACACATGGCCAAACATTTGTTACTGCATAAACAACCATCTCAATCTCAAACCCAAAACTATATAAAATGGAAACCGAACAGTAGAAAAATCTCGAGCCTATTCTCATACCTCACCCTAGTCGCTAAATTTAAACAAAAAATCCTAAAGAAGAATAACCTAATTTTCACTTTGGATACTAAGGCATCTCCAAACTTGCACCAAAATTTAAGGTAAGTTTTGCACCATTTTTTGGTGCATTTTGTTTTGGTGTCTTGGAGATGCTTTCAAGAAAAATTTAACAGCACATCATGTGTAGAAAGGCATCCCTATAGCAATTACAAATTCCAGCCAGGTAAACCAAAATCACCCTTAGGACTATAAATAGAAACCGCTGCAATCGTGCCCACACGGTCCCCTTTTTTGATATTTTAAAACAGCCTTCATGCATAATAATGTGCCACTGAGTTCTCTCTTTCCTTTTCCGTTCTCATATTTGGCAATGACTAAAAAAATGTTCGTAGTAGTTGCTTTATATCTTGCAATGGATCAAACAGTGATTCCGTCATCTAGCAGAGGTTCAATTCGGTATCATAAACCAAAACTTTGAATCCAAATCAAGTACACAAAAGATTTTGACCAAAATTAAAAAGACAAGCATACAACCCAATTGCCAAATTTTTTTAAAAGGAATTACACGATTCATAAAAAAATCATCATTAGTTTCGACAATCTAGACAAAGCCAAGGTAACCATTTTACCAGTATCAGTTAAGTCGAACAAACTGAATCAACTAGATAGCAGATCAAGATAAGTAGAGCAACCCTTCGAGTCTAGATCTATTTTGTTCAAGTAAAATGAGTAAAATCAAAATGCAAACAAAATTAAAATCATAAAAAGAAAAAAGATCAATTTTTTTTTATATAAAATTCAGATTTTGTGTGTAGAGACAGATTCGGTGCGATAGGAAAAGGATACCTGATGAATCGGAGTTTGGGCAATAGTAGAGGACGATTGTCGGTTGCAGAGACGAGTTTAAGACTTTATAGAGACTTTCTAAGGGGTAATTATTTGAATCAAATGTGTTTTTGAGGCTCGTTATTTTGGGGGAATTTATTTTGGAATAATAAATTGACGGAGAACGTGTGCTTGAAAAAAATGAAAAGTTATTGATGTGATAAAAATATTATTTTATATGAAAATAAAAATTTTAATGTGTACCAAACATGAGCTTAGATCTTAAAAATACCTCAATTGTCACTAAATTTTGCCAAGTATTACTGTTTCATAATTAAACTTAAAAGTGTATTTCAAGAACTATGCATCGTATTACTTGTTCATCACTCAAGTGAAAAAAAATCGTTAAGTTTAACGAACAACGTTGACTTGAGTGACGGATGTGTAACACAATGCATAGTTCAATGACCATTGAGATATATTTTTTAGTTCAAATATTAAGTAGTGACAATTGACAAAATTTAGTGACCATTGGGATGCATTTTTAAGTTTAGTTATTAAGGGTGTGTTTGAGCCATATTATTTTGGAAGAATGTATTATGAAATAATAAATTAATGGAGAATGTGTGGTTAAAAAAGAAGGAAAAGTTATTGACGTGATGAAAAATATTATTTTATTGAAAAATGTATGGTCGAAAATGAATAGAATAATGATAATGAAAATTTTAATGTATACCAAACAGGGGTTAAATATTAACAGTTGCCGAAGCTCGCTCCAAGATCTTCAAATTTGTGATTTTCGAGCTCAATTTCACGCTACCAATTTCGAACAACAACAAATCCAAACGGCTCCAACTCACAATCGATCAATCACTTATGGTCGCTTCTCGATCTTACACACAAAGGACAAGAAAAATGGTGTTGATTTGGACTGCGAGCAACATTAATAAATTAAGTTGTTTCCAATGGTCCATGTTGTTTTCTGATCAAGCATTTGGACTTGGTTGTTGATACTCAATTTTACTCATCGACCAAGGCTTATTAAATTTAATTTAACAGTTTACTATCATTGTCCGGGATTTATTGAGTATTAAAACCCAACAGTAACACTTGGCAAAGTTCGGTGATCATTAATAATTAACCCTCCTATAAATCGAAGAAAATAGAACTTTTGCCCATATTCCTATGAAATAAATGGATGAAATTAGCCTTCAACCAAAAGTTGTACTATCCAAATGTAAGATATACGATGTTGAATTGTCTCTGAATGATTTGTGGAATCATTAAATCCCCGACTAGCATATCCTATTCATCGGCAACTATCGATTCATTCACTTGAATTATCGGATTGTTCAGTTCATTGGCCATTTTTTGTTGCTGTTTTTTTTTTATCTTTTTGTTGTTGTGCTTCTTTTTGCTAATGGTGAAAAATAATGTTTGATTTTCGAATCAACTTGTATCAATTCACCGTATCCCGAACTTCGCATAAAAAGACTAAAGAGAGACAAAGGAACAATGAAATGAATTGACTGAGAAAATTAAATAAAAATACAAAAATGTTCGAATTAGTGTCAAGGTAACTATGGTTGATTTGAGTTTCTTCTTTTTTTTTGCTCCATTTTCTTTAGTTTCTTTTTTCACAGATTAATTTGAGGGAATAAAAAAAAATTGTTACTACTTAGAAATTGGAGGAGAATAGAAATTTTGGAATAGTGATTGATATGAGAATGTGTGGTGGAAAAGTGATGAAATTTTTTTGATTTATGTGTAATATTATTTTATTTGGAGAGTGTGTAGTTGAAATGAAGAATGCGAATGATAATAATAATGAAAAATTAATGGGTGTCAAACGAGGCTTAATAACTGAACTTAAAAATATATGTCAATGGTCAATGAACTATTTAGAGCATGTCTGGGGGAGCTTTTTGTCCAATATCAATTAATTAATGGATCGTTGCTCACTACAAGATGGGTCCCAGTGTGCCAGCAAAAAATGACTTCCTACAAATGAAATGTCGAAAATGCCTTTCCATCATGCAAAATGATTTAAATATAGAGGACAAAAATGTCATTTTGCCATAAAATGATTCAAAATGTCCACTGCCATGTCAGAATTTCTACAAAATTTGTCTAAAGCAATGGTCCAAATTTGGCTTTTAAGCCCGCCCAGACACAACTTATGTATCGCGTTACGGTTATATTGTGGAAATTACATGGAAGCCTACTTTTAAAAATCAAATTTGAGGATTGTTTATACAAAAATCAGATAATAATATATTTTTTAAATATTAATAATAATCTTATAAAAATAATTTAAATTTACATAATGACTCACCACACCCAACCCATAACAATAAATCAATTTTTCATTTCTATTCTCTTCGTCGTCTCTCTTCTACTTCCGTCAAGAGGCCTATCGTCACCGCATAGCAGGCGATGACACACAGCTGCAGCGCTGCCAGAGGCCACAACAACAATGTCGCACACAGCGGGTGACGACAACACCGCTATGTGCGACGTTGCTGCAGTAATTGTGCGAGGTACTATGCTCGTAATGCACGATGCACACACGACTTGCAACAGTGTCATGGTTGTGGATTGCAGTATGTTGTGGAATTAATAAGGCAATGGTAGTAATGCAGTGGTGGAGACGACGACGGTGGCAACAACGGGTGTGTGGATTTTTGGTGGGTGTGGTGTGATGGAGATGGTGGTTGTGATTTTTTGTACAAGATGTGCGAGTGGTTGCAACGATGGTGGTGGTTTTGTAGTTGAAAATGGTGGTTTGTTGGTGGTGGGGTGGTAGTGGTGGTTTTAAGTTGAAAATGGTAGTTTGTTGGAGGTAGTGCCAACGATGGCACATCGGCGATGGTGTTGCTGAGAGGTAGTGGTGGCAGTGTTGGCGACAATGCAACTGAAGCAATGGTGAGGTAGTGGTTACAAGTGTTGGTGGTGATAACAAAATTTTTTGTTGATTGTGACCAATAAATAATGTGACTTATAATTTTTTTTATTTGTAATGAAATAATTTGTGACTATAAGATTTTTTATTCGTGATCGAAAAATAATTTGTGACCAAATTGTATAGAATTGTGACATTAATATATTTAAAATATAAAATATATTTTCAATTAAATATTTCCTAAATAAAATTAATTAATCTCTTACATTTGAAATTTTCCCATATATTTTTTTGTTACTTATAATCGACTTTTACATGAAGAAGTTACCCTTTAAAAGGGTCTGACCCAGTTTTATAAAATCCGAATTGGACAAGGGTTTTGTCCAGAAACTGGGGAATTGGTGCTGGGTCCAGTCCAGTTGATATATATTGATCAATTTGTAGGTGAATCACGAATAATCGACCAGATACGGATTTTATCAAACTCGACGAAAGTTAAAATTGACCCATTCAATGAAATCACAAAATATATTTTTAGCAGAATTCGAATCAAGGACATCACGTTTGATAATAAGGCATGTTGTGATAAAAAAAAGATCTACCTCATAATTCGAGGTCTATAAGGAGTTTATACTGAAAGGTACTACAGGTAATATATGACAAGACTTTTGTTTTTATTCTAACACTTATCCCAACAATAATTCCTAAAAATAAGGTGATAAGTCCTATTAGGAGTGTACTACTACATAACTTTATAAATATGGGGCATTGAATTATTATTCAGGTATGCTTTTTCACACAATTTTGCAGCACGTCTTTCCCAACTTTTCTCTCTGACTTGAGCATCGTAGGGGCGACGAGGATTCCCCTCGACGCATTTGTTTCAGGTATCGGAAGATCTTGTTCGTACTCATTCTCAGTCGTCAAGCTCGGGATCAACAGGTACAATTTTTGGTATCAACATTGGCGCCGTTTGTGGGAAACGATATGTTAACCATGTCACTGGAATTTTAATTTTTCCAGGTAGTTTGTTCTACCAAAACATAAAAAAGTCAGCAGCCAAAAAAAAAAAAAAAAGGCTAGCTATTGAAAAGAGTTGATTCTATAAACGGAAAACTATTCTTTTGTTTCTGTCTTCAAAGAAAAAAGGAAGCCAGACTATCATTTATAGATTTATTCATTATATTCAAAACCCAGAACAAAAAAATCCACTCCTTGCCTACAAAGTTTGAGTTTAAAAATGTGACTCTTCTGCTGCTGCTTAGTGATTTGGACAACGGTGAAAATTGGAGAAAACGTTATTTGGTTAGCACCTCCAATAAAGAGTAGAATGCATCATTCACGTGGCTTCATTTAGTCTGAAAATAATGGAGAAGTTATTCATTCTTGAACAAAGAATTTCTCATTCCCTTTCGACAACGGTTCAGCCGTTTAAATTGCCGCAAAAGCTAGAGACACGTGAATCTACTCTCCTCCTTAGACCGGTCCGTCTTGCTCAAGGGTTGGTCGAGGTCCTTCAAGCATTAATGGTTAGGTGACTTTTTCCTTGGCACACGCAATGCTTTTGCAGCAAATTGTCCTTCCAGCTTTTTATGCAGCTAGATTTATCTCCAGATTTTGATTGAACAACGCTGTTTTATTTGAGGCATGTTTGGCTGGGACAAAATAATTCATGGGCCACTTGGAGCTTGCTTGCAATCTGGTTTTGATTAATTGAAAGAATATATTTTGGGTTCTGGGGCTTTAGTAGACTTGGGCCCAAGGTTGATGCAAAATTCTCACCATAATTAATTTTGGTCGGACCTCGTAACTTCTCAAAATCATTTGAGCTTATTGGCATTGGTCCTATTTGTTCCTTTTGGTCCATAACAATGTATGGTTAGATTTGGGAGAACCTTTTTCATCTTGCTTTGGGGCATATTATCAGCTCGAAAAAAAAGGGCAGCTTGGGCAGACGTTGCTTGTCAGGGAATTTCTACACTTCTAGGCTTGATCCTGATGAGAGGAAGTCATTGACTTGCTATGGTGATGATTAGAGTATCAACTCTCATTTCCCTCCGCAAGTTTAGCTGAGGGCCTTATCATTTTTCTCCAATTTCAAATGGTTCAAGCCGTCTCCAACTTCTCCTAATGTGGCTATCATCAGTTTGGTTATATTTTATATTTTTCACGTGGAGACCAATCAAATAGAATATCATATTTTTATGCGGTGTGCCAGGAATTAGTTGATGTGAATGCTATTGGGAAACTTTTCAATCTCTTGCGATATTCGTTTCACTATGATGTTTTGGCTTCTTCGGCTATCTTCATATTACCTTTAGCTGCTTCCAATCAAGATCTTCCAGTCTTCACTATTAAAATCTGATTTTGGCTTCTTATCGAATTTGAATTGTGGTTTGGCATCAAGTGAATATCTTTGGTGCCCTCTATGTGGATCTCCATATTTTACAGATTTGAACGTATAGCAAGATTTCAGGAAAGATAAATTATTTTTCTTCCCTGCTAGTTTTAAAGCAGCCATACAATTTGATTTGGTGGGTGGTCAAGCAATTTTCAATGTTGGCAAATTATGAATCTAAGAGTATGGAATTTTTATGACCCTGGCCATCTACGGGGACCAATCTTATCTCGAAGATTCTATTTATACTTAAAATAGTTGATTCTGATTTTCTGCTCACATATTCATATTACTCCAATGATGCAATCAGATTTGAACGAAGATATGCCAAACGATAACTTTCATGGCATGAAATGGTATTGGAGATGAAACGTCTGCATATAATTGTAAAAGGGGATGATAATGGAGCTTGATTTAATTGCCTGAAATAAATTATTATCATGTTATTGCCCTTATATATTAGAAATGGCCAGTGCTCGACACAATGAATTTAGCAGAATGCACACATTGGATTCTCTTGTTCAAATGCACCATTGATTATCCCGATTGTTCAAGGCATATTAGGCTCGTAAGTCATCGCATGTTGGGTCTAGTTCATGATGTTCTTATTATTGAAGGTTCGAAGGCAAGCCTTAGGTTGTGACTTTCTTATTATTGAAGCCGAGCCTTAACTTATGGTTTTCTCATTAATGAAGGCGAGGCCCTTGCTTGTTGTTCTCTTATTGAAGGTTAGTCTTAACTCGTGGATTTCTTATTATCAGCACTCAAAAGTCTTGCCTACGAGCAAGCACCTCAGAGCCTTACCCCCTGAGCAAGCACTTAAAGCTTTGCCTATGAGCAAGTACCTCAAAGCCTTGCCCCCGAGCAAACAGTTCAAAGTCTTGCCCCGTGCAAGCACTCAAAGCCTTGCCCACGAGCAAGAACCTCAAAGTCTTGCCCCGCACAAGCACACCAACGTCTTGTCTCGTGCAAGCACCTCAAAGCCTTGCCCCGTGCAAATACACCAAAGCCTTGCCCCGCGCAAGCACTCAAAGCCTTGCCCCAGAGCAAGCACCTCAAAGCCTTGCCCCGTGCAAGCACTCAAAGCCTTGCCCCGTGCAAGCACTCAAAGCCTTGCCTACAAGCAAGCACCTCAAAGCCTTGCCCAGTGCAAGCACTCAAAGCCTTACCTACGAGCAAGCATCTCAAAGCCTTGCTACGCGCAAGCACACCATAGCCTTGCCCCGCGCAAACACTCGAAGCCTTGCCCCGTGCAAGCACTCAAAGCTTTGCCTACGAGCAAGTACCTCAAAGCCTTGCCACACGCAAGCAGACCAAAGTCTTTCCCCACGCAAGCACCTCAAACCCTTGCCACACCATAGCCTTTCCTCGCGCAAGCACACCAAAGCCTTGCCCCACGCAAGCACCTCAAACCCTTGCCACGTGCAGGCACTCCAAAGCCATGCCCCGAGCAGGCACCTCAAAGACCTGTCATGAGCAAGTACCCTAAGGACATGCCACGAGCCTGACCATTTTATGTGTCGAGCTTATGTGCAGCCACCCCTAATTAATGAGCTCTAGGAGTGAATGCACGAGGGCCAATGATGTAGTCAAAAAAAGATCTACCTTAGAATTCGAGGTCTATAGGGAGTTTATTCTGAAAGGTACTACATGTAATATATGACAAGACTTTTGTTTTTATTCCAACACTTATCCCAACAATAATCCCTAAAAATAAGGTGATAAGTCCTATTAGGAGTGTACTACTACATAGATCTATAAATATGGGGTCTTGAATCATTATTCAGGTATGTTTTTTACACAATTTTACAGCACATGTCTTTTCCCAAATTCTCTCTCTAACTTAAGCATCAGAGGCGTGACGAGGATACACATCGACGCCTTTGTTTCAGGTATCGGAAGACCTTGTTCGCGCTCATTCTTAGTCGTCAAGCTCGGGATCAACAGGTACAATTTTTGGTATCAATAAGGCCCAATACCACCTGGCTGTTTTTGCTACGTAAGATTAAACAAATGCTTATGAAAATTATTTGTCTTTTTTATTAAAATATATGTTTTAAAATGTTTAACCGAATGATGATCTATACATTGAACCGTTAACCCTCTAGCTCGGTACTTTGACAGAGTCAATGATTAGATCGGGTCCGATAACGATGTTATGACCCTATCACCTTACCGTGAAAATAAGATACTTATAATTTAATTTACTTTAGAGTAAATATTTTAAGCTTAGCCAAACAAATATTTTGTTATTTTTTGCTCTCAAATTAAATTAATGCTAACAAAGAGTGTGAATAATAGAAGCAAAAAATCGTCCAACCCGAGACAGACCTGAGGATGAATAGGGCCATTTCAAGGGTGCCTACCTGATGTACTCGGGTGTGGCTAATCAGGTACAAAGGACCAAGGATCAGTGTTAGCCAATTGAGGGAAAACCCACCTAATTCCTTGGGCTACCTCCTCGGTCATGAAGGTCGACTTATGGTTTTAAGTTGACTAGGGCAGATGCTTTAGCTATCAACACCTCATCCATTAGGATCCTTCCATAAGATAAAGCTTATCCAACTCAAATAAGATTGAGTCCCGGACATCTCCTTTATACTATAACGATAGGACTCCACCACTAGAGTTTCATCTCCATCCAAATATCAATTGTACAATATCAATCAAATTACAACTCCTAGACATAGTAAGACTCTTAAGCCCCTATGACTCTTAAGAGCAGATGAGGATGCTCCATTACCTACTAGAAATGTGCTATCTATCTCTATAAATACAATATCTCAATTCATTATTCAGCTACGTTTTTACATAATTTTCAGTTTATATCCTCACGCATACATTGTCTCTCTAACTAAAGTAATGGAGGGGCGATGATGACACACCTTGACACCTTTGTTTTAGATATTGGAGATTCTCGTGTTCATTTTCCATCGTCAAGATCAGGATTTTCCATGTGCAAATTTTTGGTAGCATCAACATGATCCCCAAAATATGAAAAAATAAATAAATAAATACATTATAGTACGATTAGGTTCCGCACACTTCAAGAATAAATATTCCAAATTGCTTATTCTATCAGTACATTCCAGTAGCAAGAACAGCATTTCTGATGGAAAGTAGCTCATTAGCAGCATCACTCATGCTCAATCTTTCTCTCGCTGTACTCATTGAACAAGCCAATCCTACTTCGAATACTGAAACAAAGCACTCTTTCAATTTGTGAATCTTCGTGTAGTTCATGTTCATCTCCACTGATTTGCATTCTTTGACAAGTATTGGATCGATAATTTCTGCTACTCGATCAGGCAAAGCTGCCTTAACGAAATAATGTAGGCTAAGTCTATCTTTAAACATGTCGTCTGTAGGCCTTTTTCCAGTAAACATTTCTAACAGAAGAATTCCAAAGCTGTATACGTCGCCTAGAGTCGAAACCTGACTTCCCATTCCATACTCTGCAATGCACATATTATAAGAAGGCAAAAAATCAAACGATCCATATCGTTAAAGGGCTCAAAATGCATTTACCTGGAGCCGTGTAACCGAGAGATCCTCTCACACCAAATGAGCTTGTTGGGGTGTTTTGATCATCCGTCGGAAGGAATTTTGCTAAACCAAAGTCTCCTACATGTCCAACCATTTGATTGTCCAATAGAACATTACTTGGCTTAAGATCACAGTGAACAATTGTTTCATGGCAGTGATGATGAAGATAATCAAGTGCAGAAGTAATGTCAATGGAAATGTTCAATCTCTGAATAACATTCAATTTAGATGAATCATCACTTGAATGTAACCATTGATCCAGACTACCATTATCCATGAATTCATAAACCAGAGCTTTGAAATCGTTACCTTGATTATCAAAACCTGAGCATGTTGTTAGCACCCTGATAAGATTCCGATGTTTAATATTCTTAAGCACTTCACATTCGACTAGGAAACTCTTGGAAGCCACTGGTCGAAAAAGATTGAATACCTTTACAGCAATAAAAGTTTCTGTACTATCAAGAAATCCTTTATACACAGACGAGAAACTACCCGTTCCAACAAGATTAGCAGAACTGAATCCATCGGTAGCTTGAAATAGACTTTGATAGGATAATTTCAAAATAGCATCTTTTGAAAAATCTGAAGAAGGGACTTTTTTTTTCTTATAGTGAAGAAACATTAAGGCAAACATTAAGGCACATAACAAGAGAAGTCCTAAAAGACTACATACTAAAGAAATTGTTAGTTTGAAAGTTAAGCTTGAAGTGAACTTTTTGGATGATTTTTCACATAAAGGAATTTGAAATTCAGGTGTGTTGACACAAAGATTTGGATTTCCAATCACTGAAACTGTAGTTGCATTTCTAAAGATTCCTTCATTTGGCAATACACCCTCAAAGGAATTGAAGGAAATATTTAAATATTGCAAATCAAAACTTCCCAAAAATTGAGGAATTGTTCCTGACAGATTGTTTTGAGAAAGATCAAGAAATCTTAAACCTCTTAAAGTACTCAAAGATGAAGGGATCGTCCCTCGGAAGAAGTTTTTGTTCATAAGAAGTTTTTCCAATCCGACACAACTGCTGAGGGTTACGGGGATCTCATCAGACAACTTATTGTTGGAAATAACAAGTTCACCTAGATTATCAAGATTTCCAACTTCAGTCGGAAGTGGACCAACTAGATAGTTGTTAGATAAGTCCAAATATAAAGATAAGGAAGAGAGACTGAAAACTTGTGAAGGAATTGTGCCATTAAGCTTGTTCCTGGAGAGATTCAATCCTTGCAAGTTCTGGCACATTCCCAGGCTAAATGGGATTTCGCCGTAAAAACTGTTGTCGTTTAGATGAAGCTTGGTTAAAAGGCTTAGATTTCCAAGAAAATATGGAATTTTCCCAGAGAAATTGTTGTGTGATAGATCAAGCATTTGTAGATTTCTTAGCTTCCCAATTTCAATAGGGATATGACCTGTGAATTTGTTACCCCTCATCTCAATATTCGTCAGATTTTCGAAATTTTCTATCCAATTTGGAAGGTTTCCTGATAATTGATTGTTGCTTACTAATATCCCTGTAAGTTTTGTAGAGAGATTTCCGAAATATTTAGGCAACACCCCACCAAAGTTGTTGTCAGATAGGCCTAGTTCCTCTAAATTACTGGCATTGTTCAATGACGAAATGAAAATCAGATCAGTGGATTCTCCATTTCCCAAGTAATTGCTGGAGATGTCTAGGTGACTAAGTTTATGCAGATTTGAGAAACTAGGCACGTTCCCAGTGAGTTTGTTTCCTCCGATAAAAAGAAACTCGAGATTCGACAAATTTGACAGGGAAACAGGAATTGTACCTGTAAACTGGTTTCCTCCAATGGCAAGATAATACAGGTTTGGAAGAGTCTTGCCTATGAAAGATGGAAGTGTACCTTGCATTTGGTTCATTGGCACAAAAATAGTTGTAATAGAAGAGAGATTGAAAATTGTAGGAGGGAAAGAACCAGACAATCTGTTTTCACTTAATCCAATGTATTCCAGTCTATTCAGCTGTCCGAATTCATTTGGAATCTTCCCGATAAGCCTGTTGGAGGAAAACCCGAAAAACTCCAGGGATGACGCATTCCCAAAAGTACTCGGGATTTCACCTACAAGACTATTTCTTGGAGCTTGAATCAGCTGAAGCTTTGACAAAGATCCAAATTTTGTTGGAATCTTTCCATAGAGATTATTCCACGAAAGACGAATCTCGACAAGGTTAGAACAAGCAGACAGATTGGCAGGAATTTCTCCATCAAATGAGTTATTCCTCAGCCATAAGAATCTCAATCTTCTCAAATTTCCAAGTTATTGAGGAATGTTTCCCATAAAACTGTTGTTATCAAGAATAAGTTGATTAAGAAAAGTAAGATTTCCAATGTATGGGGACAGGGATCCTGTCAGTTTCTGATGCTGCAGATTCAAGCTTGTGATTTTTTGGTGCCTTCTGCTGCAAACAACACCAGGCCAGTGGCAAAAATGTGCAGATTCATTCCAAGAATTCAGGAGATTGAAGGGATCATCAGTTATTCTGTTCTTGAATTCAAGAAGTGCTAGCCTGTCTGTTGCATTTGAATTTTGTGAATTAATGGGCACAAGAAAAAAGCATAAGAACAAACAGAAGAGAAATGCTTTTGTCATTAAGGTAATTTGTTTGACTGAAAGGAGCACCGCCATCATATAGGTGTTGATTAGAGAGTGCAGGGTACACTGGTTTCTTGAAGCCAGGCTAATAGGAGCCGGTATGGCTTTTATTGTCATTATATAGGTGTAGATGACGGGCTCACAGGCCATGTAACCCCATAAGACAGTAAGTAGTCAATACATTGAACTCTTTCGAGAATGGACGATATGGTAGTCCATTTTCTCAGTTGGGTGACCTCACCGTTCCGTTCACAATGAGAGACTCCTGTGAAGGCGATATCTATTGTAATACCACTGTCTGAGTTCTGATGGAGTTGAATATAGCCCACTCTTAAAATTGACTTGTATGGTAATAGTGCCAATCCCAATGTCGTTACAAAAGCAAGTGACGCTCAAATTGAATTGTTTCTTAGTTTTGTCGGATCGAATTATAATATTAATATTAGCATTTTAAACATTTCTCGCTTGCCTGTTCCTTTCTAGACCACGTATGCCTCATCAAGTCAATTTGTTAGGGTAAATGTAAATGATAGCATATGAATTGTCTCTTTCATAACACCCATAAGATTTGGGAATATTATTTTGGCTAGTAAGTTCGAAAATCAATGGTATCTTTTCTATGATTTGTAAGTTCATACGCAACTTAGTCAAGATTTCAACTACTTTATTTAACAAAATCAAATCTACATTCAAACTATCTTTGAATATTATACGAGAAAGATAGGGACTCGTTGAGATGAAAAGGAGGGTTCCTCCCCTCATCATCCCGCAACAAGGCAGTTTACCAGCTAATGGACAAGAAGCACAAGTCCAATCGAACATACAATCAAGAGAACAAGTTTCTCTCGTGCTTATTGCTTTCTAGACGTTTTATTGTAGGATTCAACCTTTGGTGACTCTCAAAATCTAAGGTTATATATTTTTTTATGTCAGAATGTGACCTATAATCACAGTAGACAACCAATCACTTGTTCTTGTCAAATTTGTGATAGAAAATTGTAGGTGGAATTTGCATAACATTTCCCAGTTTAGAATTTGATTAAGTGAAAGGGAAAACATAAATCTAATATCAAACTGAGCTGAGTTTGTCTTGGTAGCAACTACCAAGAAATTGTTAGCACCGCAGCTGGTCTACAGACTACAAGCAAGATAAGTAGGTAAGTTGATGGCCAGCATCAGAACAAAAAGGCCTAATGGATTAATCCCGTGATCTCAGGTTGAAGATGTTAATAGGGCCCCAGTAAATGAAGGCAAAATCGAGATGTTCCTCACATAATATTAAAGATCTGGCATTAAGGTATGAATGCAATCAATTCCCATTCATCCCACTTGCGAGTTTCCCAAATGTATCACATTCTACATTATAAGAACCATCAAGATAGTTGTAAATCATTATATTTCCAAACTGTCTATTTAATCTCTGTAGCAGCAGCAGCAGCAGCATCTACATCCTCGACCACCGAGCCTGCAGCTGCCTGATCTGCTCTAGTCACGAGCCAATTCACAACCTCTCCGAACACAAGTTCCACATTTTCATCGGGCTCTCCAACCAGCTGGTGCCACATGCCGGGATAAATCCTGAGGGTTTTATCCTTGCTTGCAGCACATTCATACAGCCGTTCTGCGCAGGCTGGGTCACATACAACGTCACCACCTCCGTGCACAATAAAAAACGGAACGTTTACCTCATTGAACTGTCCTTGTACTTCTCTGCACACCCTCAGTAACTCTTGCGCTGTTGCTGCACGTGGCCTTTGTAATGGCCTCCTCGGACACGCTACAGCCAACTTCCGCTTCCATTCCACCTTACATTGTTCAAGAAAGAGATCAAATCAATAAATACAAGAAAATAAAGGGGACAAAGGAAACAAAATAGGAAAATAACTATTTTCTATTCATTTCTTGTAAATCTTGCAGATAAAAAATATTATTATAATTCTTCAACAATGAAATTTCAGAAATGAATGAAATAGCAAAACTTGGTATTTAAACGTATAAAAACTTAGGCCATAGATTGCACTCTTGCATTAGATTTGATCAGACTAAAGATCAATACACAATAAAATCTCGATAAATAAATGTTCAATAATTAAATAATAAAATTCTTCTATCCTAACTTGGGCCATAGTACTAAATAATAACCCCACTAAATGTATAAGATAATTTTTTTTTTTGGATAATTATATTACCACCACAAAATTTATTAAGTACACCACAATTTTTAATTTTTTTCATATTTACTTAAATAGCCTTAAGTAAAATTACATAATTAGGGTTAATATACTTTTAATTAATCACGTCACATTATAATCACACCACAAATCTAAACATAATTTCTTCTTCTTTTCTATAATTGAAAAATGCACGGCTAATTAAAGATATTGACTGTATACACATAAGTAAATACAATTTCTCTAAACAGATTACAACATTGTATTTCAATAATAGTGTTGAGCATCCTCATGTGTTCAAGAAGACGCCAGAAGAAATCAATTTCTAAATTTTATATGTTCTACCGCCGAACTCTCCAGAAACTCGCTGCCTTCTTGCCACCCTTCATCTAGATATGGATTCCCTTCAAAGCCTCGTTCACAAAAGCATCCAAAGGAGTCCTCATAATCAGTGAATTCACCATAGTATGAGTGATAAGGATAGGGATATTCGCAAGAAATCCCTCCTCTGTAAATTATTGGGAATTTCCAGTAAAGTACCACTGGCGTATTTACAAATGTGTCATCAAATGGATATAAGAAATTAACTTGAAAGCCTCTATACTTTTTGTAATCATTTTGGATCCATTTGTGATCAACCAGGAATGCATATCCACAATTGCTATTGTTATTACTGGCACCAGATCCAGTGCTTGGGTAAATTATATTAAGTTCTTTGGTCCATTTCGAGAGTCTAATGAAGGATGTGATTGAGAAGCAAGAAGAATTGCCGAAGAAATTCTTAGAAACGCGAAAGAGATCGAATTGCTATTGAGGAAGCTTGGAGGGTAGAAGAAATGGTGTGGTGTGATTATAAATTTGTTCATTTTAAGTTTTTATTGAATAGTGAGTATAATTGTAAATCTATTGTGATGTATTTACTAAAAATATATTTTAAATGTGGTGTGATTATAATATGGTGTAGTAAGCCCCCATTTGACACCCATTAATTTATCTTTCTCTTTCTCATTCTCTTTTTCATTCTTCATTTCAACCACACATTCTCAAAATAAAATAATATTACACAAATCAAAAACTTTTTATCACTTTTTCACCACACATTCTCACATCAATCACTATTCCAAAATTTATATTCTACACAAAATGGGTTTCAAATAGGGTCTAAGTAAATTTTGTAGTGGTAATATAATTACCTTTTTTTTTTAGATCCTTTATGGCCCAACGAATATATAAATTTAAAACTACTTAAATTCATGAAAGCTGCAGAAATTATCCCCATGTTTGGCCTCCATATTAAAAAAAAAAAATGTATTTTTTCTCTTTTTTAATTTTCAACCACACATTCTACAATAAAATAATATTACAAGTAAATTCAATTTTTTTTTTAATCTTTTAGGCCCTATTTGAGCCACATTTTTTTCATTATCATTCTTCTACTCATTTTCAACCACATTGTTCAATAAAATAATATTTTTCATGACATCAATAACTTTTCCTTCCTTTTCAAGCACATATTCTCAATCACATCAACAGTAAAAATACATTTTTTTCCAAAAATGTGCACCAAACGGGGCCTTAATGACACATTTTTCAAAAATATACTATTTCAAATTATATTTTCCGCCAAAATCTATTTTTAATAGAGTTGAGACAGGGACTACCTTCCACGAGCATGTGAAATAACGTCAACAATTAATTTTTCAAGATACTAAATTTTAAAACCAATGCATGTATATTAATGTTTCCTCTTTAATGTACGTATCTGTGGGTCTTTTTGTGGGTTAACAGATTAAATTTTGAATTTCATCACATTTTGAGCCACTGTTTTGGCTCTATTTTAATGTGATTTTGGGAGAAAATATATTTTGAAATAGTGATTTTTTGAAGAATGTATAGTTAAAAGATAATGAAAAATTTTGAATTTACGTATAATATTATTTTATAGAAGAATGTGATTGAAATTCGTTTTGAAAAAAATGTATTTTGAAAATAGTGGAGCCTAAACAAGGGCTCAATATTTTATTTTATTTTAAGATCCCCACATATATCATGGTAAAATATTGTACAAATTATAAAAATATAAAATATTGTATACATTAATAAATATTTATTTATATATAAATTCATAAATTATTCATTTATCAATAAATTAATAATCTCTCTAAAATAATAAAAATTTTCAGCCCTAACATTATTATTTTACAGAGGTTTTACTGTAGTACGGAGCTGTACGAGAAATTTGATCTGTCTGAAGCTCCGAGTACAAGGTTTCAACTATGGTTAGGTTTTAGATTGTACACTTTTGTTTCAAAAAGTGTTGGGCAAGAAAGTGCGTTTTTTTAATTGTCAAATCATGTGTCGACACGTGACACATGTAAAAAAATGATGTCAAATAACATGTAGATGTAGCGGGATTGTAACTTTTAAGAGGGAATCCAAGACACAATAAATAATAAATTAAATTAAATTAAATTTTTCGAAAAATATTAAGGGTCCGTTTGATTGGTATAGTGGAAAATGAGTGGAAATAAAATAAATTCTAGAGAAAATATTGCATAGAACTTGTTTTCCAGTGAATTGTTAAATAAATGTGTTTGATTGATATAATTTTCCATGCAATTTTTTTTAAAATTTTGAATTTTTTGTTCACGTTTGACTTTATTTTATATGAAAATGGTTAATTAAAGTGAATTTTTTACAATTGGTTATGAAATTTGTTACCATTGCCAAAAAGTTTTAAAAAAAAATTTGCTCGAAAACTATTTTTTATCAAAGTTTAATATTCGTTTTACATAAAAATTGTCCATTAAAATTAAATTTTTTTTTTTACAATTGGTTATGAAATTTGTTAACATTGTTAAAAAAAATGAAGGTCGAAACTGGAATTTATTTTCCCACCTCCAAGAAGAAGGAAAAAAGGATGGGTGGGAAAAAAAATTTGCGACAAATTTAATTTATCAAACAATTTTTTAAGGGTGAAAAAGGAAAATGTTTTCGCTGTCAAACGGACTAAGAAAAATGTTACCTTGAAGGAAACAAGAGGTAAGGAACCGCGAGTGGGGACCACGCACCAAGTGGGAACCAAAGCAGCCGCTATAGATAGAAAATGCTCAAGCGGCCATGGAGGCTTGAATTTATCACTTATACCATACATAGCCCCATTCAAAACGACGCCGTCAAATGGCCTTACCGGACAAACCCCATCGCGGCGGAGCGTGATCAGCAACGCAATTGCCCCACCCAATGACTCCGCATACAGAAACGCCGGAAGATTTGGGGCATAACCCGCACAAAATTTATTGAAAAATAGGATACATTCATCTACCACAAGATTGATATCCGGCAAATGGGCGATTAATCCCTCGGAATAGCCATGGCCCATGTGGTCTATAGCGCAAACAGCAAAACCGTGTTTGGCGATATGGACAGAAGTCAACAGAACGAACCAGCTGGACTCTCCGGTGTAGCCATGGACCACGCACACGATACCTGTCAAAATTATGGTATCAGAATCGGGCAAAATCAAGCTTCACTTTCATTCATAGATAACAATACCTTTGATGGGAGTTTGATCAGGGGTCCACCATTGAGCGAAGAGCTTGAGGCCTTGCTTGCTGGTGATGTACTCCGAGGCGTGGCTCACCGAGTGGCGTGCGTAGAATTGTTTCGGACTCAGTGAGCCAAATGGGCTTGTCTCGTTGGCTTCTGCTATAGGGTGCTTGTGCTCCATTGTTGGGGTTTGATAGGGTGGAGTGGGGTGGGTAAATAAGTTACTGATTCTATCAAGAAACCTTGCTGGAGGCTGGAGCTATCAAAATTATTGAAAGGTAGATGGCAAAAAACTGGTTAATTATAATGATGGCCGTTGTGGCCAAATCTAACCTCAAAAAAAATTAGGGACGATTCTCTTGGTATTTCAGTAGAGACGGAAAAAACCTCGCCCCGTCCCGCCCCATCGGATTGGCGGGGCGGGGCTGGCGGGGATCGTCGCCCCGTCTCAGGTCGCACCCCATCTTGAATCCGTTCCGTGAAAAAAAAAAAAAAAAAAATTAATTACAAATTATAAAAGAATTAATTAACTAAAAAAATTAATGGGGTGGGAAATGGGGTTGGTCCTCGCCCCCGACCCCCGCCTTACTCCGTCTAAGGCGGGGTGCCCTGTCTCGAACCCGTCATGTTGCCATCTCTATGTTTCAATTTTGTGTTTTGAGTATTCATTTAAAAATTGTTGGAAATATGTTCTTTTTAGCATTTTAAAAAATTGTTTTGAAAACACCAAAGACGACAATTTGTCGTTTTGTGTTTTATTTTTTGTAAATTTTTAACTCGTTTTTAAAAATGCGTTTTCGAAAATAGGAAAGAGAACGCGTTTTTATTATTTTAGAAAATCGAAAACAGAAAGCGGCTTGAAAATAGTAAAGAGAATAGATCATTTGACCCTTTTTTATATATAAATTTATGTTTTCTCAAACTAATTTTTAACTATAAAGTTAATGAGATCGACATTTTATTAAATTTTTGATTGCATATTTCATAAATTTTTATTGAAATCTATTAAAAATTCAGTTTTTAACTAAATCAAATAGGGGCTTATTTTAGAAAATGTGATTTTGGAATGTTGTTAATTGCTTCAATTATACCCACTATCAAAAAATTGTAGGAGACCCGCACACCCACATGGGGTCAAGTGACCTCACAAAAAAAATTTGATTTTTGAATTTTTTACCTGTAGTCCCTCACACTTTCTGCATTTGCACGATCTATCTCAGCGTTTTCCTGTTCAGTTTGGCTACGCTGTGCTTGGATTTGCTCCTCCGTTGCTCGTCTGGGAAAGATGTTAACTTTTTTGGTAAAAAGAGAATATCTTGTCTTGGGAGTTCTAGTAAACTAACGTAGAATTGAAACTGATAGAAATGGAAAGAGTGAGCTCAAGGAAGTTGATCACCGAACTACATGCGCCAAAGATAACCTTGCAAATAACGCCCAGTATAGAAGTGACGAATCTGCACATCCATCATCAGAGCTTTGGAAATTGTTGGCCGGTACCATGTTACTGAGTATCTTGGATCAGCTGCATTCAGCATTGCAATTCAGGCGCATGACCTTCATACATGTATGGATATCTGCATGAAGATTATAAAAAATACCAATTTTTTTTTTTTATCAGAGCCTTGACGAAATAAAGCTTCTCAAGTATGTGAACAAGCACGATCCTGCTGACAATTATCATATTCTTCGGTTGTATGATTATTTCTATTATCGAGTAAGTGACCTTTGTTCTCAATCTTTTTTGAGTTCCACTCCATTTATTTTAATTTTGTATTTGATACCATGTTTCTCTAATTATGTAGCTAATTGACTTGTATAGTTGTTTTGAAGAGATTGTGCTGGTCATATTTTCCTTTCATGTCTTATTCAAGTATCTATAGAAATAAAATTTAGGGGCTTGAATCTGTTCTCCTAACTCTAAACTCTTTTGCTCTTTTCTATTAGAAAAAATGCTGCACATACAGGGGCCACGCCAGCCATGTACATGCCAGGGAGACAGTTGTCCATATGTGATAGTCTTATTTAATGGAAATGTCATGTTTTTGGATTATGAATACGCGATAGAAATCCGTGAAGGATGAGATGGGTTTAGACTCTCTTATAACTAGGGGTGGGCAAAAACCCGCCCGACCCGATCAACCCGCCCGACCCAACCCAACCCGACCGGGTTGGGTCGGTTTTTGCCATTTTTTTCTTGGGTTGGGTTGGGTTGGTTTGCAAGGTTAAGTTGGTCGGGTTGTGGGTTAACCCATCCAACCCGACAAAAACCACCCAACCCGAACCGCTAATTAAAAAACCTTGCAAAACTAAAATAGAATAAAAGTGAGAGACTCGGTAAAAAAAAAGTGAAAGACAAAAAAAAAAACCATAACATATCTTCCATCATCTCTCTCACGCGGCGGGCGTTGTCTCACCAAATCATCAATATTGGTTGTGATTTTGGATGAGATCTTTCTTCCAATACATCTCTCTTTAACGCAATATATTTATGTTGCTTTAAATTTAGTACTTTGGTGATTTTAATGTTTGTTGATAGGTCGTCCCAACTCCCAACGTAACCCGACCAACCCAACCCAACCCGACCGACATTTGGTTGGGTTGGTTTGGGTTGAGTTTCAATCTTTACATGGGTTGGGTTGGGTTGGGTTGAATTTATGTCAAACCGACCATGTTGGGTTGGGTATGGGTTGGGGGAAAAACCGACCCAACCCAACCCACGCCCACCCCTACTTATAACGGATAGTACGTAGTTTGCGGCTTGAATATAAAGGCTGAGTATCACACGAAGACAGTTACTCTCTTGGCACTCATAGGGCCGACATGGCCCTATATGTGCAACATCGTCCTTTCTATTAAAATTATACCTTCTTGACTCCTTGAACCTTCTTCACATTTAATGAATCTTTCTCTTAAGGTAATATATCGTGTGTAAATACAGTTTTCATGAGTTTTCCACAGTAACTTTTGTATATTTTGCCTTTTCGATGAATTGACTGTTTGTCTATAATTAGATATGGCAAATGGGCCGAGCGAACGCTCGGCTCGTGAAAACACGAGTCGCAAGCCGCTCGCAAGCTCGACGAGCTGAGCCAAGCCCACGAGCTCGTGAAAAATTTAAAAAAAATGTGAAAAAGTAAAAAAAAAAAAAATCAAAAAGCTTGTGGCTCGTTTGTGCACGAGCTCGTGGGTTACCCGGCTCGGCCCATGGCCATTACTATCTATGACAACTAGGATTGTCTGCAGGTCGGTTCCAAAATTTTCGATTATTTAATAAATGAAATCGTCAGATCCAAATATAATTATGGAACCGTTCGGGTTCGATTTCACCATAATTAAATTTTTTAACATTTATAGCAACACTACATCAATATAACTAATGACATTTCATTCGTAACTTTTACAAATTAAAATGTAGCTCAATTCAAAAATATATAAATAACTAGCTGTCGAATAACATTAATTCAATATATACAAATGCCAAAAAGTAAATATTAATATTAAAATGTCGGTGATCCATATCAATAATTCATTTGTTTCAAGCCTTCAACCAGCATGCTTGCATAAAGAAAATGAAATATCAATAATTCATGGGCTAATGGGCTTTAAAGTTAAAATTATGAAATGATATGATATATTTAATTAATTCGTTAATTTATTTAGAAAAAAAAAAATTTTAATTAATTCAATAAAAAAATAAAAAAATTATTTAGTTTCGATTTTTGGGTTCTTGGTCTAGATTCGAGACCCGACCCAAACTCATTGATTCTCGATTCGATTCAGTTCGGGTCGGTTCGATTCGGGAGTTTTGGACACTCCTAATGACAATCTCAATACCCAGAAGAAGGAAAAATGCTGATCTGGAAGCATGGCAAACCCCCCACGAAGAAACCCACAATACAAACCTAGAGGAAGGAAAAGTGGATTTTTAAAAAGTCGAAGAAAAAATTTGTATTTTAAATTTTGATCCCACGATACTAAAAGTCTAGTTTTGTCCCTGTTTGGAGTGGCCTGATCTCTATGAGAGATGATTGGAACACGAAAGACGAGGTGGACTTTGAGTCCGTAGGGGGTTATAACGGATAATAGGACTCCATGCCCCTTTAGGATGCTATGCCTTGGTGTACTCATGAGGGATTAGGAACCTTAGCCCTGGGTGTTGCCCGAGGCCATTCGAGGATGTCGAGATATGTGATTCACTTCTCCAGGGGTGGATCTAGGATCGATTAGAAAAAAAATTCAGGATATGCTAATATGTTTTTTTAAAAAATAAAAAATAAAATTACCCACAAAAAATTGAAATGTCCTAAGAGGGGACTAGGCTAAAGCCCAATCAAATCCTCCCTAAATCCGCCACTGTATTTTCCTATTTATGATATCATCTATCAATTAATGATATTTACATGCTCTAAATTAGTGTTTAGCACCTCTGGGGGTGAATAAAATTACTACAAGACATTGTATAGACATGGCTGAGGACTTGTATATGAGGCCGGGCTTGGTAAATTATGCCATCGTTACTCTTGAATTGAAAAACGTTAAATAAAAAAAAATGAAAGTTGAACTGTCAGTACTCTGAATGGAACAATTTGTAAAATGAATTATGAGCCTGAAATAAATTAAAATTCAGAGGTCCATTTTATTGGTCGTTGGTAAAATTAGCCTGATTGTTGAAATGTTTGAGACGACTCATGACAAACAAGATATCTTTTTCGTCTTTATTATTATGTCACGTACTCATACTGTTTAATACATATGTAAGTATCTGATCACTCCTTGATGATATTAATTTGGGAAGAATCTATAAATGTTTATAAATAGATAGAAATATATGGTGAATGGTATTTATGGGTTAATTGAATATGTGGGTGGAAATGAATAATGAAAATGTTCAAATTTATATTTTAAAACTATTATACCATGTTTTCAATTAAAAGAAACTTGAGGAAAAGAAAAAAATTTGACCAAAAAACCCTCCTTCCCCATCCCGTTCCATGATTCCCATCCAATCCCTTCGCGCTATCTATCCGGTCCATCGTCGGCTGCCAGTCAATAAATAAATTAGGGAAGGCCCGAAGTGGGGAAGAGTAGAATGAGGGAAATGTAAGAATGGGAGGAAACACGGAGGGGAAGGAGAAACGCGTGGAGTAAAAAATATAAATGGTAGAGGTGGATGGGTTGGGGATAGGGGTGTGGTATAGGAGCGACCCTAGCAAGGGTTTGTTCGTGGAGGGATGGGGACAAGGAGTCGAGGGGGTGCATGGAGTTTTTTCTTTCATTCCTTTTACTACTTTCTTTTTCTCTATCTTTTCTAAAGTTTTTTTAAGCTAAAGTTATTATACAGATGTATATTTAAATGGAAAATGCACCAATAGGGCGGCGTCGGGTCCATTATGGACACCCATATGGGTGCAATTATGTACCCATGGCACAACCATATTTAAATTAATTGAATGTATTTCACTAGTTGGTTAATGTAATATTTTGAAGATTGACCAAGATTAAAAGAGTCAAAATATTTATTCGTCATATTATAAATTCAAATATATTTTATGGATAGTATCCCCAAATTGTTCAAAAAACAACGTGGTTACATTTCTATGAAGAGTAATACTCTCTCCGTCCCAATTATATAGGTTGAGTTTCTTTTTTCTCTTGTCCCAAATATATAGACATGTTTCCTAATGTAGAATATTTTGTTGTGTTCCTTTACCAATATACCCTTATTAAATTTTCCTCACTTAATGTGTCAACTTCTTGAAATCATCCAAATACACACATTTATCATTTCTTGAAAACATAGAACAACTCTCATTTCTTATTCTTTTTCAAATTCTTTATTAATTCCAACAATAATTTAGTTTTACATACTGAAAATTAAATAGGGGTAAATTATGAAAGATCTTGGCAAAAATTAATTTTTCGATGACATTAAAGAATCTTTCTTAATCCGTGTGAAAAACGAAACAAGCATATATAATTGAGACGGAGTGAGTACTATTTAACATCATTGATGTTAAAATATCAGTTTAGATGACACTAATATGTCATTAAATGAAAAGTACAATTAAACAAATCACTTAATTCCACATTTCATCGAGTCTATCACCTATGACCCAATGCTATCTAGACTGGTGTTATATCATTAGAAATGAATAAACACAAAAGGACGCTGCATTGTTTAATTGAGGGTGCCGAGAGAGGGGACATGACAAATTGTACATTATTAATGGTAAAAGAGAGGTGGTTGCAACTACCAACTAAACCCAAGTAAACCCCTTTATGCATTCATTGTGAACACTCCAAGATTGCTCATTTTCATTTTTAATTATTTTCTGTCGATATTTTCTTTTTATTTCACATCGAAGGTCCGTATTATGTCAAATTTTTAGTATGAAATTATAATGGATTTTTTTTCCTTATCATTTGCTTTATAACCAGGAGCGGACGCAGAAGATAAAAGTTAGGGGAGCACATTCGAACTTGCAAAAAAGTTAGGATAAATTTTACACTCGAAAATTTATATATAAAAAAATCATATCCTATGTAATTTTGCATCCGAAAATTTACATGAGATATGATTTTTTCGGATGTAAAATTTTGAAAATTTTTGATGTCATATTCCATATAAAGTTTCCTAATAAAATGATGAAAATTACATTGAGGTGTATCGCAAAAATAGTAAATGTTAATGAAATAATTGATTTTTTTTTTAAAAAAAAATGCGAGTTAGACGTTTTTTTTTTAAAACTCACGTTTAACGTATTTTTAACTATTTTCGATATCTATTTGGACTATTCGATATACCCATAATGTAGTTATCGAAATAAGCTTTGAGATTACATAAGCAATTTGTAGATTTGATTAGTGTACAATTGTCGATGAATTTTTAAAGTTAGCATGTTATCGAAATTCAAATTTATTGTGATTTTGTCCCTGTTTGATGGAAATTAAAATCAATTTTTTAGTAAATTTTGATAAAAATTAAAACAGTTATGGATTCTATGAAATATATTATTAAAATTTATTGTTATCTTTATTTACATTAAAAATTAGATTTCAATCGATACCAAACACAAATTTTAAAAATAAATAAATAAATAAAAATTGGGGGGCACGTGCCCCCCAGGACCCCCGGGGTCTGCCCCTGTTTATAACATAATGCGGAAAGTCGAGATGTGATCAGATGAAATAAGATGAATAGTGTAAATGACATCTTCAATGAAAAATCAAACAATATTGTTCACCTTAATCGATCATAATAAAACAAAAAATCTTTTTTCGATAGTAAAAGATTAATTTTGGCCCTACTTAATCTGATTTTAATTTAAATCAAAGCCAAACAATCAATATCAACCACATCTTTCTTGGGTCTCACATCTTTTCAGTCATACATTTTAAAAACTTCTATCACAATCCACTTAAAATTTGATTTTAATCTATACCAAACACTCTCCAAATAAGTAGCTAACTTATTTTATTCTTTCTTTGGTGAAATGACTTCAACACTCCTGGATAATATGTGCCTTGTTTGGCTTCCGTTAAATTAAAATTCATTTTTTTCTCTCTTCTTATCAATCACATATTTTTCAATAAAATAATATTACATATAAACCTAAAAAGAAATTCTTCTTTTTCAACCACACATTTTTCAAAAAATTATTATTCTCCACATTAAAATGTGAAATAATAGAGCCCAAACATGGGCTTATAACGTAATAATAAAATTATTGAAAAAATAACGAATATTAAAATTAAATTCGTAAATATTCTGATATGTTAGATATTAAATTATTATTGATCTGATTTATAAAAATTATGAATCATCTATTAACATATTAAATAATCCATTATTAATATGTATTGAATAATTTGGTTTTTAGGATTTTACAAAATAATTATTTTTTTCTTTCTTACCATGTTAATATATCCGATAGGGGGAACGCATAACACGGTTTGGCTAGTTTTTGATTTGCCATTAAAACCAGATATTGCTACTAAAAACGAGGAAACATTTGTGGACTATCACCTTTTCTTCTATGGTTTCTTTTATCTCGACCAAAAAAAAAATGATTGAATGAAAAATAAAGAGTAAAACATAGAATTCAACAACAACATTCTAGTTCCTGCTGATTAACGAGGTCAAAACTCGTTGATCAATAAACAAGAATTCACGAATAATCTTTTTGTTCATCTCGCGATATTGAAGACTTTTTTATTCGCGCTTGATATTAACAATTTCGACAGAAAAAAATGTGGCAATCAAATGCAAAGTTAAGTATAGGAAGAAGGGGCGTTGGCAATGGCCTGGTTGCAGTTGCCATAGACAGAGACAGAGGAAGCCAATATGCAATCAGATGGACAATCGATAATCTGCTCTCCAGAGGCCAAACTATAATACTCATTCATGTTTTGAAAAGGGCGCCGTCTTCGTGTAATTATTTCTGATCTTTCTTTCATACATAAGATCTTACAATTCTTCCTATTCATGCAAGAACCTGGCTACATTGTCAAATAATTTACATAATGGTTTATATACTATCACGTGACACTCTATCATTGAGAGTGTTTAAAACACAATCATCTTTTCCATTAAACCACCTCCCGCCCACCTAGGATTGTGGCACTGCTTTTGGCTTTATTCTTCTGGCAAAGTGGTTTAACCCTCCACGCATTAGCTTTTGAAAGCATAGCATACCGTGTGATTAGTGCGTATAATAGTAATTTTGGCAATTTGAATCGTGGGTGGATGCAAGAATATGACAGTAACGAAATTGGAATTGCGATAAATTAGGCTTCTTTATCTTATTTCATTTTGAAGGGCCATTGGGTTTAACTTTTTATATGTATGCAGTTGGAAAAAATTATTACGTCCACGCTCTGAATGGAGCTGCACCTGGAGACAAGCAAATAGTCGAAAAGAGTGCGGAAGACCTATTCCTCACCTTCCATTGCTTTTGCACACGTAAAGATGTAAGCGGAAGTAACTCTTGTTTTTCATGCTCCATTGCAATATTATTGACAATCATTTGAGTTTAATATATAGTAAGGATGAGTTTGGTATGCTAGACTGTACAAGACCAGACTGGATTATGAGATGCCTATGAGAAATTTTATCAGTTGTTTTAATCCTGTCCAATCCAGTGTACCAAACATTGTAACTAGCCTTTCGTTTTCCCCATTTGGCTCTCATGTTCGACTCTTGTGAATAGATTCAATGTTTGGATGTTGTACTTGAGGATACAGATGTAGCAAGAGCAGTAACAGACTATGTTACCTACTTTGCAATTGACAACTTAATTCTTGGAGCGTCACGACATGGTTTTATCAGGTAAATTGATAAGTTCTGATTATAGCCAACAACATTTTTTATGTAAAGTGAGTAATTTATGTCTGTTATGTGACAGACGACTGAAAATGGTAGACATTCCGACTAGTATATCCAAAGGAGCTCCAGATTTCTGTACGGTTTATGTGATCTCAAAATCAAAAATCTCTTCTGTGCGGAATGCTTCTCGACCAGCACCTTTTGCTTCGCCTCTTTATAAACAAGTACAACAAATGCAAGAGCAGGCGAATAGTAATGGTTTTTCCCCTGATGCGCGTCCCAGACGTATTCCTAGCATGAGAAGTATGTTGTTTCCTTTGCCAATTGACATTGTTTCCAGTTTCAACTTTCTAGTTTAGTACGTTACAATATACTGCTAAACTTAGCTTCTTATATGATTTAACACTGCAGCACCTGATATGACACCGCGAAAGGCTCCTGGAATGCTCGGCGACAATGACTTTATCAAGTAAGTTCGTCGTGATGAACCGTGTTTTTCTAAAAGTGAATCAGAGAAAATATAGAAAGATTAAATTTTACTTAGTGAATTCTTCTTATACCTACACTACTTGATCAAAATACTTGCCCACTACATTTTTTGGTGTACAGGTCGCCATTTGCGAGGGGAAGAGCGTTAAATGGAAGGTCATGTGCAGAGTTCTCAGAATTGGTTACTGATATATCATTCATAAGCTCTGGCAGGCCAAGCGTTGATATCATGTCTACTATGCTCTGTGATAACATGGATACAAGTCGAACCTCACGTGTGTCAACCAGCTCAGAAAGCAGTTTGGGGTCAGCGCGCTCGGGGGTTAAGGATAGTGAATTGAGTTCCTTTACTGATTTTTCATCATCGTCACTTCAAAATGTAAGGACACCATCTTGACGGTGAAACACCATATGTTCGGCTAGGCGTAAAAAAAATAAAAAAAATTAAAACCTGCTTTTCTGACATGAAGTTACTATCAAACAAGTCAGATTTTCTACTGAAAATCCAAACAAAAGGGGACTTTTTAAAAGCCCATAAACATATTTGTCTAGAATAATTCAATAGCTTGATCATGCAGGAGCAGTCGTAAATTTTATTTGTATTAGATTCTGATCATTGCTTCTACGCATCCTTTGAAACATGTAGGATGACGTGGAATCTGAAATGAGAAGGCTAAAGCTCGAGTTGCAGAAAACAATGGAAATGTACAGTACAGCCTGTAAGGAAGCACTAACGTCAAAACAGAAGGTAGAATCTATTTTATAGATTTGCAGTGCACTGTATGGAGCCTAATTGCACTGTAAACTTTTCCTCCTTGCCTACGGATCGACTTGCAAGTGGCAAGTGGACGTAACTCTCATGTTGAGAGTGAAACACTGTAAATTTGTTTGGGCTTTCTCGTTTTCTAACTGTTTTAGCACAGGCGGTGGAGCTTAATCGTTGGCGAGTGGAAGAAGAACGAAGATTAGAAGAGGCTCGATTTGCAGAGGAAGAAGCAAAAATGGTTGCTGAAACAGAGAAAGCTAAATGCAGGGCAGCCTTAGAGAACGCTGAAGCAGCTCAGAGAATTGCAGAATTAGAATCACAAAAAAGAGTAAATGCTGAACTGAAAGCCATTAAAGAGTCAGAGGAGAAGGCGACTAAGCAAAATACATTAGCTCAACAGGAATTAATATACAGGCGCTACACAATAGAAGAAATTGAAGAGGCAACAGAATATTTTTCTGAGTCTCGCAAGGTTGGAGAAGGCGGCTATGGCCCTGTTTTCAAGTGTTATCTCGATCATACACCAGTGGCAGTGAAGATCTTACGTCCTGATGCTGCTCAAGGAAGGTCACAATTTCAGCACGAGGTAATGGCGAAGCAAAGTAACATTACAAGTAATTTCATTTTTCAGTAGAAATAATAGCAATTGAATTCTGTAATTGCAATACCCATTCTTCCTAAGCACTTAAGCTGGAACAGGGCATGAGGTTAAGTGTTCTCGCCACCCATTTATGAATATTGTTCACGTGTGAGCCATTTGAGGTCAAATGAATTTGGCCTGCACGTGAGGAGGCAAGTGAAGATTATATTTAAATAAATAAACGGGTCTCCTTTATAACAACTTGTAGACGAGATGGTTCAAAATTGTTTATGAGAGGAATTTTTTTGAAGATTTAGAAGTCCCTTAATAGACAATTCGTTCGTACGCCTAATGCAGGTTGAAGTGCTGACTTGCATGAGACACCCAAATATGGTTATACTCCTTGGAGCCTGCCCAGAATATGGCTGTTTAATTTATGAATACATGGCTAATGGTAGCTTGGAAGACCGTCTCTTCCGGAAAGGAAACACGCGCCCACTCTCGTGGCAACTTCGGTTCCGAATAGCTGCAGAGATTGCCACAGCCCTTCTCTTTCTTCACCAGACGAAACCAGAACCACTAGTGCACCGTGACCTCAAACCAGGAAATATTTTGCTTGATCACAACTTTGTAAGCAAGATTGGTGACGTTGGATTGGCTAGGCTCGTCCCTCCTTCTGTAGCTGACGATGTAACACAATACCGATTGACCTCAGCAGCCGGAACTTTTTGCTACATTGATCCCGAGTATCAACAGACGGGAATGCTCGGAGTTAAATCCGATATTTACTCGTTCGGCATTGTGCTTCTTCAATTACTATCCGGTAAACCAGCAATGGGCCTGACTCACCACATTGGCCGGTCAATTGAGAAGGGGACATTTGAACAGATGCTCGATCCTTCCGTGCCAGATTGGCCAGTTGAAGAGGCCTTAAAATTTGCAAATCTAGCACTACAATGCGCAGAATTAAGACGAAAAGACAGGCCAGATCTTGGCAAGGTCGTTTTGCCGGAGCTTAATAGATTGAGAGAGTTCGGCGAAGAAAAAATGACCCATTTCTTGGTAGATGGCGGTACCACTCCCTCTCCTAATCAGTAGTTGGCGGTACAACTCCCTCTCCTAATCAGAGTGACGCGTCTTTAACGCAGGTCAGTTGCCGATACATTTCAAGAATTCGACATTTTTTTTAGCCATTTCGAGGGTTACCTACTATTCTGAAAGTAACTCTTTTAATAATTTTTTTTAAAAAAATACTGTTCTTAAGAATACTCTCGGAGTGTTACATATTTTGCCCCATGGCTGAAAGAAACTTTAAATACAGAGCAAATCCATGCTAGTATTTGAGTAATGACTTGTACTACTCATTGGAAACAATGTATTAAACTTCCCGGACTTTTTGATGAATGCAGAAATGATTGAAATAATCTGCGGATGCTTATGCAGGAAATCATGAGTGACCCTCAAGTACATTCTGGATTGAACAGCTCGAAAGGCAATTTAACTTCAGCATCTCTGCCAGAATAGCTATCAATTATTCTTCATCCCATTCGATTCAATGGAAAAACTGATTGAATCTAGCAGCAGACGTCGAAAGATATCATGCGAAACAATCCAAGTAATCTTAACAGTTTTGTCGTTCATTCTACTGGGGCTATTTTTATGTAGTTAGTTCGTAATTATGATAGAACGAGTGAACTCGAGCCACAGAGGACTCTGAAGCTCATCCTTGTACAGTTTTTAGCTGACCGGACATACAAACAATCTTGTTCATGTAGAATACCTCTGCTTTGTCGTTATCAATGCGAGATGTATATTGTAATTAATATTACCTATAATGTTCGTGTGGAATCATATGTTGTTCACTCCTTGGATGACCAAACGTTTCACACCACTCATCAAATTCAATATTGTATATTACAACTGAGAAAAATTTCAACTTAATTTCCTAAATCCCATTTAGTGGGATCCTATCAACGTACCAAACATGCCAAAATGGTTTTAGCTGCTTAAAACATTAAACACTTGACTTTATATCCACGAATCCCCAATTTGATCAAGAAGCTTTTGTAGGTTGTTTACTCTTTTCTGAATCAATCTTCTCCTTTAGAGCTTCCCAAATGGCAGGTATTGCAATATCATCAGGAACTTCCTTGAATGAAGGGAGGTAATTCACATCGACAATCACATGGTCACCAGTGCCTTCTTTGAACCTGGAATTTCATAAAAAGAGAAAAACTGTGAATGTAAAACCAAAAATCCAGAGATATACAAAATGTTGAAGAAGGTCAATTGAAATTCTTGTTCACAAGAGATCATGCTCCATCCTCTCTCCAATGAAATTCTTGTTCATTACATTTTCTCACGTCCTTGTATCCCAATGTACTATGTTATGTCGTTGATTTTTAATTTTTTTGGAGAAATTATCTGAAAAAGATAACGGCTATTCTGCAGACTATATCTTTGAATTTTTATATGCTTAAAAAGGTTATAAATTATGAATATCAATGAACCATGAATACCGTCTGAAACATAGAGCTCAAATAGAGAAGATTTAAAACTCCAATCATATTACAACTAACAATTACCTCTATAATGTGCATATAGTTCACCCACATGACACATAAACCCCACTTCCAACTTTAACGTCAGTACTTACACGAGAAGTTATGCATCTAATGATATTATATGCACAATCGAGTAAGTTCATTTGAAGTGCCAATGCAATAGAATTTGGATTGCATGATCTCAATGTAGTTTGTCTCGTAAAAAATGCAACATTTTGGCCAAATAAAACTTCGAAGTACCTTCTTATTCATATTGCAGATAATTAAAAGCAGCTCTTCTAGTTTGTTGATTGAGAAAATGCTTGAAATCCCTCTGGCAGCAAGATATTTAGCATCTGAGGTGAAAGCAAAACTGGATATAATGTGACATCCTAAAAGAATAGCATACACAAGTCGAAAAATAACTTCAATAAATGAACAAAACTCGATATAATTGATAACCCAAGAATAACTCACCAAGAGGGGGGTAAATTGATTTTTGAAACTTTTTCGACACTTAGTCTCAAAAACGATTCAATACACAAGATATAAATGCAAAGTGTAATACAAGAAGTAAATATACAAATTTGATAACTTAATTCAAGTATGAATATAGCACTATGTAAATGACAATGTAAAGTAGAGTACAATAAATAAGGATAACAAGCCAATTTAATGGGGTTCGATACACAAAGTGTTCTACGTCCTCGTTACCAAGCTCTCTGTCACGAGCAAGACCAAATTCACTAAAAGAGGTAACTTACAACAAGGAGTACCGATCCTTAAGTGACTTACAAACAATGAGCACTTATCCTTAAGTGACTTACAACAAGGAGCATTTATCCTTAGGTGACTTACAAAAAGGAGCACATATCCTTAACAACAATCGAGTTTTCACAAGGGCTCTTGAAACCACAATGTATAAGTTGTAATTTTACAATTGAAAGAACTCTCTAAACAAATGATATAACCAAATCAAGTATTTAGAGAGTTAGGATAACACTTCAATAGATAGCAAATATTTAAGCTCAAGTGTTTTAAGTTGCAAAACTTTGATGAACAAAAAATGATGCAGTAGTAAGGATCAATGTACCAAAGTTTTCAACCAATGAACTTCTCTTAACAAATAATACAAAATTAAGTATAGAGAGAAATTTACACTTAAATAAGTGTTGGCAAAGAAAAGCTTTAGTCAAGAATGAGAAAATAGATAAGATAGAAACTTCTTTGAACAAGATGTATCTTTAATGAAATAGATGAAGAACAAGTTTTTCAAATCAATCAAATGATTCTTGTAATAAATGAATTGGATGAAAACTAAGTAAACTCAACAATCTTTAATGAATAAGCTCTTTAAAATTCTCTTGTGGGTTGGTGTTATTGAATGCAAAAGAGTTTTGTATTATAGAGCAAAACATCCAACTGCAGGGCCTTTCGGTTGATATATTTCGGTCAACCGAAATCCAATTATAGTCGTTGCAAAATGTTCAAACCGTTAGAGTTTCGGCACACTAATTCAAATTTTCGGTCAAGTAACTTTCGGTCGACCGAAATGAGTAGATTTTGGTTTTAAGAGATTTAAATCATAAATGCCATTTTCCAAAATCAATTTTCATTTCGTGAATATTTTTATGCAAGTGATGAGATCTATAAGAACTAACTTGAGCTTTATACTTGCTAAAAATTGTCAAGTTATACATTTACACTCTGTAGCACGGACACTTCAATTAGGGTAGCGTGTCCGTACGAGTCGATACCGACACTTCTCGGACACTCTACCGTAATCATTTTTCTTTTTATATTAAAAATGTTATATATTGTTAATTCAAAGTTATTAGCAATTAACAAATATGTACTCATGTTTAAAGGATTTCAACAAAAAAAATTAATAACAAGTATAAAACTAAATTTATATTATATAAATGAAGAATTTTTAAGAATTTAATCAACGTGTCGATAACGTGTCGTGTTTCTAATTTTTTTTAAAAATCGCGTGTCGGCGTATCCGACACGTATCGTGTCGGACACACGTGTCCGTGTCGGTGCATCATAGCATTTACACATAATTTTGAAGATTCGATAAAGTATCTTCTAAACTTCTATTCATCAAAGGTCTTTGTTTCTTTGGATCACTTTTGAGTGATATGCAACGGATGACGATTTGAGCCTTTTGAATGATTTAGACAATTTATACATGAAAAACTCAAGATACGAGATTGTTAGAAATACAAGAGTATTGTTTGTTATAATCAAAACAAGTAGAGTTATATTGAATGATAAGTTAACAATAATGAGATTTACAGTATAAATCACAAGTTATAAAGGTAGTAATTCGCACCAATGCTTGATATTTGACAAGTAGATCCTGCAAAAAGAAAAAGAAAAAATGAAAGTGTTAGATGATTGGCAAGCATGCATCTGAAGAACAGAAAATAGTCATTCGAAATGCAGCAGGACTCTGGTAACAGAGCAGCGTTCTCGTCAATAATTCCTGAGGAAAGGCCTTATATTGTTGTCTCAGATTATGCATTTTACTCAAGATTGATAGTACTTTGACTTCAATTTATGTAGGATGGCATTAGAGCTTCAGCTTATGGGTTACCACAGCTCATCAAAAATAAAAATCACCTATTAAAGAAGGCGGTTGACATATTTTGGCAATATCAATGAACCAGAATTAAAAACCAACATGACAGAAGGTGTTTAGCCACCTTTTAGAGCATAATTTTAATATTATACAAAAAAACCTTCTTTTTTTGTCTTTTACACTTTTTTCTTAAATGGGGTGCACAAGTTGTAAAACTCACCGAGCATAACAATCAACCAGCCAGAAATGATCATATTATGAACGAGGTCCTCTCGGCGACTAGAAATTACATGCATAAAACTTCCTTCATCATCACCCCAAAGTTGTGTAGCCTCACTGATATCATCGTTTTCTGATGATGAGCTTAAGATAAAACGATTATACGAGTATATTCATGCAAACTCTTGAAGAAGATTAGACTATAACAAGAAGAAACATTTGTTAGGAATCACATTGTTCAGATTATGTTATAGGTCATCAGAGCACAGTTCTCAGTGGGATGAATAAAAAATGATGACTTTAAGACTACAATTAAAGCACCCCATACACCAGAAACGAAACAAGGATTAATGGAGAAATTATCATATACCTCAATTCTATGTCATCAGAAATGCTTTTGACTTATGGCCAGTTGTAACGTTATGGAAATTTGAAAGCAAGATATCAGAAAATAAGAGACTGTGTCCACATAGATGGTCTTGCAAAGTGATGAGGTTTGGAGTCGAACTACTTAATTGGCTAGCTAGACAAGGCAGTCAAGACATCAAGCAATATTGCTTCAAGTTGGAGTTTAGGTCGATGAAGACCAATAAGTTAGATATATGAAGACCAGAAACTACAGTTGCAGCAAATATTGTTAACTCACAGTCAGATAATGTCATCTCATAAAATTCATAGCCAGAAATATTTTTTCTTTACTAGCAGATGAATATAATAGATCCATTCAATTCGGGGCTAAAATACGTGAGCTATATGCTTCTGAGATAGAATTACTTTTTTGCTTGCTAGGCAAATTGGAATAAGTTTGGATACTAAGCCCCTGTTTGAGCCACCTTTTTTGAAAATGAGAATGAAAAATATAGCCGTTATTGGGGCCCACACAAGAGATAGAGAATTTGAATTTAAATGTTGATGTGATGGATAACGGTCATATTTTTCATTTTAGTGAGGAAAAAATATGGCTCAAACGGGGCCTAAATAAGGTTAGAAACTTGGATGAAATTCTATCCTTCAGTGCAGTACGATATAAGACAAAAGCACAGGAAAAGCTCACCTTAGGAGCCGAAAGACCTTGTCCATAAGATAGACCCTGCAAATACCCGTTGATGGCAGGTCAACAGCAAGATAAATTATATAAAAATGGCAACAGAGATTACAAAATATGTTAATATTAGGTGTGCGTGTCAGTAGAAGTATGTTTAACCTAGATACTGCTTGCATGGCACGAATGATGCATCCCGTTTAATCTGTGTCCTCATCTCATCATGCAAAAATATACGTAGTATTGGGAAACTGATTATCCTTTTGTGATTTTAGAAATCGGCAATTACCTATGGCCAAGAAAAAATACATTCAATTCATTTTCAGTTGACTGACTTCATTTTTGTGCAGTACTGAAACTCAATTCTAAATTTTTTTTACTACTAATATCATTTTTTTTCCTGGTATAACGCTCTTTTACAGGAGGAAAGTAGCAGTAGAAAGCTGAGAGATTTGCCATACTTCAAAAGACTTTCTTTTTTTAACTGCATAATCTTTCATGTTGACGATGTATAGGATCACAGCCCATAAAATAGACTCCATACGGAAACCTTTCGATGAAACCCATGAAAAACTAACAAAGACAGACACACTGCCTACTGCTATTGCTCGTTCCCTAGAAGAGGCGAGGCATTGCGGTGAACTCTAAGAAAAGACAATGAGCTAGTTCACCTCAATGGTCTCCTAAAGATCAGGTAGAGTTTCCAATCAAAATGCAAAAGGTTGATGCTAGAAAGTGGCATCTAGGAGTTACAATTTTTATACCGCCAAACACGGCCTTAGGCTTGCTTTAGTGGCATGGGTCTCGTAGAGTCAGAGCATAATTCAAGAAAAATCAATTCAAAATTGAAGGGAAGATTATCTAATTCGCATCCAGATGCCATCATGCCAACACTCCAAACCCCAAGCAGTGGCGTTACTTCCCAACATATACATTACAGAAAGTCCCTTTAGCACATTAATGGAAGCTCGGGAAAAAAACCACGGTAATAGAAACTCGAATTTGAATCCCATTATTTTGGTTAATCTCTAGCCATAAAGCATCAAAATACATTTGTTTAGCCAAAAATACTCAAAGAAAAGCGAAATATGAACATCTTAAATCAGATAATTTGGATACTTCATGCAACAATACAACAGTATTATCATTTGAAATGGCAAACGCATGTATTGTACGCGCTGCACATTTCACCAACTTGGAAGAAATCAAATAAAAAAATTGCAACTTCAATAAATGCGGAAGAAGATAATTGATGGGTTGAACCGTTGAAGGAATTTACAGTAGGGATTTTGGAGTAGCGTAACTTCCGAAGCAGATAATCAGCGCCCGGTCGAAGGGTGGTGTCTTCATTTTCCTCATCATCGGATACGAACAGAACTGAAGAGTTCAATAAAATCCCCCTAACTCCGCCCATTTCCTCCTTCTGTATTTTTTGCTTCAGAATTGTAGTCTCTTTCCCTATTAGTGTGTATATAATATACGTATGTATGTGTATCTATCTCTGTCAAAAGTGCATGGACATTGCGTACTTCCTACGATGGAAATTTTGCAGATGCCAAGGCGCCTCTTCTCTGTTGTTTGTTTTTTCAAATACTATCCAGTTCCAACTAAAGTCGACACATGCCTGGTACACATTAAAAATTGTATTTTCATTATTCTACTCATTTTCAACCACATATTTTTCAATAAAATAATATTTTTCATCACATCAATTTCTTTTTCAATCACACATTCTTTATCAATCTACTATTCCATAATATATTATTCCAAAACAATGTGGCTTGAACATATCCTACGCTATGCCACATCCCACAAAGGTGTCCGACCACGCAAGTTCCGGTGCGGTGCCAATGAGAGAGTTTCATAGTTGGTAAATATTTTATACTTAAACGTGTGTTTGAGCCACATTATTTTGAAAGAATGTATTCTGGAATAATAGATTGATGTGGTTGAAAAAGAAGAAAAAGTTATTGATGTGATGGAAAATATTATTTTATTGAAGAATGTGTGGTTGAAAATGAGTAGAAGAATGAAAATTAAAATTTTAATGTGTGCCAAACATGAGCTTAAATTCAAAATAATAATAATAATTTTTAATACCACATTTTTTTTATCAAAAAATCACTATTCAAAACTCATTTTTCAAAAAAAAAAAAAAACACACACACTTTTAATGGTCGTTAAATAGGGTAGTAAACTGATATTATGTCCATGTTTGACATACGTTCTTTTAAAATATATTGAAAGACTCATTTTCGACCAAACATTCTTTAATAAAATAATATTTTTCATCACATCAATAACTCTTCCTTACTTTTTAACCACATATTTCTTATCTTATCGCTATTTAAAATATATATTTTTTCTCAATAATATCCATCAAACACGTACCTTTTAAAAAATTAATAAAATAATTATCCATATTTCATTGTAATTGTATTTGTACCGTTAGAGCTAGTCGAGTTTTACATAGTTGTATTATATTTTTCAACTTGAACTAGTGTCTAAAAATTTGAAATGAGTCGTTTTTAATGAGCGCCGAGCAAAAATTAACAAGTATTTACAGTTTAGTGTCATTGAAGACCAAATATGCAGCTGTAACGGAAGATTAATTGTTGATTTGCCATTGTTTATAGATTAAATATGAACTTATTACTTGAGTGATGACTGAAGGACCAATAGGAGATTGTTTTTGGAAGTTCGACGATCAATTTGATCCTTTTCTTTCGTTCGTTTTTTTTTTTAAAAAAAGATTTGAAAATATGTTGAGCGATCAACCCGGGTCGCTTACACCATTAAAACGAATATCATCACATAAAAATTTCTATAACCACATTTTAATTACAATGAGGGTCCTCATGTTTTGCTTATTTTGACACTTTACACTTATACCTTCAATTTTTTCTGCCCTATATTTTGCTCTTCAATTTTTCCAGCCCTATTTTTTGCTTAACCTCCAATTAATCAACATATGACGATTTTTATCCAAATAATATGTGACCGGGGGAAAATATTCCGTCAAACTTATTATCTAGATTGTGCTCGTCAATAGTTTAAGCCCTTTTTTTTTTTTTTTCAAAAAACGTATATGTAATAGTGTTATGATAGAGAATGTATATAGTTATAAAATAAGGAAAAAAATTTGAATTTGTGTGTAATATTATTTTAATGAAAAAAGAGTTGTTGAAACGAGGTCAAATCACTATTCAATAATATATTTCGATGGAAAAAAAGAGGTTCACAAGGTGAAATTTTGAGCCACATTATTTTGGAAGAATGCATTCTGAAATAATATATTGATGAAGAATGTATGGTTGAAAAAGAAGGAAAAATTATTGATGTGATGAAAAATATTATTTTATTGAAGAATGCGTGGTTGAAAATGAGTAAAAGTATGAGAATGAAAAATTTTAATACGTAAGTGAACATACTTTGAATATAGGAAAACTGGTATTATATTTTTCTTATTTTTTATTTATGAAAGGGATGAACTTTCCCCTCAAAAACCTCAATTGGTAATATCAGTAGTCGGAAAATCAACTTTTAACAACTTTTAAGTTATAACCCAAACAAGCCCTAATTATTTGTAATTTTTGCCTGAGTTGCTCCATTTCACAACACTCGGTTCGACTGAACCGTTAACGAGACCCCTGGCGGGCTTTCGATCAGCAACGCGGGATACTACTGTAACTGCTCCAGTGAAGATCGCTCTTTTAATTTTGCGCAATTCATCTGTTTAAAACTGTTGAAATTTCACAAGGTATTCTGAATTTCCATCCCGGAAATCTTTTTTAATTAATTCTAGATCTAGAAATAATTATGCGATTTAGATCTATGTTGAGTTTTATTCTTCTTCTTTACTCAATTGTTCTCGTAATCATTATTTTAGATCTTAGCTAAAAGCAATGGGAACGATGGACAAGCAGAGTGCTGCAGATTACATCAACCAGATGTTCCCTACAGGTTGTTTGTCAGTTTACACACGAATTTACATGTTTTGATATTGAATTATGTAAATCAGTTTGATATGTGCTTCTTATTTTTTTTCTTTTTTGAAATATTCTTTGCTCAACTCTCAATGGAACCAATCCAGAATAATGAAAATAATAAATAGGTGGAATTAGTTTTTGTTTGAATTTCGAGAATTTAGATAGTTTCCAGTCTGGAGCCAATTTATTGATTTGGAGGGAATGTTTCATTTATTTAGTTGTAACTTGTAATATGGTACTGAATATATGGAAGAACCAGTTGGAGAAGAATCTCGATAATTTTATTCGTGGTACCTTTTATACTTGAACACAGAGCGGTGAACAGGGGCGGAGCCAGGAATTCATCGTACGGGGGGCCAAAATTTTTAAAATGTAATGTACGAATATTTTTATCTTATTTTGGCCAATTCTAGTTAAGATTCGTAATAACAAAGTGATTCTACGGAATGCAAAGGGGGATGAATGCTCGTTGGGTCACAAAACTAGAAAATAGGAACCAACACCTGATGTGCATGTGATTCAAATTAACAAAGCAGCCACTATACAATGACCAACCAAGCAACACTCAATGAAAACCTTGAATTTCTAGCATTTGACTGTCCTTATCTATCCGAATTTGATGCACAGATATCGTGAACCTCTAAAGATCTTGTAAAATGTTTTCTCTATCTATCCTTGGTTACCACATAAATATTGTAGCTCAGGGTTTGCATACCTTACTTGAAGCATATTACTTAGACATCAAAAAAATAAAAATAAAAATAATAAATCCTTCAAAGTAATTCATAAATCTTCTAAATCAAAACAAGATGCGAAAAAATAAATAAATAACTCCATCCTGCCAAAGCCCCAATTTCAATTTCAAACTTTGACCATACAAAATTCTTATTGCTCATTCATCGTAATAAAAATCTAAGGGATAATCTCCCTCACAAACAATGCAATGTTTCATGTATCGGAACTCCTGAGATCCAAACCAATTGCCATTCTAACTCAAAAATCTTTAATGTGAATTTCAAATCATACAAGAATTTGGAGAAAGCAAAGGTACGAAAAGCAAAGCTACTCCTTTTCGCTCCATAAGAAAGCAAAAGCATAAAAAGTTCAAGGCAAAAAAAAATGCTCTCACTTTTTGAAGAGAGAATTGTACATGGATCTGAATAAAAATTGCAAGAAGACAACTACAAGCTTTGCCGGCGGCCAATAAAAACGCGTCCAATGAATCAAATGAATGAACGATGACATTCTTCCTACAATGCGTGTACCGGGATGAACTATCAATGTCTAATTTTTCTCAACATTACATATGCCAGCAAGGTTCTAGGGCAAAACAATGCTGCAAAATTACAGGCCAATGAATACACACAAAGATAAGAAATCAAGAAACCGTGCACAGGTAAAGGTAAAGGGTTTGGGAAGTGGGTTTAATTCTGTATAAATAGCAAATTGGGTTTACAATTTTTCAAATGGGCTTGAACTGGACAGTGGGCTACTGTTTGGACAATGGGAAAAAAATGGGTTATAACCAATTTTTTATTTTTTTATTATAGGACCTGGCTTGGACAAGGGTGGGCTGTAGCCCACCCCAACCCAACCCTATCTCCGCCCCTGGCGGTGAAACTTGTATATAAACAATGTGGAATATGGAGGATGCCTGCATGTATGGCTAATCTTTTACAAAAAAATGCATGGTAGTTAAGCTGTTTCAAGCTGTTTCAAATCAATTGTCCAAAAAGAAAGGCAAAAAACAAAAGGAAATAGTTTTATCCGACCCATTGATTAAAATCTGTAATCTCAAGGTCTTGTCTCCAGTGTTTATGCAGTGATGGTGTTCTAATACATGTAATTTTTCTTATTTTATTGAAAATCTGGTAACTGATTACTTTGCAGAGGCATCTTTATCTGGTGTTGAGCCTCTTATGCAGAAAATACATAGTGAAATTCGTCGAGTGGATGCTGAGATTTTAGCAGCCGTTCGCCAACAGGTTGGCATTTTTTTTTTTCTGTCTCTGATAACGTAATATCATTTACTTGGAGGCAAAGATTGCAGTCTTTCACATATAAGTGAAAAACTTCACATGTTTCTTCCTTCTCCCTTTTCTACTGAAAAGGAAGAAGCAACAATAGAGGCAAATTGAATGCAAGGGTTCACTGATATAACAATATGGTAAATCCACGATAAAAACAGCGAACGGAAGCATAGCAGTGGTTCAATAAAATAGTCTATTAAAGTCTTGGTAACATGCATCCCTTTTGGCAATTCCTTAACACCATGGTTTCTAAGTGTGTGCATACTGAAATTTGTGTCTATGTGGGATGATTGGTTGAGCAGAATCTTTTTGGCAACAATATATGATTGCTTAATGTTGATGGGTGCAGTCACTCTCTTGGCCAAATTAACGAACTCTTTCCAATCAAAGAGCATAATTTGAAATGAACTGTTTGAATACTCAATTGCCATAATTTGCAGAGTAATTCAGGAACCAAAGCAAGGGAGGATCTTGCTGCGGCCACCAGTGCAGTGCAGGTTTGTTAATTACATAAGTTGTTGAACTTTGATTCGCTGCTGAAATCAGGTTACTCTAAGCATAAGCAATTTTTTTTCCTTCTTGCAATTCAGGTGTCTGTAATCTTGATTTTACAAGATTCAACCCTGCATCACGGTTTCATCATTAACTCATCTCTATGCTCTGAACCAGGAACTCATGTATAAAATTCGAGAAATTAAAACCAAAGCAGAGCAAAGTGAAACAATGGTTCAGGAAATATGTCGTGATATTAAGAAACTTGATTTCGCGAAGAAGCACATAACAACTACAATTACTGCCCTTCATCGTCTTACCATGCTAGGTTAGTCCTTTTAATCCGAAAACTTGGGCATGATAATTTTCTTGTGTTTAAGCTTGTAATTCTATTTGAGATGGATTTTAGGTTGTTCGTTGAACTCCATCCTGCTTGAAAAAAACTCTTTTATTGATGGATGTTCTTTTGAATGTTTAGTTAATTCATTTGGCTTGGGTATCTTTTTCAGAAATTTTATATTCTCGCTGTCATTTCCTATTTATTAAATTGTTCAGTTTTCTCGACAAGAGCAAACAGCAGGATTGTGATATGATCGAAATTGAAGTCTTGAACTTTTGGATCACCATAAATTTTGCAATATATTCTATATTATTTTTGCTGGTTTAATATTATTGGAACAGTCATCTTAAAACTGGGAAAGACCTCTTTCCCTTTTTCGCTTGTATCCCTCTGTCCCTTTTTTTCTTCTCTCTTACTTTGAAAACTCTAGCCCGGTTGCATAGTTATAAAGCCAATATAATTTCCAATACTTGTTTCGTGGGTCATGCTTAGTACTTGTATCCTCGACATTTAGGAAACTGCTTTTTTAATACTAATTACTTACAGGCCCTAGTATGATTTACTCTTTCTACATATTATACTCGCTTAAACTCTTTATATGCAACCGTTGTGGAATTTGAACTATGTCTTAATTTTGACTCTTACTGAAAATAGGCAGAGGGTTTATACTAATTTCCTCATGAAGTCACAGTATTATGGTGGTTTTGACTTGTCAAAGTAGCTATATTTTGTTTGGAACTCTGTGGTTTTGGAATTATTTTGCATTTTATGGCAAGAAAGAATGCAAAAATTTCTGAGGGGATGGCTTTGAACTTTGAGTTTCTGTGGGAGAGGATTGTACATTGGTCTTCTCTTCAGATGCCTTCAAACAAAGAGTTTATGGGTGTCCCCTTTTCTCTATGTTTTAGGAAACTGGTGTAATATGGTGTAGATTTCTGTGTTCATTTCTAGTAGGAAACCCTGTCCTCTTTTTACCTTTATTTTCAATTAACTTCCATGTTTCTTATTATAAAGAGAAAATAAAGCAGTTGGTGATTTGGAAAGGAGTATGTAATTAGAAAAAAAAAAAAATTACAAGCATGTAACCAATTTTGTCTTTATTGTCAATTATTGAAAAAATTACGCATATCTTACATTGTAAATGAATTATGTTGAACTTTCTGAGTTTTTTGGTTGATTTTGTTATATGAACTGCATATATTTTCCAAGAATTTGTCAATGTAACCTCTTTTTCATACTTGGCAGTCTCTGCTGTAGAGCAACTTCAAGTCATGGCTTCAAAAAGACAATACAAGGAGGCAGCTGCACAACTAGAGGTAATAACTAGTTGTCTCCGTGGATTGCAAGCCCTTGAACATCCTCGTCAAATTGGAAAACATTTCTATGTTCATTTTGCACCTTCTTCGAAGATTTTTTTTGCACGCGCGCGCGCGTGTATGTCTCAACCCCTTCTGTTTGAAATTAGATTCAATTGACTTGCTTCCAGGTTTTATAAAGCTGAAGTATCAACATTAAATTAATCGAGAGTGAGGAGAAGTATAGAGAGTTATTAGCAAAATAATAATAATTGAAACAAACATATAAGAATAATATCTTGCAATGATTTCTACAAGGTATCTAAAGCATTCCTACAAGTTATTGCAGCTCTAGTGAGTTTGTTTTTGTGCAGTAACAAGATTGGCCACGATTCTAAACTAAGCTCATGTGTTGTGTTGTCTATTAACCTTTAAAAAGCAGTGAGAGAAAAAAACCAATGAGCGATGGAGATGCTCTCAAAACCCTAACCGAATACATCCTTGGCTTTGCACTTATCTCTATTGACTATTTGATGACCGTTCCTTTGTTATTTTCTTATATTTCCATTTTGCTCGGTAATTTTTATGAGAAACTTGATTCCCAACCTCCACACCTCCTCTACCAATACCTATTGAGCTTGGTAAAGAGCACCAGTACTCCACTATCACCACTATCGATCTTATCCCTGTTATGGATGTGACAAGATACGGGAAATAAAAGCAATTAAAGAACACATGATCTATAGTGGTTCGCTCTCAATAAGAGAGCTACATCCACTTGCAATTGCAAGTTTTCACTATGAAGAAGAACGAGGATTATAATGTGTTTTTGATCATCTCTCTCTCTCTCTCTTCTATCCACACTAAAAAGGAGGTTTGCCCTAATAATTTCGATACAGGTAGGAAATATTAGGACGGTATAATACATATGGAAAATACCCGAGGAATTGTGATGGTCTACACATCCGATGCTCCTCTGCCCAATCAATGCCATCGATATTGGGAGTGATAGAAAACTGGAGATAAAAAGACGAGAAGAGAGAGAGAGAGATTTGAAAATCTGGATAGGAAGATTTCAAATTACTTTATATATCAATGTGTCTAATTTATGATGTCATAGTATTTGTTATTTATCCTGTGTTGAGAGAACTCAGCTACTTCGAACTGCACTTCATTGGTCTTACCAAGGAAGATGATCTTTTTTTTCGAACTAAACAAGGGACTCAAAAAGGGGATTGCCCTTCAGAAGCAAATGAAGACAACACTATCGATGTTTCCCCTTGAGCAATAGAAAACTACCCATAGTAATGATCGTTGTGATCTTTATATAAAGTATCTCAAGTCCTGTTGGTTACTTATAGTTCGTCTATGTTGAAGTCTCTTAGAGTTCATTGTGGTTGACGGCTATCAATATTTCACTCTAAATGCGATTTTCTTCGATACTTGTGTCATGTTCGAAAACAGGTTACAAGAAATCATATTTCCCTTGTCTACTGTTTATGTACTAGGAACATGGATGTTGATGCATCTAATAGCTGCCTATTTTGCCCCACGCTGAACAGATTACAAGGCAGTTTATTACTTGCTACCCAGCAACATGCAGTAAACAAGAAAATGTAGAAATCCTAAAGTTTTTCTCTCCCGCATTTTTATATATGGGGGATGTGCACAGTAGGTTCACGGAAGAACACCGGCCGATTTCTTTTTTCAGGTCTTGGAATAAGTTATCAGCGAGGTTCTAGGGTTACCTACATGAGGGGTTGGACAATCACTTTTAGATACAGGCCTAGAAAGTTCATAGGACGAAGTTCTTTTTCCTGAAGGCTGGTCTATGAATACCTCACTTTTGTTCAATGAAGAAGCAGACCAAGGTTAGCTTGAAAGAGTCTCGGTCGGTCGCCCTGTTCCGATTGACTTCTTTGTGCCCGTTCGTGCCGAATAAGATAAGATCGAGAGGGTTTTGGCATGAACTTTAGTGAAACCTATCCCCTTTTTTACATTTTTTTATCATATAATCTAATTTTCTAACTAAATGTAAGTTTCAATTATGTCATTGCACATGTATAACCTCCCGTTGGGTGGAAATATATTATTTAAACTGGATTGAATCATGATGTCAAACTTATAACACTCAGGTTTTTCTTTTATAGTTTAACGAACACTTCCAGCAAAAAACTAGCCATTCTTTTCCCCATCAGGATGTTTGTGAATCTATATATTTCAAAAAAATTAATATCTTGTTCGATACGATTATGCAGTATTTTTTTTTTCACTTGTTGAAGGTGCATTTTCTGTTATAATTCCTGGTTCATGATACATTTCAGGCTGTGAACCAGTTATGTAATCATTTCGAGGCATACAGAGATATTCCAAAAATCACAGAGCTGAGAGAGAAGTTTAAGAGCATAAAACAAATTCTCAAATCTCACGTGTTCTCTGATTTTTCCAGGTATACCTGTAGTTCAACTATTGTTTCTTTTTGATAGGCCATTTAAGAATACAAGTGATAAGGAGTATTGACCTGAAGTTTGTTATTTATTTGCAAGCTATATTGAACATGCCTGATTGGTGCATAAATTCATTCAAAAAATTCTCTCAAGGGCCTAATTGTTTTTAGTCTTGGAATTTTTTCTAATCTTTAATTTTTGAGATATGTCACCAGATGATGTGAAGTTTAGCTAGTATAAGCTAACACCAATTGTCCAATAAGTTTCTGTTTAATCTATTTGAGAAAAAAATTAGCAAAGCTGAAGACAAAAGTTATACTCCTTCCGTCCCATTTATATAGGCTGGTTTTGTTTTTCACATAGATTAAGAAATCTTATCTAATATTATTGAATAGGCAATTTTTGTCAAAAAAATTTCTAGTTTACCCTTATTTAATTATCAATAATTAGTAGTAAATTATTGTTTGAAGTAATAAATAAATAAGGGTATATTAGTAAATGAACGAAACAAAACATTCTCAATAAAGAAACAAGACATAAAATTGAGACAAGGAAATAAGGAAAGTCAATCTATATAAATGGGATAGAGAGAGTATATTAGTTCCCCTAAAAGTTTAAACTTTTAGTTGAGGTAGTTCAACATTGTATCAGCCATCTTCTAATCCTAGTGCCTGAACTTAATTGGGATCTTCTTATGTACAATTCACATGTCTTTGTACTTAAACTTGGTTTTCAAGAATGTTCTTATTACTATTTTCACCTCACAGCTTAGGTTCTGGGAAAGAGACGGATGAAAACAATTTACTACAGCAGTTATCAGATGCTTGCTTAGTTGTTGATGCTTTGGAGCCATCAGTGAGGGAAGATTTGGTGAAGAACTTTAGTAACAGGGAGCTTACTTCATATCAACAGATTTTCGAAGGAGCTGGTTTGTTTCACTTCTATTATTTGTATTTCAATTGGTAAATAAAATTCAGTTTGATGCCGTAGATCTCAAAACTTTTTATATAATTCTATATCTCAGAATTAGCAAAGCTGGATAAAACAGAAAGAAGATATGCTTGGATCAAGCGTAGGTTAAGAACCAATGAGGAAATTTGGAAAATTTTTCCAACTTCATGGCACGTTCCTTATTTGCTCTGCATCCAATTCTGCAAGCTGACAAGGTTGGTTATTTACACGCTATTCGATTTAAAGTCGTTTACAAATATGATTGTTGTGGTTGTGTAGCTACTTTATGGAAACTTATTTCAAAGTTTAGCATTGCTTCTTAAATATTCTCCAGGGGTGATGGAAATATGGTAATCTAGCCAATCTTATTTTTTGGATTAAGGTTGTCCACTGTGATTGTGCTGTTAAATTTGGATTAACCCCTGTAGTGATGTACATTCTGTATTTTCTGGTGATTGCATCAAAAGAATGTACATGGTCAATGACTCTAAAAGCATATATCTGTGGATTTCCCAACAGATTTATGTTGTTTCGTGGTTAGTGACAGCAGTCATGCAAACGGGATCTTTTATGATGATTTTGTAAATAATGGATGATACATATCTCTGGATTGAGATGTTTATCAGTTAACAGTATGTATCATATTTCAGCAAACAATTATTGACATGTAAACATGGTCATGGTCTTTTTCTAGAAAGGCAGGACAAGCACATAGAGGCACATGTAAAATATATGTTTTATGTGATGCAATTTTTATTTATAATTAACCAATATTTAAAAATTCAAGCCAAGAGTTTTGGAAATAGATGAAATTTGACAAAGCAATTTTGATCTTATGTTCTAAATGTTTAAATCAGTACACTAATTATCCATTCCCTGGTTTTTAAAATTACCTCTTGTTTCACGAGTATTTTTGAGCATGTCAAGATGTGTCCTCAATCCCTTAGAATGTAAAAAAAACTCAATGATAACAGAAATATTGTGCAAGCGTGTATTGCCCCGGCACATTTCCTTATCTGATATTTATCATACATGGACACTGGCTCAGAGAATGTGTTTCTGCTTTGGTGCTTCCTATTTTTATCTACAGTATGAGATTGATAACATTTAATTTTACTTTTTAAAAATTGTGAGAAATGATATATAATTTTCTGAACTTCTCCTCAGGCTGATAATTTGTCACTTTTCCCGTCTCTTTCCAGGACACAACTCATGGAGATTCTTAATAATCTTAAAGAAAAGCCAGATGTTGGTATATTATTGCTGGTAAATTCCTTTTCCCACACTTTCTTTGGTGTTGGTCTAAAAAATGTCTTCATCATTAGTTAAGTTTTTTTCCGCCTTGACTACATATAAATGGTAATTTTGAACTTTGGCTTACTGATACACCATTATTGGACTAGACAGTATATCATCTAAATGTCTAAACCAATTTAACCCTATATTTTTTATGATACTCTTTTCACGACCTGTTAAATGATCTTCACCTGATGATGTCGGTCCTTTTCAAGATGTTGTATTCAGTTGCGTCCCTTGACGGTAAAATGGCTAGGCTGAGTTTTGGCCCAGAGATGTAGTCAAGGGAATTTAAACAATAAAGGCTTGTTTTTTCTTTTCATTTATTTTCCTCAATGATTGAATTGAAGTAATGTGTTAGGTCAAGCAGGATTGTTTTTCTGAAAGCGTCTATGGCTGTTTCTTTCCTTTGTGCATACTGTCTCAAGGTTGTCTTGTCATCTTTCTCTACCTCTCTCTCTCTTTATTGGATGACATATTTTTAGATGAAAGGATTCAGGTGGCTTAAATGAATATTTGACCAATATTATGGCCTAGAGCACAGATTTATAACTCTTCTCTAAGAATACTAGTACATAAAGTTTTGCATGGTTAGAAAATTTCCTTGCATAAAAGCTTTCAATAGTGGTGGGCATTGTCCATTACATTTTCATTAGGTCTTGACATTAGTCGCATTGTTTATTGCTTAATTGTTTTCTTCATGCTGTCAATAAAGGGGCCAAGTTTTGTTAATCTCGTCACCCAGGGGAGAAATAATGCTTATTCGTGTTTTTATTTTTTATAATTCCTTAATCTACTGAAAAATTTATGAAATTTGTCTCTGCCAAATAAAAATGTTTCCTTCTGGCCTGGGCATGACCATGCAGACGTGTTGTCTCTCATTACTAGCAGGATTGGGTAGACGTATTTATTTCCTTTCTGTTTTACGCTTGTACAAGTTACAAACATTTTACCTTTGTTAGTCAATTAATCAGTATTTCCAGAAATAATAAACGCAACCAATAATTTTCTTTTTACTTTTTCCATTTTTTCTTATTGAAGGTTGTCTAGTTTCTGAAAAGTTGTGTTTGCAGTGTATTCATTTGAGTTTTTGTATATATCTTTCTCTGTGACACCTCATCAACAAATATTTTCACGGGGGAAATTCTCGTTTTTTCATTCAATGATATTTATCCCCACATACCAGGTTCAGCTTTGTGGTGATTGTAAAATTGATGCATTTGTTAGGCACTACAGCGAACATTGGAATTTGAGGAAGAGTTGGCGGAGAAATTTGGTGGTGGAAGTCAAAATAGAGAAATGGAAAATGACACTGGGGAACTACATGAAGGGGAAAATACTAGTCAGACTATTTCAGACATTCGGAAAAAATACGAGAAAAAGCTTGCTGCACATCATGGAAGTGGGAATGAGGCACAGACTTTATGATTGCTTGATTTAGCGAGTGCATTATAGTTAACTTAGTATATTATTTGACTGGTTACTTATGCCATTTTCTTTTATTTTTAGGAACAAGATCGACAAAGAGGTTTAACATTGCCTGGAGCAGGGGTATGGTCTCTTGATAGTTCTTGTGTAACTAATAAGAGAAATGCTAGTATTACCCGGGGGGGGGGGGGGGGGGGTTGACAATTTCTGTTTCTGTTTCTGGTATATTTTTTGAGGTGACATGAATTACCATTTTTTTATCAAAATCAAAATGAGTGGAATCTGTATTTGCAATCTTAGAAAACATGCCTAAAAAATGGTTAACTATTTGCAGATCATTTTATTAAATTATATTTTACTTTTGTATGTGGCGCCTGACTACCAACACGTTTGTCACGACTCTGCAATAATCTTGATTTGGGTCTTTAATTTGTTTCTCATTCAGAGATCAACCTTGCAAGGAAATTGTTAACTTCTTTTGTTGATTGACATGGCAGTTCAATTTTCACGGGATCATTTCATCGTGCTTTGAACCTCACTTGACAGTATATGTAGAACTGGAAGAGAAGACTCTTATGGAGAATCTAGATAAACTTGTCCAGGTAGTTTGGATTAATGGAATCCTTCGTTGTAGTGCTAAATACTTTTTCTCTGCTTATATTTGCTTAATCGATATGCCCTTGTGCGTTAGGAAGAAACATGGGAAACTGAAGAGGGAAGTCAAACTAATATCTTGAGAAGCAGCGCAGAGGTAAACAAATCAAAATCTTGAGGGAGATCAGATACTTGAATCCTCAAGTGATGATATGATTTTTTTAATCTTTTCCATATATAGTTGGTCCGTGTTTATTTAAAAAAATTCTATGTTCGTTTATGGGAATTCTCGCTCTTACTTCTTTTAATTTTTGTGAGCTTAGAGAGAGAGAGAGAGAGAGCATATCTGATGCTTGGACCCGATTTTTTCATGTCTTTTTTATCTCTGGTCATAATGACTGAGACTTAGTAGGAGAAAGATATCCCATATTGATAAGGCACTACAGATCCCACTAGTATTTAGGTGGCATTACAGATGAGGCCAAAGTGGTGCTTTCCACTGTGGACCGAAGTTCGAGTAGCAACAAATTTTATGGTGGTTTAAAGCAAATATGAAAACAAGTTCATTCCCTCATTATTTTTATTCCAATGATACTCTATTTTCTATATTACCTACTTATTAATGATTTCTTTTGAGAAGAGTACTCTGTTTTGCACGGACATTTCAATTAAGGTGGCATGTTCATGTCAACATGTGCCCGATACGGACACTCTACACGATCATTTTTTTTTATGCAGCAATATTATATGGTTTTAAATCAAAATTATTATTAAATAACAAATAGGTTATACACTATAAATGAAATTTTTTAAATATTTTATCAACATTTTGACAATGCGTCGTATCACTACTTTTTTTGAAAAATCTCGTGTTAGCGTGCCCATGTCGGTGCATCATAAGAAGAGAAGCTGGCCCTTGTATGCTGGTGTTGCTGATCTTCATACAGTTTCCAATTTTACCGACAACTATAGTGCCTTTGATATTGTTTTTGAAAATTCTTATTACAGACCTCTATTTTGATTGTTGGACATATATGTTAGTTAAATATCTAAGTATTATTCCTCTCTCTCTCTCTCTCTCTCTCTCTCTCTATATATATATATATATATATACACACACACACACCTACCTACCTACCTACCTGTCTCTCTTTCAATTCCTTGTAGTTTGGAATCACGGGCTTCTTTTTTAAAACATTTCTAACGATCTCTTCACTGAAGTTCTAACTTAAGGGATGCATTTGTTTCTGTCATGAAGTTCATTAGGAATTCCTAGGGTTTAATGTGAAGGTCATTTAGGTAAAATACAATAGGTTCATGTCATGGTCCTTTGTTAAGGTTAGTTGTAAGATTGTATTGATTTGTGCTTTTACCTTGTCCAAAAGCATTGCCTTGAAGACAGAAAAGTAACTTTCTATGAGATTCATGTATTTTAAAGTTTATACTATGGATATTCTTGACTTTTTGTTGAAAAGAGTGTCATTCATTGTGTGTGTGTGTGGGGGGGGGGGGGGGGGGGGGGGGTATCTGAAACTTGACTGGTTAAGGAGGCAATGCAAAAATGTTGTCCAAGATCCATTTATTTTAGATATTACTCTAAAATAGCAATGAAGAAAACTCTGATATACCCTTTATCAGTTTTATTAATTAACCTATTGAAATGTATGTACAAAACTGAAAGATAAAGTTGTGTCAATATGACAGCTAACCTTCCTCATGGGGGGCAAAAAATAAAATTAATTCAAAGAGTCGTGTTTACCAAGACAAAATATAAGGGATATGAATGTGAATGTGATTATATTATTTCATTTGTGTTGATTGCTTATCTGTACAAAAGACCTTGTGTTTGAAGCCATTTCCTGTATATAGACCGGCTGTTCGAATTGATATCTTTCAAATTGACCAGAACGTACCTCGATCGATTTATAAACACCTTTCACCGCAATGAGGAGTGGCTCTTGTTGCTAAAAATGACCTTAACCTACTTCTACACCTGTTGATGATTAATTTTTTGCTTTTCTGATATAGGCGAAATTTGTTATATCAACAAACAAGTGATTTTATTTTCTGTTTATTGATATTTCTACATCTAAAATTTTCTCTCATGTAGTTTTCTGTGTATTCATCCCCCCCCCCCCCCCCCCCCCCCCCCCCCCCTCCACCCCACCCCCCCCCCCCCCCCCCCCCCCCCCCTCTTTCCCTGTGCGGTGGTTTTCTTTTATCAGATCGCTAATGTTTTGAGGTTGCCGCCCGATCTTATTGTACAGTGTTCTCCTATCAGCTGTTCTTTCTTATTGCATCTCTATGGAGCTCATTGTTATTATTACCCATACCAAGTTGATTTCTTTAATTGTTATATGAAGGTCTTTTCAATAATAAGGAGGAGCTTAAAGCGATGCAGCGCTTTGACAAAAAGTCAGACACTATTTAATTTGTTCAAGGTGTGTTTTTTGATTTCCACATTTAGATGGTCCTGCTAGGGAATTTACTTGCCTGGAGGACTATTCCTAAATTACAAGCTAGATTTTGATCAAGTTATTTCTAGTCAATAATATTTATGAAAATCTAGCCTCTGATATGGATGTTCTTGCACTGCTGCAATTTCTATTTGGTAGTCGTATGATTTTCAATTCCTTTTTAGTTAGCATATTTAGAGTGTGTTTGAGACCCATTTTTTAGTTAACATTCAATTCTACTTGGTTACAGAATATTTCTCCCTGACTCATTGTTAATGGCCTATAGGGATGTCACAAAATTAGAGCCCAAACTGGAAAGTGGAACTCATTAGGAAATGTTATTTGTGGTAGCTTTAAGAATTCTGTCAAATCGAGATAACATCCTAACATCGCCAAATATTTTATTTGCACTGTCATAACCTATCTATCAAACAGGTTATTGTCTTGTAAAGAATAGTAACACAAGAATGCTCCACATGTTACCTAATCTAACAAATTACACATGCCTCTTAATAATTTTGGGCAAGTAAAACCCAAACAGTCCTTGGGTCAGATGAACCAGCAATACTTCAGTCTACATTTTTGCCACAACCACAAAATCTTTCATTGAGGGCACATTCCATTCTTTTAATAGCCAGGTTCTTAAAGCACACACCTCTAAGAATTCTATTCAATTTACCCTTCACTATTTGTACCTACTCATGGTGTTTTGAAAGGAACCTGAAGATAACCGACTTCATGTTATAGGATCTAATTGTTATGAATGTTTCTAGGCAATTTAATGGTCTCTTTATAAATAGGTGTTTCAAAGATTTCTTAAAGCATATGCAACAAAGCTTTTCACGAGATTGCCCAAGGGTGGTACAGGAATTGTAGCAGCTGCCACTGGAATGGATGGACAGATAAAGGTAGTCCTTTTCTTGTCTTTAGGAAAAATTGCCTGTATCTTTTCCTTTTATTGACTTTTGTAATCACCCATCTACAAACTATTTCACGCAGACATCTGATAAGGATGAACGGGTGATCTGTTATATAGTTAGCACAGCTGAATATTGCCACAAAACGGTGAGTTGGTTTGTTGACTACACTATGTTCTTGCAACTGTAGAATTACATTTGGATTAATATGTGAAGTGGACTGTCATCAAGTTGAAGAAATTATAAAAAAGTTAGGTTTACAACAGTGAATTGTCTGTTCAAGTCAAATCACTGGTAACATTCTGCGGCTCTGTGGTCAGTAAGATTTCTATCGTCATGGTATAGTGGATGAGTCACCAAATGTTTTCTTCTACCTCGTATTGTTTTGAGAAACCGAATTCTACTGAGAACCTGTAACAGACAAGTTCTTAATGGAGTAAGGAGGGAACCATAATCATAAGGCACCTAAGAATTTGAGTTCTATTCTCTGTCAACTTTCCCAGTCACCATAAGCACTAACAGATTATTGCAGCACCAGTGTATGGCTGTTATCACAGTAGTACACCACATCATCAATACACCATTACATCATGGGGACAACATTATTTTGACATCGTGTCTTTATTATCAAAACTGTACCATCTTCACCTGGGCGCTCCATTCAAAGGAACTCGCACACATGCATATGCACCATGCCCGCAAATAAACTCCTGAAATAATTATCGTGTAAACATACTCAATCATACATAAATGTGGAAATATAGTTCACTATATCATAAAATGCAGAAATGCATGGATTACTCACCAGTATAAGGTGCAAAATCTTCAGTCATTGCAATAATCTGAATTAGCCCTTGTTATGTTGATAAAGTACTCAAGGTGATTACATGGTAATCAATTTTTTAATCTTCCTTCATCCTTCAGACTAACCTCATGTAATCAATTTTTTAATCTTCCTTCATCCTTCAGACTAAGCCTTTCATTTATGTTGGCAGTCTGGTGAACTGGCTGAAAATGTGTCCAAAATAATTGAACCTCAGTTTGTCGATATGATTGATATGTCTGAAGTACAGGTAAAAAAATTTCATGTTCTTTCATTTATGCTTCTCCTCTTTCTTCTACATTTTCTAAATACCGCTTCATTTGTGCAGGATGAATTCTCAGCTGTTATAACGAAAGCCTTGATCACTTTAGTGCATGGCATAGAAACTAAATTTGATGCTGAAATGGCTGCAATGACACGAGTACCCTGGGGAACACTTGAGAGTGTCGGTGACCAATCAGCGTAAGATGAGTTCTATGAATATGCTAACTATTGAAGGTGGCTATTATGTCTTTTTATGTAAACTTTGTATTTATTCCTTCAGGTATGTCAATTCCATAAACACGATTTTGACTACTAGCATTCCTGTACTTGGAAGCCTTCTTTCTCCAATTTATTTCCAGTTCTTCCTTGACAAGGTGAGTATTTGAACGGTAATTTATGTTCTCTCAATATTTGCTTTGCACTGTCAGCCAGTGCCTTAAAAATCTAAATTTTTAGGCTATCTCACTTTATTTCTATTATTCTCACATATTTACAGATAAACCAGTGAACTTGAAAAACTGTCCAATAAATGATCCTTCGATTCTTTTCTAAACCTTTCTTTATTGATATTTCTTGATTCAGATGCTCATATTTTTTTTTTCTTTTCAGCTTGCATCTTCTCTTGGTCCACGCTTCTACCTCAATATATTCAAATGCAAGCAAATATCAGAAACAGGAGCACAACAAGTATTTATCATTATCCCTTGTCAGTTTGTTATATGTTTTGCAAAAGTGATCCTTTAGGGGAATGTGAATCGACATTATGCAATTTGCAGATGTTATTGGATACGCAGGCTGTAAAAACCATTCTTCTGGATATTCCTTCCCTTGGGAAACAGGTAATAGAAATTTGGAGTTCTTGCAAACTGCACTTCGTAATTTACATGTACCTGGCTTATCCCTGTCATCTTCTAAGCAATATTCTGATTTGGGCTCGAAAACATACACATACAATTGGTTTTGTGAAGTAGTTGGAGGGGTAAGTAATTGTATCTACAAACCATGCTCGAACTGTAACTTAGATTTGTCAACCCCTGCATCCATAACAATGGGATGAAAAAAATGTCCCAATTATCAATCAGTGGTTACCCCCATCTAGAAATGGCCCAACCTAGTCTAACCTCACCAAACATAATGGTAACTTTTCAGTTTATTTTCATGATTTCTAGTTTAAATTCTACTGGTTTATCACTGTTTACTTTTCACTCGAGATTAAGGATTAATTTGCAATTAAAAAGATATTATTAGATATTATACAAGTCTCCACTCTCAAAAGTGCTCCAATCATTGCACGATTCATAACTTATATTTTAGGAAGATATATTATCCGACCAAAGTTGTAGTGTTCTAATTATGGAGCCATTGTAGTTAAATATAAGGTGGATCCAATATAATGAATCTATGTTTTCCTCTAAACAGACGTCTGGAGCTTCCAGCTACTCGAAATATGTAAATCGTGAGATGAGCAAAGCGGAAGCACTACTAAAGGTGTGATTAAATAGCATCTGGAATTTTTTGACTTAAAAAGTCGTCTTTTAGATGTATTTTATGAGTCCCATGCACCATTTTTGTTTGTTGCACAGGTAATTTTGTCCCCGGTTGACTCCGTGGCAGACACATATTGTGCCCTGCTGCCTGAGGGAACACCTGCAGAGTTTCAGCGGATTCTGGATCTGAAGGTTTTTCAAGACTATCACTATCTAGTTATTTTTTTTATTTTGACTCTCAGCTTTAATTTCAAATACTTTTTTCTTTCTCCTAAAAGGTTATAAAAAGTAATTAGGTCATTCAATTGGATTATCCATATTTTTCTTCAATGATCCGAACAAAAGGGAGTATGGTTGCCCTCTTTGTTAATAGTTTATGGGTTGTTAAACTTCTTGCTTAGCAAACCATGCTCATGGCGTCAGTACTTGTGGGTGATGATCTGCCAATAGTTATCTTTGGCAATTCACCCATAAATTGCAATGTCTAACATCTGAAACTACAAAACAGCTTATGTTGATTTTATTTATGTTTTGGTAAAATTGTATCCCCACTCTTTTCGTGTTGTGTTGTCACTCTTTGGCAGGGCCTCAGGAGGACTGACCAGCAAAGCATACTTGATGATTATAACAAACGTGGAGCTAGAACCACTCAACCGTCTATTAATTCAGTCGTCCCCACTGTCTCCAGCACGTCCATTGCACCAGTGCTAACTGGTCTGCCTGCGCCTGGAATCATCTCATCAGGAGAGGAAGTGTTGGCAAGAGCCGCTGCACTTGGAAGAGGCTTTTCTGCAACTGGATTCAAGAAATTTCTAGCTTTAACCGAAGCTGCTAAAGATCGAAAGGACGGGACACTCAGGAAGTTCTTCGTTGGATGAAAATGTGAGGTTAGTGAATGATATTAATGGAAGGTTCTTCCTTTTTTTTCCCCTCCAGGAACCAATAATTTTTATTTCTACTAGTACTTTTATCCCCCTCCGGGGCACAATACAGAGGATGTAGTTCTGTTGGTTCCTTTTAGAACTTTCTGGTTTATAGGATCCTAGTTAGCTGGGAATTTTTGTACAAGGAGTGACTTGTGAAGTTTTTTTAAATATTTAATAAATAATCCCATTGTTTCTGGGTTAAGCCAATTTTACTATAGGGCCGTAGATGGAATGATACAAGCAAAATTGACGTGGTCAGTTATGGTTGTCTATGATTTAGTTGTCATCTCTCTGTAGAAGTAGCTATAAAATGATGGAATGGATAAAAAGATTCATGTTGCTCGATTCTAAATATATAGAAAAATTGGCTTTTTGTTATTGTTGCACTACTGTTTGACACAGTTTTCTTGAAAAGATGATGAGATGTACAACTTTTATTTACAATTTCATGGATTCACTGACTTTTAGTCTCAAAAGTGGCCGAATAATACTGTGCAACTGTATCGATGGAGATTTTTGTATTAAAGGCTATCGATGTATTAATATTGGCTTTGTACAAGATGGGAATTTATGAACTTTTAATTAGTACTTCTCTTTTTCAGCGTTTTGCACAAAAGATTGAAGGAAAGAGCATCAAGATCAACTTTCCATAGATCTTAAATGAGCGACCCTTGAGAGAGCCATCTTCTCCAATTATCGTACATGTATAATTTATATTACATTGGACTGCCTTTCTTATGGTTAATTCCTGTATTAAAACGTTCTCTCTAATAGCTGACCTTTCTAATTTTTTCTGGTTATAGAATGAACTTTTGAGACTCAAAAATTGCTTTTGAACTTGTTTGATTAATTTTATGAAAATGTTTTTTCAAGTTAAAAGAGCAGTTAGAGAAAGTTGGTTCATATTAAGCCTTGTGTTTCATCTTATAAGTCAACCTTATTAAGAAGGATAACATAAGTCTTTATAAATTGGTCTACCTACAAAATAGTGGCTCCTTTGAGGTTTGAGCTTCATGGGCTCGATACAATATTAAAATTTGTGGTTACATCTTAAAATATCAATCTTATTAAAAAGAGTAGCATAAGTCCTTAAAAATTGATCTACGTTATCTTTACTTGATGTGGAATTTTATCACCCAATAGTCTAATGTGGCTTCTTCTAAAAACACTTTCGGATTAAGAAATTCTTTTAGAAATTAGTTTCTAAACAAAAATTAGAATAATTTTATCAACAAACTCCTCTACAAGAAATAAAAACAGAAGTCATGTCAAGCGTATCCTTGATAAAAGCTTGAAAGAAAAGACAAATTTCACATTTTTATTTATACGATTCACAACTTTTTAATCACACATTTCATCAACTTTTATCAAAATCTATTAAAATTTTAATTTTAATCCCACCAAATAGGGAAAAATTTATCTATTATGACTCAAAATGTCATCCATCATGAATTTTTATGCGAAAAGAGAGAACTATTTAAGGGTTTTCGCGATTTTAAATTTTGCTACCGCACATACAACAACAATTTAATTCTTTTTAGGAATTTGATGTCAATAAATTTACTAGTGGTTGCATTTGTGAAGGTGATGTGGATTAGGGTGGTTGGGGGAGTTTGGTCGGTGAAAATGAAATTTTTTAAAATTCTTTTTGTTTTATGTATTAATATGTTTTTAATTGTTATAAGCTATAAAGTAAAAATAGGAGACAAAAGGTGCAAATTCCTCCGCCCCACCCAAAAAAAAAAAATGAGGAGGAGGAGGAGGAGGAAGAAGAGAAGAAGAAGAAACCCTCTAGTTCTAGGTTTGGCTCAATGGTAATTAATTATTGTTGGTTCTAAATTTGAAATTGTTATACATAGGGACCTTAACAATGCTCAAGTGGAAAATGTTATTGTCTATACCTAGATGGGGATGAGTGCCCAGACCTAGCCCTCAAAATTCAAATCAACCTTATTTATCATGAAATGGTTCAATAATAATGAGATGGGCATAGTATTTGCACTATTTCATCCTCCATTCTATCAGGATTAGGAAAATGATATCCGCTATATGAGAGTTTCACACTTGGTGGTGGTATAAAATGTTCTAGTGGTGCATGTTCGGATTGGCTTAATTTGTAAGTAAATAAATAAAAAGGAGTTCTGACGATTTCGTACATTCTACTGAATGTGTGGATAATAAATGGATAACAATTTTCTCTGGGGAGAGTGGATTTTTGTTTTCCTCAAAACAAAGAAAATACTTTCTTTTTTAGAATATATTTTTCATGTCAATCAAACACACTCTAAAAGTAATTGAATATTTAAATCTTGAGGTTTCCTGCACTTGATTGAGAGGTGGCCAATCAACACAAGCTACAAGATGACGCAAACCACAATCAATCAGAAAGGAACAAAGGGGAAAAGAAAAAAAGTTTCCCCTTTCTTGGCTGTCAAGAATTCTTCCATCCAGATGATTTTTAGATTAATTTTGATGTTGAGAGCTTGACAAATCTTAAACACAAATTCTAATTGCAATTCAACATTATTCATTCAATGATTTGCCAAAAAGCAATTATAAAAGAAGAAGAAGAAGAAGAAGAAGAAGAAGAAGTGATTTTTACAATTATAATCAAACACGGGAGCTGCTTCTGAATGAACCAAGGGCTTTAACTGCTCCTGCTCTCAAAATAAACTGGTGGTAGAAGGCTGCAATGGCTGCACCAATGAAGGGTCCTAACCAGAAGATCCACTGAAGGAGACAAAAGCATAGTTAAATTATTACTCGTGATTTTGGGGGTGGGGGTGGGTGTGGGTGTGGCTTCAATATAAATGTAGGAATGTAACTCATATTTTTTCATAGCTCGTCTCATGTTTAGATAAAGAACACGAAGGGGAAGAGTTGAGGTAGATTGACGTTGAACTCGAAATTGAATCACATCTTATGACATGAATCAGGGCTCTTCGAGTAGGTGAATGAAATGGTGCAAAACACGATTCATATAGTCAACTCTGATTCATAATTAAAATGCTAACCTGGTCGTCCCAAGCCTTTTCCTGGTTGTAGATTACTGCAGCCCCAAAACTCCTAGCTGGGTTGATGCCAGTACCAGTGATTGGGATGGTCGCCAAGTGAACCATGAAAACTGCAAATCCGATTGGGAGAGGTGCCAAAACCTAAGATTCAAATAGTGTCATTATCAAATCGTTTCGTATAGACAAAACGAACTGAATTCAAACTCAAGTGATGTGTATTTCAAATTCAAGCAAAGTCAACTTTTAACTGATTTTTTACATGTTCTTATCACTAGTAGGTTCTTTCTTTGTTTTCAAAAAATTTAAGCTATGTATTGGATCCAATGTTTTCAATACTTATCACGTATAAGTAAATTTTATAACTTAACCCAAACATGCACTTCTCAAAAGAAAAAAAAAATATATGCGAACTTACTGGGACATGGGAATCCCTGGCACTTCTTTTGGGATCAGTGGCTGAGAAAACTGTGTAAACAAGAACGAATGTTCCAATGATCTCGGCCGACAATCCGACGCGGTTGCTGTAGCCGTCAGCGACTTCATTGGCGCCGCCTCCGTACTTCTTGTAATAGGATTTCTGGAATGCCTTCACCAGCCCGACACCACAAATGGCACCCAAACACTGAGCCACCATATACATAATGGCTCTGATCATCGACACTTTCCGGGCCAAGAAAAGCCCGAATGTCACTGCTGGATTAATGTGTCCCCCTGCACATGATGATATGCCATTTAATCATAACTTGTACTCTTATTTATAATTTTATGTAAAACAAAACTCACCTGAAATTCCAGCAGTGCAGTAGACAAGAACGAAGATCATGCCACCAAAGGCCCATGCAATACCAAGAATTCCAACACCACCGCACTGATCCCCGACGTGGCCGGCGTTGGTATCAGTCTGGCTCTTGTACCCTATCACGGTCAAAACCGTAATGTAAAGGAAGAGCAAGGTGGCTATAAACTCAGCTATAACAGCTCTGTAAAATGACCACTTTGAAAGCTCCTCCGCATCAATCAGCGGCACCGGTGGTGGATCGTGGTAGTCTTTGGCTGTGAATGATCCATGCTCCGCCAATCCAACATCTTTTACCATACTTCAGAATTACAAAAAGAAATATGTATATATTTGTTTCTTGTATATGAGATGTTAGCTTGTAATTTTTGTCCGGGTGTTGAGGGATATATACATATATAGTGTGTGGGAGTGGGGTGGGGTGGGTTGATTAGGGTGCGAATTAGCCGTCCATGGCATCACTACTTCGCTTTCACCGACCCAACAGACACAGCCCCACCACCTTCCACCATTTTCTTCATTTCATTAACGGCTACTTTCGCCCAATACATTCAAGTCTACACAAGCTAACGTTGGGGTGTTAAAAAAAAAAGATAAATCTATATGTACATAATCACTGTATATAATGGATTACATAAGCTCATGTGGAAGAAATCTGATCGTGAATGTGAAGTGTGGAAAAATCAAAAATTGTAGACTGTCGATGGATGCGGGCCACATGTCCATTATGTAATGTATTATGTAAGTGATTATGTACTTGTAGCGTGATCCTAAAAAAAATATTTCTTACTATCAACGAAAAAGGGAAAATTACTTTTGCACTTATTATTATATTAAAATTGATTTATTTGTTGAAAATTAAATTTACGTGGTTGAAAATACATGATAAATGACACCATTACAAAATAACGTCGATGAACACTCGTATTGATAGAAATTTTTTGATGGAAGTTCAAATTTTTTTTTTTTAAGGTGATGTCTTCTATTAGTGGGATCTTACTTTTTAGTAAATCGACGTAACTAATTTGTGGAATTTGATGTAGAAAAATAAAAGCGTACGTAATCGTACAAATTTATAGGGATTATGAAATTTGACATCCAATAAATGTAAAATTTAAAAATGCGTAGAAAACAAGACCAAAAGCAATTATATATATAAATGTTATTAAATATAAGAATACAAGTTGTTTATAGAATTAATTGGATTGGTGGCATATTTGGTAGTCGCCAATTCAATAATTTTTTATTTTTTATTTTAGATTATTTTGTTAAAGGCTTGTGAAAGATTGGCGGTGTGACTTTAATTATAGAGATTATCTTAAGGAATTATGGGTGACGTAAGTTTTTTTTAAAAAAAATTCATAAAATAACACAAATTTTAGAATGGACTATTTCAAAACATTTTCGTAAATAACGGCCTGCCTCATGAGGGGCTAATTGAAAATTATATTATATTTAGAATTACAAATTTAACAGAATAATTTTTACAAACTGGCTAAGGAAATATCGCCAACTCTTTTTCTGGATCTAACATTTAATATAAACTTCATATCAAAGGCACCAAATATTGTCCAATAAATTTAGATTTACTCTATAATATATATTTTAGAAAAAAAAAAAAAAAGATTAGAGTTGGGCTACCTCACTTTTCAATTTGCCCTTGTTTGGTACGAATTAAAATTCAGATTTTAATTTAAATCAAAATCAATAATTAATTTTAAGAGAAATGCTATATGAACATAAGTGTTGACACAAGGGTTGATACAATTGTCAAAATGACAACCCCCTATTGGGGGGAGCCTGGGCCCCAATAAGGGGCCGTCATTTGGCAATTGTGTCAAAGGCTATGTCAACCCTAATGTTCATTTAGCATTTCTCTAATTTTAACACATATATCATGAGTCCCATAATTTTTCAACCACACGTTGCATCAATATCTATCAAAATCTATTAAAATTTCATTTTCAACTGCTAAAAATGTGTCCAGTAAGGACATTTCATATCCCCCATACTAAAATTTAGATACAAGATCATCATCCATCGTCCAACCCAGAAACGGAAACGGAATAACCGGGTGTGTCCCGAAGTTGGAAAAGAGAATGGAACCGGAGAAGAACGAGGACCAAAAAAACCGAAAAGAATGACAAAATAGTGAGAAAAAAAATAAACAAAACGAGAGAATTCAAATAAAAAGCAGGGTGTGATTCGGGGATTCAACCTTTTTTTTTTCATTTTTCATAAAACATAACGGCAAGATACTGAACCTATTGGCTGAAAGAAAAGGAAAATGTATGTGCATGCGGCATGCCATCCTCATCCTATGTTCGTCCATCCTAGTAACACTTTGTGAAAATTGAGGATTTGAGGATCAAAAAGTCTTAGATTAATTACTTTTCTAATATAATCTCGTCTAACGCTCTATCTGTAACATCCCATAATTTTTAGTCAAAAGTCCAAGGTTGAATTATCAAAGTTAAGTTTTAGTTGTCTTGGTAATGGGTCCGGTGACTAGCTGGCACTAATTATCGGCGCACGTCACGTCTTGAGTCTAATAAGGAGATTTGGGACGGGTCGTGTCACTATCAGTGTTCACCTTCGCATTCTTGGAGTTGAAGAGGCCGATCTCAGCCTTTGCACAGGCATTGTATCAAGGTTATATTTGTGGGATGCAAGATAAGTTAGTGCTGTAACTACTTCAGCTATGAGGGGCCACATGTTCGGCTGCTTCTGAACACACATAAGCCCCGAGCTGGGTACTGACCTTGAGGCATTGGATCAGCCATTTGAGAGAACTTCCTACGATCCCTGAACAAGGGCCGAGCCTGCAACATTTGTTAGGATTAAGTCCTAAATCCCAATCCCGAGAGCGATTATGAATGAAATGAAAAACAAAATCGTATACAGAAAAACATGTAGATTTATAGTGGTTCACTCTAACTATGAAATTTAATCTACTTGCATGTGCAAATTTTTCACCACAGTGAAGAGCAGGGGCGGACCCAACGTTAGAGTTCAGCCCGGGCGGACGACGGACGTTGACCGATCAATGTTGACGACAACGTTCGTCAACATTGACGACGGGACAGAATACTAATTCTTTTTTTCACTTCATATTTGCTACATCTTTAAACAGTGTACATTGTATACATTGTTTTTCTTCTTCATTATTTTTTCTTCACTCATCTCTAATTTCCTAAAAACCTAAATTCCCAAATCGTATTTCACAAATCAAAATTATAATTCATAAACCATAACTCATTCGAATTACAATAATATAACAAAAATTATCATTTCTCATAATTTATAAATCACAAAAAAATAATAATAATAATACTGGCAAGTAATACAAATGAAGAAATTCCGAAGAACAGCAGTATTACCGGCAAGTAAGATAGATCCAAACTGTGAATTTTCTTGCACTTTACAGCAATTAATCCCACCCCAAATCACCAACACCAAAACACCATTTCAAGTTAAGCAATTTTAGCTTCCTACAGCTCACAACAATATGCCCTATCCCTATATCAGTTATAGATTTGCACAACCACATAATCGTATTAATCAACCAAATGCATCTGTAAGTGAAAGACAACTACATTGAATCCCACAACAAAAGTAAGTCACCAATCTAATGCTTTTGTGTGTGTGTGTGTGTGGAGATAGAGAGAGAAAACAATACCCATCCCAAGAGCGGAAATTTCAACTTCGTTGTACAGTTATACCTTCGATTTCGAAGCTCCAGTCGGCAGTCCACCACCCTCCGACCACAGCACCGTCCACCGACCACAGTCACAATCAATGGGTAATCGTCAACCTTCAATTTCGCTCTCGTTCGTAATCCTTACTCGTCTACTCTCCCCCTTTCTGCCGAACAAACAATGTGTAATTGGTTTTGTTGGGTGGGCTAACACTAATGGACTTACAAGTTTCAACTGGGCCTTTTTTTAAAAATAAGGCCCAAAAATATGAAAACATAAGAAATGGGGAAAAATTTCAGCAATTCTCTCTCTGTCTTCAGTTCTTCTTCCCCGGCGGACGGCAACTCGGCGGTGAGAACTTGCAGCTTCCGGCGGACCCAGCACGGACGGCTGCGGGGGCTGGCCAGGTGCTGGGTCCGCCCCCTGGTGAAGAGGATTGCAAGGTTCTCTCCTCATAACACTATATTATGACCTGATAAACAGTTCTGCAGTCAAGGGGATAAGTGAATATTAAAATTAGGCTCCGAACAGTACATCAACATTTAAATGACATTTGGGAGTATGATTGAAAATTTGTTGTGATGTATTTATTGAAAATATGTTTTAGGGTGTGTTTGATGGATATTATTGAGAAAATAATATATTTTAAATAGTAATATGATCGGACATATATGGTTAAAAAGTAAGGAAAAATAATTGAAGTGATGGAAAATATTATTTTATTGAAAAATGTGTGGTTGAAAATTAGTTTTAAAATAATGTATTTTTAAAGAATGCGTGTCAAATAGGGGCTTAATTGTTGTGTGATTATAATGTATTGTAGCAATTAAATTTTGTGATGTTAATATAATTACTCATCTTTGAATTGTGTATTAATAGGAAATGTGTAGTTAAAAAAAAAAACAGAATTTACGTATAATATTATTACTTAAAAATATGTGGTCGAAATGGGATGAAAACACTATTCAGAAATATATTTTTTTAAATAAAAAAAAATTGGGAAACAAGGTCTAAATAATCACTGAGGCTAAGTAATCACTGACATATGAGTAGTGCTACTTGTACAAAAAAATTTACAACTTTCTTAACAAAATGATCAAGTGGCGGCCCCCTATTAAGGGGGTGACCGTTGCGGCAGGCACACCACCGATAGGGGGCCGTCACTTGGCCATTTTGTCAAAAAGGTTGTACAAAATTATGTACAAATATAATAATTCTTGATACTGACTGTTCGCTCAGGAATAAAAAGATTACTATTCGCTCACTTTTACACATCTTTATCCATCCATCATCTATTTTAATTCCATTTTCATATTGTTGGAGTTATTCGTGTGACTTTCGTAGCTCACTTTTGCTCACTCTATATTTCTCATTTTTCTTCTGTAAAATCCATTTTTGTTTTTTATTGTTCGGTTTGTTTAGATAATTTTCGTGATTTTTTATTCTACGAAATTTGCACAAAATCGTTTGCTCGTTCTATTTTTTTCCTTTTACGAATTCTATGAACTAATAATAATTATTTTACTAAATATTGTTTATGATTTTTATTTTCCTTTTTTTTTTTATATACTAGTGGAGATCGTGCATTGCGCGATTACCGTTAGAATTTTAGGAAGGATTTTTGTTAAAACGACAAATTATTTCATAGATATATAATAGAATGAAGGCAAACTTTATCAAGATGTTTAGCTTTTTTTGACATTTCATCGATTGAGGAAATAAGATGGATAATTTGAGAATTCAAGATTCCAAGTTGAATTTTCAACTGATATATCACATTCAACGCCAGGGTTGGGTTTGGATGGGGATATGATTGTTGTAGAAGATGATTGTTTTTAATTTTTAATTTAATTTTTTTTATAAGGAAAGAGATAAAATTATCATTTTATCCTTATAAAAAATAATTAATAATGAGGTCAAAATCATTTTCTCGGTCGATTAACGAAAAAGTTGACGATTTTTGTTCATATGGACCCTAGTTGCATATTTATGAAAGGTTGGGGACCTCCACTAACATGAAATGAAGGTTAGTGTAAAATTTGCAAAAATTGAAAATGTTAGAAACTGTTATAATTTTTCTAAATTTTTTTTACAAAATTTATTTCTCTAGAAGGTTCGAACAAAAAGCTTACAAAAACTTAGTATTGACGTGGCGTTCCGCAATGGGCTCATCTTTTCCACTCATACGTTTACCTGAAAGTACCACAGTTAAACTTCTAGATATTTTTAAGCTGACGTGGAGAAGGCATCCAATGCAAGTGGTCTGAAGAAGGTTGTCAAAAGGGCAATTACGTCATTTCATATTCTCTGTGGTTGATGTCAACTCTGCCGTCCAGTCCCATGTGGAGCTTTTAATTTTTTAACGTGGCACAAACCGCCGTTAGCTCCGTTAATTTTCCCAACCCAAAACCATTAACTAGTCCCTCAGCCCGCCACGTTTCCAAATCGGATCTAATTAGACCGCATAACAAACTCTCTTCTCCCGTATTTAGATTCGTTATCCACGTCACACTCACGTTTCCACACGCCATCAGACGTGTCATCCACGTAGGATCACGCGCACCTCAATAATGTCCACGTCATCATCATGAAGGGAATATAATATCTTTTCTGCTGTATGCATATCTTATTGCGCCCTCTCTCTCTCTGCTTTTAATCTTCTTCTCAACCCTAGAAAATTATGCTTTTGAATACTCGGTGATTTTATTATTTTACATTTCTTATTGGTTAGTTACCCGAAATTGCTCGTGAGTGTGGACAGTTTCGGATCGAGATGGTCTGAAGTCATACCAGTGATTGCTTTGTTCTCCTATGCTCCAAAGGTAATTTGAATTTATTTTCGTAGTTCGTGAAAATATGACATTTGTTTTTTCCATTTTTTCAAAACTTCGTGTTTAGCTGCTAAAAAACTGTGGAAACCTTTGAAAAATTAATTGAAATGTTATATACATAGTTCATTGATTTAGGCTTACATATATTGAAGTAGATTCCTCGTTTATGGTATCAAAGGTATGGAGTGATTTATTACCGCGCTTGATTTGATGCGTGCTCAAGAATTCAAGTTATTTGTTAATAAATCAAAATTGCATATATTTTAATAAACATACCAAGAAAGCAGGATAAAAATAGCGAATTTGAGTTAAGGAAAGTTATTTTTCAATAAATCAAAGTTACATATTTTTTAATTAATATACCAAGTGTTAATATGGAAAAAAAAATCATGCAGTTGAGTTAAGAAAGGAAAAAGGGAGATGGATAGAGGCAGATAGATTATTTATTTATGTGGGTAAAAAAATTACGAGTGAATAATTTAGTTTAACAGATAAAGCGGCTAGTTAGAAGGCAGAAACTGCTTTAGAGATATCTTTGCTCTTGTATTATTGAATCTGAACAGCATACAAATTCATTTATTATATTTAGATATGTGCACTTGGGCTTCATCTAAATTGAGTTACTATTGTAGAATTGATTGAAGAATATCTATTTGAAAAGGATTGTCACTTGAAGACAACGGTATGTGCTACTTATCTAAATTAGACATTTTCTTGCCGACTCAATACGGTCTTTGTCCATCTGGTTGATGAGGGGTTTTCGAGTGGACACTGATACTCCCCTAGCCAATGGGCTGGATGAACTAAATCACCACCTCATGTGGGATAACCAGAATGAAGTAAGAAATGGAACTACAAGTGACACACCTGGGACCTTGGAGGAGGAAGAATCGAGGATTAATGAAGATTCTGATTATGTATATGGTCGGGACACCGATTTGTTACGAACCCAGGCTGTTTCACAAACACAACAGCTAAAGCCCCTGGGAACTCAAGGGTCATTGGTTCATTGGGAAGGGTTACTTCCTCTGAGGTCCATTAAGGTTCTACTGGTGGAAAATGATGAGTCAACTCGACACGTCGTAAGTGCGTTGCTTCAGAACTGCAGCTATGAAGGTTAACCACTCTTTCTTTCTTGCTTCTTATTGTCAATAGGTCATGCATACTTGACTAAACAATGTTATACTTGTTAATTTTTCTACCTACTGTTTGTATAACTCAGAACAACGCATTTATATAGTCTAATTAGGCTTACCTGGCCAGTTATCTTGAAGAATATGTCATTTATACTTTGTATTTGGACCTTTTATTGATGAGGTTTAGTTTATAATTTGACTTGAACGATAATATCAGTCGTGGAATCCAATTAATCTTTGTCTAGCTTGATATTTCATTAAGTAGTTCCTTATTGGAATTGGAGTTTATTCTTTAATAATATTTCTAATGTAGTTACACTGGTTTGTCATATTCCATCTCAAATAAGCAAAAAATAACTGAAAAAAATATCTTATCCGTTGGTAGGATTGGCTCTCAATAATTGCAAATGTCAGCTATATGCAATTACCTCATCATCATGAAGAATGCCCTCTCTGCACCGTAAAGGTGTGCAGTCCATGTACAGCCTTGGAAACATATTACATATTTTCAGAGAATCTAGTCTTGTCTGTTTCATCTATATTGATTGCAGATAATTATGGGATATAAAGCCTGTAAAGTTCAGTCTTTTTTGGAGACGAGGAAGACAGTGAAAAGTTGTTTGCATTGGAAAATACCTTCTCTTCTTTTTTTTGTTTCTCTCCAAATAGAGAGAGCAAGTCAACCTTATTTTTCGTTCAGGCAAATATACTATCAGAAAAGACCAAGAGTTGCTGGAGAGAATATAATCAAGTTTCAAAATCTGTTGGGACCTTAAAAAGTAAATTAGTTTCCCTGGTGATAAACTACCACTTTCAAATTTTTAAAATACTTGGAAACATAAATTGATATAATTTCCTTATTGATTTACATAGTTACACTGCTTATCTATAAATTTTTTTTCTCTAATTGTGATGCAGAAAGAATCTAATTAAATAAAATCAAATAGAATAATTATTTTCTAGAAGTTAATATACCATATTTCTCTTCACTGTAGAGTATTTTGGTTAAATTAATCTAATGATCTGAATTAAAATCTCAAAATGGGTCAATACCCCTACCCCACCCCTATTTAATACGCCCCATTCTTATGGTTCTTTCAACTGAATTGAGTATTTTGCAGTTACGGCTGTAGCTCATGGCCTAGAAGCATGGAAAATTTTGGAAGATCCAACCAATCACATTGATCTTGTTTTAACAGAGGTAGCTATGCCATATTTGTCTGGCATTGGTCTCTTATCCATGATTATGAACCACAAGACCTGCAAGAATATTCCAGTAATTAGTGAGTTTTTATTACAATTTTCTGTCTTTCTATTTTGTGTCAAGAATATCTTATTCATGATTTTAAAGAATTTGTACTTCTAAACTGCCAGCTGATGAGGTTTTCTTGCAGTGATGTCATCTAATGATTCTATGGGTATAGTCTTTAAGTGTTTGTCAAAGGGTGCAGCCGACTTTTTAGTGAAGCCTATTAGAAAGAATGAGCTTAAAACTCTCTGGCAGCATGTTTGGAGAAAATGCCACAGTGTAAGTAATATTTAGTTCCTTGATCATTTATTGACTTCCTATCCTAGTAGCAATTAGTACAAATGGTGAACTTGACGAGAATAGTATTTAGAATGAGCGTGACCCTTGCACTAACCAATTGAATCCCTACAGAACTCTAAAGTTAAGAGTGTTTGGACGAGAGTATTACTAGGATGGTGACCCAATGGGAAGTCCTCATATTGCACTGCCTTTTATGTTAATTTAGCCTTTAGATGAAGTGTGGCTCAGAACATTCAAGTCTCAATGCTATTGAATTATAAAAATTTCACATGTCAGATTTAGGGTTAGGGTAACCGAGCTGTCTAAGGCACCGGGCTCAAGTTTTGGCCCACATTTTGATAGATGGTTAAAGGACAAAAAATCCATAAGACAAATGTAGCTTAATGATGATATTAAGCCCCTATTTGGTATATGTTCTTTTAAACTCTTTTTTTCCCAAACTCATTTTCAACCATTTATCCAGTAAAATAATTTTACACGTGGATCCATAATTTTTTCCTACTTTTTAACCACATGTTGTTCAAAAATATTCACCAAGCGGTGATGGCAACAATTGAAGATTTAGGAAAGATGACTTAGGTGGTCAAAACCTGGATAACTCATAAAGCATGGAATGTTGGATCCCATCTGGATACTTTTAAAAGTTCTGTTTTTATTTATCTTTTCTGCATAGCATGTTGTTCTATAATGCACTAAGTTCTCATCCTTTAATATCAGTCAAGTGGTAGTGGAAGTGAAAGTGGAATACGAACTCAAAAATCTCCGAAGTCAAAAAGCAATGAGTTAGATAATTATGCTGCCAGCAATAATGAGGACGACAGTGGAAGCATTGGCTTGAATGTTCGGGATGGAAGTGGAAGCGAAACTCAGGTAACCACCATTGTAGTTACACATTTCGTGTTGTATGTTCATCCATTGCATGCATACTATTTCCCTTACGTTAAAGAGTAATGAGCAGTCACCTGAATGAATTAGGTTGTTTGCCAGTACAGCTATGTTTTAGAGATTAGAGAGTTAAGGACTGGATTTGATGTATTGGACGTTTTAGATTGTTCTTTCAGTACATGGGATCATTGCATGAAATACTGGGATGCATAAATGATTCTAGGTATGTGTATATGCTAATATGGAATGCCAAGTTAAGATGATAGAAAGATGAAGATTTGATTGATGTAAATATATGCTGGAAAAGATGCCCAAGGTTATTGGTTATTCTTTTTTTCTTGATGTTTTTCTTAATATGTAGTGCAATACCAAGCTTGAATACCGTTTTATGGTAGTAAAGTGTACTAGTCCTTGTAGCAGGCACGTTGGACATGTTAGTGACCTTTATAGAAGCATTGGTTGCCTTATCTACTATCCAGTGATTAGATTTATTTCCGAAAGTGATTACATGGAAAAATTATTTTTGACTCAATATTTCAAGAACAGGTCGTGGATCGACAAAGAAAGGGGAAAGGGTCGAAGCAAGGTTTAACCTGTGGCAATAAGATACCTAAAAAATAAAAAAATTGTTACAGCCAGCCAGTTCTTTACCACTTCCAATAATTTCTAGTCTTTTAGCTTAAAGCTGGACTAGTCGGTCCGATCCGGTTTTCAAAACAAATTTGACTAGAACTCCTCATCTTGATTGTGTGGATAGAAACTTCATTATACAATTGGATCCAAACAGAGCTTAGATTTTCCTGGCATGAATGACCTGACTTCTGTATTTATTCCATATCGAATCTGAAATTTCACTTCCCCAAGACAAATTTACTGAGGCAAATAGATAGAATGTTTTTAATCTTACATTGTTTAGTCATTTAAGGATTTCAGACAAAACCGCTAATCAAAAGAGCTATAAGGGAAACCAAGTGCATTTTTACATATTTTTATGCTTCACAGATTATTCCAATATTCATGTTATCATGAATTTATGGACACACGCATGTGTTTATATGGCTGTGCATCTTTTGTGTGTATAGCTATAAAAGAACATAATTAGATGTAAGTTTCTGAAGCTAGCGATTGATCTTAATCTAGGTTCTAGATTCCAAGTTAACATTTATGTTATTCTATGCAGAGTTCTTGGTCAAGAAGGGCAGTAGAAATTGACGGCCCCCAACCCCTGGCTCCTTGGGATGAATTAGTAGGTCCTCCCAATACAACTCTTGCCCAGGACCATTCATGGCCTGAGGCAACAAGCAATAACCGGGTGTCAACATCCACAAGAGAATATAGAAAACAGGATGATGCACTTGGTACGAATCTCTCTTTTAAACTTAATTCCAGCTACACCTTTTCATTTATATACCCGTACATTTATTTACTGTTTAAATTGAGCAAATGGTTTATTTAACTGCTGAGACAAATGCTACAATGGACAAGATTTGAAGATAGGAGTACCAAATGTTCAAGAAGTATGCAGCCAAAGAGAAGAAGTATTGAATGATACTATGGGGACTGAAAAGTCTAAAATTTTTATTCCGTACTTGAGCAAAGATAGCAACAGACTCGAAAACGGAGAAGTGGATCCCAAGAATGAGATACCAAAGGGAGCATTGAGGAACAAAGATTGTGGTCCAATGGGTGCAATTACCAATGTGCCTAAACCTCAGATGAGAAATGTATCCAACGAAGTTCCAAAACATCTATCTGAAGTAACAAAAATCAAAGAAATGGCTTCCCATGATCCCAAGGAAAAACCTTCCCTTGAGTTCAGTTTGATCGGAGTCAGAGACACAGATGATACGGGAACTAGTGCCCTTCAGCATAATGTATTGAGACATTCAAACCTCTCAGCCTTCTCAAGGTGCAGAACTCAAGGCTTAGATAACTTGTATATTTTTCCTTAGATCTAAATAGTCAGATTGATATGTAAACGATTTCCTATGAGTTTCAGGTATAACTCCACGACCAATGCTAATCAGATGCCAATTGGAAATTTGGGCAGTTGTTGTCCAATTCATAATAGTTCTGAAGCAGAAAAGACAGAATCTGCCGCTCCCAATCAGGGATCTAATGGCAGTAGCTACAACAATGACATGGGCTCCACCACAAATAATGCTTTTGCCAAGGTGGAAGCATGTAACGAGAAAACAATACCCAAATCTTCAGTTGATATCCATTCATGTTCGGCTTTGCAGTCAGTTCAGCAGGCCCACATATCGCCCCTTCAGCCTATGAACCCAGGCAAGTCCAATGCGACAAACGCAACCTTGGCACCAACGAAGGCCTTGGACCAGCAGGCCCAAGTTCAGAACCACCATCACCACTACCACCACCACCATTACCACCACCACCACCATCATGCTTATAATGCTCAGCAGCAGCAGCAGCAGAACCATGATGATTTGTCCTTGAAAATTATAACTGCAGAAACTCCATTCCATGGACCATGTGATGACACAGAATTAGAAGGAAATGCTGCTAATTATGGGAGTGCATCAGGGAGTAACAATGGAAGCAATGGGCAAAATGGAGGCAGCACTGTTGCAATCACTGAAGGAACAAATGTGGCGAGTGATAATGGAACAGTAGCAAAATATGAAGCTGGTGATGGTAGTGGTAGTGGAAGCAGGAGCAGGGTAGACCAAAACCGGTCAGCGCAAAGGGAGGCTGCTTTGAACAAGTTCTTCCAGAAAAGAAAAGAAAGATGCTTCGAGAAAAAGGTAACTTATTCACAACCATTCTCAGATCAATAATGCATTGGGATACACACTGGTGGAAAAGGATAATTCTTCTTGTACATCAAGGGAGCCATAATGTACACATGGCTCCCCCCTATTGGAGGGTGTGCTGGCCTCCCTTGATGTACCACTAGCACCACTCTGTGGAAAAAAGGGTATTGGGAGATGTGCATATCGTTGACAATTTAGCACGTGCCTTTCTTTTCATTCTTTTCCTCAATAGAATAATTTCTCTTTTATTGTACAAATCAACTTTCCTTTCACAATCATATGCATGAAACGTACATAATTCATTGCCTTCCCTGGACACTTATTGCCATGAATATATAATGTTGACCTGTCGATTTTCATCTATCACTTAATTTACATTGTTCTCAACAATAGTCCTTCATATTTTGATTTGGAGAATAACAGCAGAACTTTTGTTCTTTGACATTCTTTCTAGGTCCGGTATCAGAGCAGGAAGAAACTGGCAGAACAAAGGCCACGTGTTCGAGGACAATTTGTGCGACGAGTAACAGACGAGAACCACAGCAAAAGTGAAACTCTAGACACGGATTCTTGACCCGGCCTTTTCTGTGCTAAATATGTGTATAGATAGTTTCTTAGATTTCAGGGAAGCTCTTTGATCCCATGGTTTGGAGATTCCTGGAAGGTGGAAAGCATGTGTAGTAGAACTATGAAAATTGCAGACTTCGTTATTTGTGTGAATGTTGAAGACACGTTACTTATTGGAACTTTCTTATGTTTTGAGGATTTTTGGTTTGTAAAGTCTTGTAGTAGACGAACCACTTCAAGACAATGGATATTTCTCTATATATCTTCTTTGTGGATTTGATGTTCACCTTATTATTCCATGGAATTCTTTACGGTATATGGTCACAAGAAATTTTATCTGTAACTCGTCAACAAAATGATATTCTTTCACATAAGAAAAATCTTAAAGAAGGTAACTGTAGCTAAAGAAAATCAACATTTGAAGAGAAATTATGAACTAGACAAAATTCAGGTTTGTTGGATGGTCTAGGTCGCAAGCTGAATCAATTGCGTGTTAAAAATATTCGCCCCTATTTGGTGGGGTTAAAATCTAAATATTAATCTAAGTAAAAGTCAACAATTAATTTTAACCACATATTTTATAGAATTCACAATTTTTCAACTACATACTTCATTAATTTTTTTCAATATATACTAAAAATCTGATTTTAATTTCCAGCATAACATGGCTGGCTAGTGTAATAAGAACTTGAGATACTTGATAATTTACTAATGGAATGCTTAATTTTGTCAATAAAATATTAGGGTCTAATGGTTAATCTAAATTAATTCTTTTTTCATTTATTTAATCCATTGCTACTTTAATTTGTCGATGAATTTAATGAAATCAAATCTTTTATATCATATTAAATTTTTGTCTACCTCTTTATTTTCTCCTATTAATGCCAAACCTTCATGTTTTTCTACCTCGATCACATTACTGTGAAACATGAAATTAAAAGGCTTCCTCGATTCTTATTTTATCCATTCGAACATTATTTAGTATCTAACATGGTATTAGAAACATAGTTCGTATTGCCTATAATGCCTTACATGTATCTAAGTCAAAAGTAAATGAATCTATATCAGAATGAAAAGAAAACCTAAAAAAAAAAAAAACATAATGCATCAGTAAAGATCATAAATATATTTAATATGCCAAAATAAAAGGTTTTTTTTTTTTTTTTTTTCTTTTTTGTTATGAATGACAGTATCCTACCTCTTATACCGGATTACTGCAGCGGTCAGATTGAGGGAAAAAGAAGAAACCTAGTGTAATCAAACAAACCAGAAAAATGAAAAATAGTACAGCATAGTTTAAAATCTCAATCCATTATCATAATTGAAACATACAATAATAACAATATATTTAGAGTCGACTACATGATCACTCGTTTTCTGCTTCACTCCATTTGGCTCACCAATAGATCCATGGAGGAAAGATCAAAAGCCACCACCATAGACCATGTTATTTATTTAACACAACTACAAGTACTCAACTCTTTTCTCTATCATGCAGCTTAACTGTTGTGTGAAGATCCTGTTTATTACTTTGTTCATGGCCTCCATTTGTGATTCTGCTCATCAACTCTCTGCATTCCTCAATAATCTTGGCTTTAATCTGACCTCTTTTTGGTGGGAGCTGGTTGCTGAGTTTTTCCTTCTTGGAAATAGTATTGTTACTGTTTGAGTTTTGCATTTGCTTTTGCTTTTGCTTTTGCATTTGCAGAGGGACTTCTGGGTATGGAAATTAGAAGATGAAATGGTGGGTTGGTTTTATATTTTTGGTTTGGCAAGGGTGACGACTGATGCATCAGTAAGATGTCACCTCCACTGACATGTAGTATGAACACAATAAGTTTCTTGAATTTCCTTTTTCCTTCTCGATAAGGTGGAATTTGACTGCTATTCAATCATCCATGTGCAACTGTCCCTTTACATATACATACACGTGAGAGACCATATGCGTGCATGCGAGCATGAAAGTATAATGTAACATAAATGACTGGCGGATAAAATATAGTAGTTGGTGATAGCCGAATTTGTTGCTTTGACATCAAAATCTTTTAAATTAAAAATAGTGAAAAAAAAACAAAAAAAACCAACCATTTTACCAGTTGACACTCATATGTACTCTTTTCTTGAAAGAACCAAATTTAACCCTTAGACTATGTTTGGCAGCATTTTTTCCCCTGATTTTAAGCATTTTTCTGCCGTTGACAGCCGCAATTTTTTACTTCTCTCTCACACTTCACTGTGGCAACGTTCTGAAAATTGATTTTAATTTTGGCAAAAAGCGCTGCCAGACAAGCCCTTAATAAGTTATTCTACAACATGATTGTGTTAGTTAAATTATGCATCAAATTGAAAATCCAAATATGGACAAAAAATCATTTATGTTAAAAGCAAAAGTAAAAATGTGATGGGATGGGATGTCACGTTTCTTTTGGGTCATAAGTTGTCTAGTTTGAAATATTATAAAATGCAAACGGCAGCACATAATCGCTAATGAAAATCGATTCTCTACAAAAAAATCGAGATCGGGCAAAGTCTAAATTATAATAAAATTAATGATGTTTTCCGAACACCCACTAGTGTCTGTATATTCACTTTCATGAAGGCAACTATGAGTTCCATGTCGCACGAACACAATATAATATAAGTTCAGACACTAGTGTGTGTATATTCATGAAAGCAACTATGAATTCCATGTAGTATGAACACAATATAATACAAGTTGACCGTTGAACTAAACAGATAGAATAATTATATGAGAAATATAGAAATAGGGAATTAATTATTAGGTAAGAACTTACGCAAATAAGTCTCTGCTTGGTAGAAATTAAAATTAGATTTTTAATAAATTTTAATAGAATTTGATGAAATATGTGGTTGAAAAGTTGTGAATATCATAAAATATATAATTAAAATTAAAATCTAAATTTTATTAATTTTTATCAAACAAATACTTGTAAATATCAAATGCCTTAAAGTGCCTATGTGGACATACGTTGCTATCTCAAAAATAAATATTCATGTATAATCAAATGTACCAACAAAATTATAGTCAACAAAATTACAGTCAACAAAATTAATTATTGAACGATCAAAAGGAAATGGGACCTAGACCTACAAAGCTAGAAGACTGAAATTCAGTGAGAATTTCTTATTTTTGACCAGGAAAAGGGACCCTTAGAAACCATCATCGTCTCTGTTACGCCTCATTAACGACACCCAAAGAAAAGGCGTCATAGGGTGAACCAAGGGGGTAACTTTAAAATTGGCCTAGTCAAAATACCATAATTTCTTTTTGACTTTTTCACAAGTGAATAACTTCAAAATGGCATAATGGTGTTAAAAGACAAAATTACCCTTAAGTGAATAATATAATTACAAAATATGATATTGTTAAAAAGACAACACTGCCCTTTTAGTTAACAAATAAAAATCAAACACTCCCTACATAACATTACAAAATCAGCTCAAATACAGATAAAAATTCTCTCATCTTCTACACTCTGAAAATCTCAAAAATATCCATAGCTGAAGAAAAAAAAATTCTCGGTCAATTACTTCAAATCAGTAAGTACATTTACATATGTTTAATTTCGTTTTCGTTAAATATGTGCATGTTTTTTACTTGATAAATTAAGATTCGACGTAGGAGTTGGCAGATAAATTTTTTTAGCAGATGTATATAATTTATTGTAAGCATAATGGGAAAAGAATTCATCTACATAACTTTTCGATTGGTTTGCCTTAACGGCTGTTACGAAAAACAACGAAAAGGTCCAAAAAAATGGTTAACAACCTAAAAACTCGACTAACAAAACAGCCAAATAATCGGCTGTTTGTGCCTAACAGCCCAAAAATAGGCTGTTAACAGCCCATATTTTGGGCTGTTAACAGCCGATTTTTAGGCTGTTAACGGCCTAAAAAATTGGTTATATTTTAAGGCTGTTAACAACCTAAAAAATCGGCTGTTAACATGCAAATAATTGGGAATGTTAGACTGTTAGGTTCTGTTTTGTTTTTTAATAAGTTTCTATTTGAAATATTTACAAATTCGATTTTGTCATGCCACACAGATATGAGGATTATACTCCCGGTTTGTTATTTTGGTGATTTTGAGTTGGATGAAAATAATCGATGGACATGAAAATGGACAAGTGACGGACAACGTAATATGCCAACACATATAACAGAGACTACATCGTACGACGAACTGTACCATGATATACAGAAGAAGCTGAACGTCGATTTATCTCTATACAATATGGTACTGAGATATCAATTCCAAGAGCATTTGCCATTTTCAATTCCACCTGCAAAGGTTACATCTGATATTGACGTGAGTTATCTGTATGATTTGAACAAAACGCAAATGACACCAATTTGCGTGACTTTAGTGATGAAGGACGACTTAGAAGGTAGAAATGAACATTCGGATGGAGCTGATGACAATGCAAATAATTTTTGGGATACGGTGGAGATAGCTCGCGAGGATGACACTAATATTCTCGAGACAGTTGTTCGTCATCATGACATCACTAAGACGCACATAATTCAATCGGTAGTTCAGGACAGCGATAATGTAAATGAATTTACAAATGAGGATTTAATTGGTTTATCCCGTCAGAGACATGAGTGGGGTGGGAGCTCAGGGGCCGGAACAAGCGGACCTTCATCTAATTCTTCACGTATGGTTCCCGATGAAGAAGATTTGTATGTTGAGCAACTGTTTGAAACGAAGAAAGCTTTACAGGAAGCTGTGCACCTCCTGGCATTGAAATTCAATTTTGAGTTCAAGGTAAAGAAATCAAACAAATCATTGTTGACACTTGTTTACGTTGACGACAGTTGCCGTTGGCGGTTGCGAGGGACTAAGATGGATACGAATGAGAATTTTGTAGTTCACAAATATATACGGGAACATACTTGTGAATTGGGGATTCGTCAAAACGATCACAGACAAGCTCGATCATGGTTTATTGGACGACAGATAATGCACAAGTATCAGAACCCACGGACGATCTATAGACCTTCAGACATCATTAACGACGTTCGACGAGAGTACGGAGTGGTCATGAGCTACCAGAAGGCCTTGAAGGCCAAAGAATGTGCGTTGGAGGATTTATTGGGCTCGGCCGAGGAGAGTTATGCTAAATTGGCCAGATACTGTCATAATTTGGGGACAACGAATCACGGTTCCACTTTTTTCATTGAGACGGAGGGCGAGAAATGTTTTAAGTATTTATTCATGGCTCTTGGACAATGCATTAGAGGATTTACAAATGCGATGCGACCGGTAATTTTAGTCGACGGTACAACTCTGAAATCGAAATACAGGGGTACGTTGATTATTGCTACATGTCAAGATCCCAACATCCAGATTTACCCACTTGCATTCGGCATAGTCGACAGCGAGAATGATCGGTCAATGAGTTGGTTCTTTACGAAGCTCAGGGAAGTGATCGGGGAAGTCCCTCATCTTGCATTCGTAACAGATCGGGGTCAGCCTCTAATAAATGCTATTGCTGAAGTCTTCCCCGAGGCACATCATGGGTACTGCATGTACCACATACAAGGTAATCTGAAGACTAGATACCGAGGCCAATGCATCGTTTCATTGTTCAGGAGGGCGATCGAAGCTTACAGTGTCGAGGAATGTAATAAGTGGTTGGTCGAGATAGGGAAGAAGTCGATATCGGCATGGGATTATCTTACAAAGATGGGGATAGAACATTGGGCACGATCACATTTTCCAACACGTCGGTACAACTTGATGACGTCAAATAACGTGGAGTCTATGAATTCACTGTTTAAGAAGGATCGAGAGTTGCCAATTCTCGCATTGATTGAGAACATTCGTACGAAACTGCAGTAGTGGTTTCACGACCGACGTGTTGAATCGCAGAACTGATCGACTTGGCTAGCCCCGGCTCAAGAGGAAAAATTGTTCAAGGCCGCACAGGTTGCGAGGAGGTTGAATGTGGAACCACTGGATGAGTCGCACTTCTCTGTACAAGATGCACGTCAGCTGATATACATTGTGGACCTGAATGAACACACATGCACTTGTGTTCGATTTCAGTTGGAGAGTTTTCCATGTGAGCATGCAGTCGCGGTATCTATGAACAGAGGCTTTGCAGCGAGAACATTATGCTCTCAGTATTACACGGCTGAGTATTGGAGAACTGCACATGCTGAGACTATATTTCCCTTACCGAACGAATCTGATTGGGAAGTTCCTGACCATATTTTCCCACTGAATAGTTTGTCGCCACCGGTAACTGAACCGCGTGGACCTGGACGTCCACGAACTTCTAGAATACCATCTACTGGAGAGTTTTCTCGACCGCGTCGGTGCGGCAGATGTAGAGCAGTCGGTCATACTCGTCAAATTCCCCTAGATAACAATTAGTCAAATATGTAATGGTATTGTTGCTAAATGAACAATATTTAATTATTTAACCATAATTTGATAATTAAATGTATAACGTTTACGGATCACGCTCGAATTCGTATAAATCGCACGCTAATTTATTCCTCCAAATTTGTATACATGCTTGGTTGATTTCATCGACCTTATGTCCTATACTCAAAAACTCGATGTACTTTATTGCAAAAATCCCGCAATCACCCCTACAATTGAAGAATAATATTAGTGCGAAAACGTGTTAGATAAAAAACTAAGTTTGAAAGTACAAAACAAAATATAAATACTTACGATTTCGACTGTCTCACCGTCGTCTGGTCCCGCACGATGGCTAGCCTGTCATTAACAATAACACCTGCTCGGGCGGCCATCAACGGTACGATCACAGCAAGCGGCTCCAACTGCTGCTCGATCTGGCCCTGTGTCAAACACGAAGGATCGGAGTCGTACACATACATCGTGGAGTCAGCAAAAACAATCTCCACGGCAATGACATGATGATTCAAGATCGCTGGAACATATATATGTGTACAAGCATCCCATGCCTTTCCCCCGAGTATCGGCAATATCCCTACGACCCATTCGGCCATATATTCAGGAAGCACGTACTTACTACCCATACATAGCAACGACTCATGCTCAATGGTAACAGCTCCCAAAAACTCAGTGCTCAGTATGAGTCGGCCGGGCATATCAAATGATTGCGGATATCGTCGAGCTCGATCTCGTAGTAACTCCATGGCCAGGTCGATGTGCTACATCAGGAAACACCAATAAAAAACTTAGCGAGTTATTTCATTTCAAAAAACAAAAAAATAATGTATACATAATAAACAACAAAATGAATATTTCACTTACATCGTCGGCGAGCCATGTCCCTGAAGTTGTGATCTCGCGAAACCACTTATATGCATCTACTATCATCTTCGAGCCAACTTGGCGGCTTTGTCTGAAAATAAAAATTGAAAAAATGTTGAAAAAGATATAGATGAATTAGCGTAACGTACTTTATTTAAATTCTATAATACTTACCAGGGCTTCATTATCCTCAACTCTGCCTCGAACACTTTCCATTTTGCTGCGTCCACCTCCCAGAACAGATTGGGGTACGTCCCATCAACGAACGTCCTCTTCTTGGCCTCAGCCGTAAAGGGAGAAACGACATACTGCGAAGGCAACCTGACCCTCTTGCCGACCACCTGCTCCGGGGCGTCAGCGGCATGCCTTTTTCCCGCCGCTACGTCAGGTGTACGCTCGCCCTCTACCTCGGGAATAACATCATCCGGGCTCACCACCACCACCAACTCCTCCGTCCTACCCTCTACCTCTGTCCTCCCCACCACCACAACCTCCTCCGGGGCAACTGCCTCTGTCCTACCCTCCTCCGGGGGAACTGCCTCTCTCCTACCCTCCTCCGCGGAAACTGCCTCTCTCCTACCCTCCTCCGGGGACAAAAAAAACGAAGCCAACGTGGCATCATCCGCCCAGAAATGACCCCCTCCATCACCCCCACTGTCACCCCGTCTCATGCCTATGATATCGCCTCGGAGGGCTGCAATCTCAGCCTGAAGCTCTCGGCGCATCTCGTCCATCTGACCCCTAAACTCTCGGCGCATCTCGTCCATCTGACCCGCTATAAATACTGTCAGGCGATCGTACAGATCAGTGGACGGTGGAGAAGGTGATCTGATCGGCGGTGATGCCCTCGGTGGCGGTGATGCCCTCTGCGGCTGTGATGACCACGGCAACGGTGATGCCCATGAGGGCGATGAGGCACCTTGCGGTGGGGGCGGTGAAACCCTCGGAGGTAAAGCCCTCTGTGGCAGTGGCGGCGATGAAGTCCTCGGCACCGGGGGCGGTGATACCCTCTGCGGCGGCGGCGACGGTGAAGCCCTCGGCACCGGCGGCGGTGAAGCAGTTGGACCGCCCCCTACACGGATTGGAACATAAAAAATTATTGTATTTAATGAAAATTCGATTAACACATGCAAATCGATTATATTCAATTCACGTACCTCATCTTGAGCGGCTTCATCATGCGGATCGGCCAATTCACGCACATATCCACGTCCCTCCTCCTCCATCGACGGCATCAACTGCGTTATGACTCGAATCTGGCATAACAACATTTGTTAATGATCACATTAACATATTTTGGAGCTACACACAACATAAATTGCAAATGTATTATCTTACCTGAGGGTCGTCGAGGAGAGCTGATAGCTTTTTGCTAGTCGGACATCCCTCTGCTCACCAATGATGCATCCGAGGGCAGCGTGTCTCCCCTCGCTTTGCAAACTGGGTACCTAGGAGAGGGACCGTCTCGTACGCCCAGATCTGCAACACATACAATTATTATATTCATATTTATTGTAAACAATATTATAATAAAGTATGTCGAACATTTACCTGCACGGCAAGGGATAATCCGTATGTATCGTATTTACGCATGGTCCCCTTCGGCCTCGAGTGTGATCTGGTGAATACGTGCACCGTGTCCTCAAAACATCTCCGGCCCCACGGATATGTTTTTGAACACATCAAGATCGTCGACGATCTGCAGATGGAATAGGTCAATCCCAGTCCTCCGATGGTGACATCGCAACACGCTCTCAAGGATGTAGACCAGGCCGAGCTTCAGTCTATCCAACATGTCGTCACATCTAGTGATCGCGTCCATCAGAGCCGACAGCAGCACCGTCCCATGTCCCTCAAAGTAAGTGTCGTGCAATCTGCCTCTCTGAGTATCAGTACGAGCTGCATCATCACCCGTAATCTCCAGTCCTGTGATGAGAGCAAAATCAAACATGGGAAAACTCGGAACCTTGCCCCCAAGGTCGAAGTGGAGGGCATCGCCGTCGACTGGAGTAAGTAATCGGCACAGTAGTGCATCGAGGATCTGCCCGGAGAACTGTACGTCTCTCAACTCGTACAGGGGCCAGAGAAATGAACGTCGAAGCATATCTGCATGATGCTCATCAAGCAGCTCCAACACGATAGTGTAACTGCCGAAGTTACCGTTCCAGGTAGCCTTGCCCGGAATCTGTCTCAACGTCACGTCCAAGTGATACTCCATACTGCAAAATTGAAAAAAAAAAATTAACTATCAGCACTTCGAACATAAGATAATGAAATACAGTAAAATCGCATAACAATTACAATTATTTGTTTCGTTATACTATTAATGATCATATTAAAATTATAATTATAATTATACATATAAATTTTATTTAAATTTATTAAATTATCAACAAAAATTAAACGAAAAAATTAGAAGTAACTAATTTGTTAAAATATAATATTTAACGGTTACAATTATTTATTTAATTATATTATTAATTATCAAATTAAAATTACGTATTCAATTATAAAATTTTTAATCGGCTTCGTAAAATATTTAATTCTATAAATATCTAGAAAAAAGAATTTCTCAATTTAATAATTATCAATTTCAATTTATTTATTTCATTATATATAAAAAAAATTCGAACAAAAAGATATTATTAAAATTAAATAAGGAATATAAATATTATTTAATTAAATTTGAAGAAATTATAGTTTTTTTTACATTGAATATTTAATTAAAGAATCTTCAATTTCAAAATTAAAAGGAAAATAAGAATTAAATAAATAATATATAATTATTTATTAACAATTACAATTATTAATTTCATTATATTAATAATTATCATATTCAAATTAAAATTAAATAATATAAATTTTATTTAATTAAGAAATTAAAGTTTTTTGACAATGAATATTTAATTAAAGAATCTTCAATTTCAAAATTAAAAGGAAAAAAAGAATTAAATAAATAATATATAATTATTTATTAACAATTACAATTATTAATTTCATTATATTAATAATTATCATATTAAAATTAAAATTAATAATATAAATTTTATTTAATTAAATTTGAAGAAATTAAAGTTTTTTTACAATGAATATTTAATTAAAGAATCATCAATTTCAAAATTAAAAGGAAAAAAGAATTAAATAAATAATAAATAATTATTTATTAACAATTACAATTATTAATTTCATTATATTAATAATTATCATATTAAAATTAAAATTAATAATATAAATTTTATTTAATTAAATTTGAAGAAATTAAAGTTTTTTTACAATGAATATTTAATTAAAGAATCATCAATTTCAAAATTAAAAGGAAAAAAAGAATTAAATAAATAATATATAATTCTTTATTAACAATTACAATTATTAATTTCATTATATTAATAATTATCATATTAAAATTAAAATTAATAATATAAATTTTATTTAATTAAATTTGAAGAAATTAAAGTTTTTTTACAATGAATATTTAATTATAGAATCTTCAATTTCAAAATTAAAAGGAAAAAACGAATTAAATAAATAATAAATAATTATTTATTAACAATTACAATTATTAATTTCATTATATTAATACATATCATATTAAAATTAAAATTAATAATATAAATTTTTATATATTATCAAATTATATAATTATATATATATATATATATTTATATATATACATTTATTAAATTAATATAAAAAAAAAAAACTAAACGGGCCGACTTTAACAGCCAGCCCAATTCGTTGGGGGCCCAATTGGCCTCCAAAACGGGCTGTTAACAGCCCGTCCAGTGGGAGGCCTTGGGCCCCCAAAATGGACGGTTAACAGCCGGTCCAGAAATGGACCGGCTGTTTACCGTCCGTTTGGCAGCGGGCAGAGACGCCGGAAATGGCGCCTGAAAATCGTCATTTCCGGCGATTCAAGGTCCCAAATGACAATATACACTCAAAAAAATTGCCCTATAGCCTAGATCTACTCATACATTTCATAAATAACAAAAAAAATTCGAGCTTTAACACATATATACACGAGGAGTCTGTTTTCAAATAAAAAAAAAAAAAAAAAACTAACCTTTTGTTCTGCGTGGGTCATCTTTGTCGGTGGGTGGCCAGCTCCTTTGTGAATAGTGGTCGGTTTTTGTGAATAATGGTCGGTTTTGGAAAATATTTGGACGGTTTTCACGTAGTTAGACTTTTTCTTCCCCTTCCAATGAGGGTATTTTTGGCAAGTTACCTTATAACTTGTGTTTTCGGGTTTTCCTTTTTTTTTCATGTTATTTATTGGTCAAAGGCCAAAATGGAATTTTGGCCTTTTCAACATGTCATTCACACGTATATCCACGTGAACCAAGGGCCACGTGAAAGTCAAATAAATGTTATATATTTATACAATAAATATAATATGTGAAAGAAATAATTAATTAAGATAAAGTGTCCAACTGGTAAAAAATGTGAAATTTGTGTGGGAGGTCAGGGGTTCGAGCCACGCTTCACGCATTATATTAAAAAGTCTTTTCGGAATTGTTTAATGGGTCAACTAGCCAGTAAAACATAATTATTTTAACTGTCCAGTATTTACAACTCATTACCATTAGCCATTAAAACTGTAATTAAATACTGAATCATGGGGTATGCAGTTACCTCTATTTTCTGGCTATATAAACTCACTTCTGGACTTTAGAAAACTACTACAACAAAAACGAAATTGTCTCTTCATATATACAGTAAAATATTATACTCAAATTGTCTTTTCATATTTTCTGGAGTACACTTGAGAGTTCTGAAAACTTTTTGTGATTGCTGCACAATTGATTTATTTGATCGTTGTATCCTGGAGGTGATTGTCCACGGAGGTCGCAGCAGTTATCGACGGGTAATTTCGCTTTAGGACATCGTGCTGTCACGAGACTCGATCTATTGATAAGTTTTTTCTGCACTTTACTATTATTTTTTCCAACAATAAATACATCAAAATATGAAGAAACCAAACAAATCGAGGTCCTTGTATTGCAAGGTTGAGGCACTTCCTCAAAGATGAGGTCCATGCTGAGGTCGAGGTACGTTGTTGAAGCACCGTCTCAAAGACGAAGCACTACAATTTTGAGCCGAACCACTGCCTAAGGAAACAAAGAAATGAACTGAAGCTCTCCCTGGGAGAACCACCTCAAAAATCCCTCCAAGACTTAACTCTTCTGAAGTTCATGAAGTCGACGCTGTCTCTTATGAAAGATTTGAATATCTTTTTAGAAGTGATTGATGTGATGTTTATAATAAAGCTCCGTTAGTGTGTCAGATTATTGTGTAGAGCGACCGACATTCTGTCAAGCATTAATTGTATTGAATAGACATTGATGTGAAGCTTCTGTTTAGGAGATGTCGTCATGTAGATTTGATCCAACGATTATCACGGCGGCGAAAATAGTATAAATAGCCTTTCTTTGTATGTAAAAGAGGGGCGAGAAGAAAGGGAGAGGAATATGCTTTGATACTTACATGTATTACAAAACACAAACAAGGAATATACATTGAGATCCGAACACAAAGTCACAATTATTTTACATCATATCTATCCTTCCACATATTAAATGACAAATGAACGAATTTTGTTAGGAGAGAATCCTGACATTCGTTGATAGTGCGATTGTCGCCATAACAAAACCGTCGGTGTTCGAACGTTACTGTCTCTTGCCGAAAAGCGTCTCTCACGTCCATTCAGACTTGACTACTGTCATGAAACACGCCAGATCAATGCTAGAGGTGGCAAGAGTGGGCCGGGCATCTATTGAGCTCATTTTTTGAAGTCAACAATCTCAATTAGGCAATGGTAATATCAATGCTATGAGTACACTTTTACATGGTATAATTATAACTAGAGAAAAGGTGCACTGTGAAAATACTAAATGTCGTACACAATCGAGCTTCACATGTTTGATAAATAGAATTGAATGAAATAGATAGCACAAATGATAATTGTGACTAATCTCTGAAACAATCGTCAATTTTGTTATCAGCTCACAAAATATTTTAGTTTTGATATAACCTCTATGCAGAGGAAGTCTTATATCATGTTACACAAGTAGTCCCACCGATTGATATATTCGGAGGAGCTCTCGCTCAATCATTTCCATTCGTGTCATCTCTATAGACAACAAACAGGGGACTCTCATGAGAAAAATAAATACAAATGCTACGAAGTTTGTTCATAGAGAGAAATCGTATATAAACAAGGTATAAATATATGTGTGATAACAAAAGAAATGTTTGTTTGGTCAAATGAATTATGTTAGATTTTTAGTTATATTGGCAATTCTTTAGACATAATAATTATTGTAAAAGGTTTAATCGTACAAAACGTCTATACGTTCGGCATGTAGTGTGCAAAACCTCCATACGTTTCAAATTTTTTGCATTTTCACCCCTATTTCAACGCTTCATTGCGGAAAACATCATTTTTATATATTTTAACGTAAAATGACCAATATACCCTCCTATATAAATAAAACAAAAAAGAAAAGAAAAGAAAAATAAAGAATAAATTGCAATCTTACTCCTAAACTTTTTAACTGCTTTTGTACTATATTATTGTACATACTCTTTTGGCGATGCTGTGAGGATCGATGGGCGGTGGCCTGTCCTCTCCTTGCTCTTACCCTCTGCCTAGGCTGCGTTGGCGTCTCTCTGTCGGTTAAACCACTTGTCGCGATTGATTCATCAATGGAGTCGCTATTGCTCCAAAATTTTGTCTCTCCATGTAAAAACATAATTAATTATGCATACTGAGTTTAAATTTGCATAAAATATAGTAAAAGTTTAGCCCAGAGATCCAGTGAATCCGTTGAAGCCCATTTACGGCGGAGTCCCCAATAGGCGACTGAAGCCCGTTTCCGGCAAGCCCTCTGGAGCATTGACTGCTGCTGAAACATCAAAGCTTTGGCAGCGCCGGTGCTGATCTGGTGTTACCTCAGGCCCTCAGCTTTGAAACCAACTGCTTTAACTAGTCATCAAATTGTGATTCTTGAATTTTCTCGTGTTTTTGTGATTCTTCCATCCATTTGTGGCTTAATTGTGTCCCAACAAACGAATCAACTTGGGAAAACTCAAATTCAGTCTCAAAAAACATTGGGTAATAGTTCAATTACAAAAATTACAGTCCTCATTTGCCAAATTTTGGAGTCAAATGTCTTGAGTTTGTTTTGTGATTTTCTCTTGAGTGTTTTTGTGATTTTTGAATTTTTGGTTTTTGTGAGCCACTAATTGTTGGGACATAATTTTGCTCGAGCATTTTTCAATGGTTTTGGCGGCGGTGGCGGCGGCGGAGGAGAAGAGGAAAAGAGTTTTTTTGTTATTTTTAATATTTTCATAAATTTTGGACTCATATGTATTTTTTTAAAAATTTAGGAGTAAGATTGCAATTTATTCTTTATTTTTGTTTTCTCTTTTGTTTTATTTATATATGAAGGTATATTGGTCATTTAATGTTAAAAATAGGTGAAAATGATGTTTTTCGCAGTGAAACTTTGAAATAGGGCTGAAAATGATGTTTTCGCAATGAAATATTGAAATACAGGTGAAAATGTAAAAAATTGAAACGTATGGACATTTTGCACACTACGTGCCAAATGTATAGACGTTTTGTGCGATTAAGCTATTGTAAAAGAATATGATTGTTATAAAAAAGTTGTAAAATTCAATAAAATCTTTTGGAGGGTTGTATAGATAAATTATGAGTCTGTTCGAGTACGAAACAAAAAAAAAGAGTCGTCGGATTTACACTAGCTCGTCGTCCAGCTGATTTTCGATCAACCAAAGCAAAATCAGTGTTGCCCGCATGTCGTTCGACTTTCGCTCGAGCGACGATGTTGTTCGAGAAATCTTTACTTGCGTTTTTAAGAGTTTTATCTATCATATACTACATAAACTCCTCATATTATAGATACACAAGACCTAGTACGTTTTTGGGTGGTTGATCATTGCTTTACATCGTTATATCATTCTTTCAAGATCCAAGAACATGTCCAAATCTTTAGTTTTTACCTTTTTATTCTTGAGATCAATCAACTACAAGTTTGGGAAAAATATCGAATTTAATATAATTCAAAACACCAACTTCTTAGATATATTGGGAATGTACTCTCTTAATAACTTCCAGATATTGCTGAAATTTGAGGGAGGTTAGATCAGAAACACAGGAAGAATACAAGAACGAGGCTTTCTTGGCGTTCCACATAAGATGGACAATTCTAGAAGATCAGAAGTAAGTGGGAGTAAAACACATTCCAACGTCTCGGAGATTGCAAGAATTAGATCAGCGAGTCTAGTGGGTTTTTTAGACTGGATTATACTGTAAGTTATTGTCTATAGTGAAAACTATTGACTTGATCTCAAAGTTTTTACCTAGTTAGGAGTTTTTTCCGTCATCAAATATTGTGTTGTTTACTGCTTTAATTATTTATTGTAGCAATTTAATATATGATAATTTGACTTGATTGATTAAACATTTAGAACCATTAAAAGCGATTTATTTCTTTTAATTGATAAGTTTAATTTCGCGTTATTCTTCTATTAGGCGACTTTAGAATTGAACCAATACATGTCAAATTCAAACAGTGTTAAACGACATAAATTCAAAGTAAGCAAGTCATTTTATTCTTGTCCCTCCCTCCCTCCTATTCAATTAATAGTACAAAATGTCTACTCACTTAGAACTTTCATTAGGAGCATTATGCCAAGCTTCTTTTAGTACATGCAAAAGTTAGTCAAAAGGGTATCGAAGAAATTCAACACTCCAATGGAATTGTCATTTGACTGTCTATAACTTTTACTCCTTTTGGAAAAAAAACATTAGAAATGGTTCAATATATAAATAAATAGTAAATAATATTTATAAATTTATTGATATGTGTAGTTAAAAATTAAAGTTAAGCTAATTTATAAATGAGTATTGCACATATAACATTCTTCTTTATAAATTTGTGAAACGAAGGTTTAAACTTCAAATTTGGCGAAATTAGGTTGTAATAGTTAGGGTTGGACAAAATTTTCAAATCGAACTGAACGACGATTCTTAAGTTAAATACCCAAACGAATATTTGAATCGAGAATCGACGTGTTCGATTATGTTCTCAGTTCTACTCCAAGAATTGTAGAACAGAATATCCTTATTTTTTTTAATCTTAAATTGAATCAGTAGCCTCTATTTATTATTGTGAGCTTGTCATCTTCCTTTTCTTGTGATTTTAACAGTCAAATATATGAAAAAACTCAATTAAGAGAAGCGCAAAAGATATCACGAGATTTGACTATGTTATTTTGTAATAGTTAAAATTTAAAAAAAAAGTTGAATTAATATAACGTTGTTGTAAATATTAAAAATAATAATTATTGTACGAAATCCGAGAACTGAATGGAATTGAACCAAACCCGAACGATTCCATAATTAAATTTAGACCCGACAATTCCATTTACTAAATACTCGAGAATTTAGGTTCGGTTCGATTTTATGGAGAATCGAACTAAATCAGATCATGTCCAGCCCTAATAATAGTTCTACGAGTTTCCAAAAGTTTTAAGTTAAAAACATAATTTTAAATAATTTTTTCAAAAAATTCGATTCATTAATGTTGTTGTTCATCAATTCTTTAGTTGCTACAAGCCAAGAACTACGAAGTCATTCTTTTTCGATTTTCATCCACACTGGTGGAAGGGGGAATGCACTATTTGTTGGATAAAATAATAATAAAGTGCAGAAATAACTTATCAATAGATCGAGTCTCGTGACAACACGATGTCCTAAAGCGAAATTGCCCGTCGATAACTGTTGCGACCTTCGTGGACAATCACCTCCAGGATACAACGATCAAATAAACCAATTGTTTAGCAATCACAAAAGGTTTTCAGAACTCTCAAGTGTACTCCAGAAATACGAAAAAATAATTTGAGTATAATATTTTACTGTATATATGAAGAGACAATTTCGTTTTTGTTGTTGTAGTTTTCTAAAGTCTAGAAGTGAGTTTATATAGCCAGAAAATAGAGGTAACTGCATACCCCATGATCCAGTATTTAATTACAGTTTTAATGGCCAATGGTAATGGGTTGTAAATACTGGACAGTTAAAATAATTATGTTTTACTGGCTAGTTGACCCACTAAACAATTCCGAAAATAATTAAAAATAATAATTATTTTATTAGAATCAATAAAGCCCAAGAGCGTGAGGCGTGGCTCGAACCCCTGACCTCCCACACAAATTCCACATTTTTACCAGTTGGGCACTTTATCTTAATTAATTATTTCTTTCACATATTATATTTATTGTATAAATATATAACACTATTCAAGTCGTTCATACAATTAGATTAAACTTATTTTGAATAATAAATATTAGTTGGATCAACTATATACAAATACTTTATATAGTTATATATATATATTAAATTTAAGCTTATATACAATCTTAAAATTGAAGAAATTTTTTAAACAATCCCACAAAAACATTTGTAATAACAAGCCTATGTTTGAGCTCCATTTTTTCAAAAATTCATTTTTTTAAAACTTATTTTCAACCACATATTTTTCAATAAAAATATTTTACACGTAAATCAAATTTTTTTCTTTATTTATCACACACGTTTCAAAAAATCACTAATAGAAAAAATATTTTTCTCAAAAAAAAAAAAAAAAAATAGGGCTCAAACGCCCAATTAATTAAGAAAGCAACACTCTCCACCTTCACTTTTCATCCAACCAATCTTTCTTGGTCAATGTATTTGCTACCTTTTACTACGTTTTTCTCCTCTTCTTAAAGTTATTTTTTCAAAGTTATTAAGCCCATGTTTTGAAAATTTAAAAATTATGTTTCTCCACGCTCATTTCCAACCACATTCTAATTTTTAATTTTTTGTTTTTTCCTTACAATTTCCGAGGAAAAATTCTTAATTTTTTAGTTACACATCCTTTGAAAAAAATATTTTTCACGGAAGGGATAAATAAGAAATTCAAGTATTTTACTTACGAGAGAATGTGAGGTCCAACCTCAGTACAAGAAAATAAAGGAGGTAGAAAGTACCTTTTTTATTGATGAAAGTATTCTTTATTATAAGCTGATGTTTTATCATAATTTATGATCTTTTTTTTATTATGTTAACTAGCTTAGTTTGAATACTATTATTTATAAGTGATTATATTTTTCTATTTTTAAGTAATAATTGTTCTGAATATTTATATATGTAATATATATATACACACACACACACAATGAAGGAATGCTTATTTGATTAGAATATCGACTAAAAAGAAGTTAGCTTGGTTTCCAATTTGTCTAAAAAGGAAAAACTTTTTATAAATTTAAGATTATGATGCAGAATTCTTTTCAATTTCTAAAATATTCAAACACATTTTTTAATTAAATTATTTGAAATTTTCTCGCTTATTTTAACAATTTCACTATGAATCCTTACCAATCGACTTTTATTTTTTGGGAGAAAATATTTCTTTTGTCTGAGTAAAAAAATAATTTTTTTATCATAGTAATAAATTAGCAAAGGAAAAATTGTGGAAGTCTGGGTTACCATAACCTTTTTAAAATGTACAGATGGATCTCAAACATTTCATTTCGAGCAACATTATCCCTGATTTTTTTTTTTTCAAGAAGACCGAAGATATGTTCCAGGGCTAGTCATGAAATTGTTGAGGCACTAGTCAATATTATGAGCCCCCTAAATTATATTTTTACAAGAGCAACAATGTCTTTAGTATCATCCATAGTCCATTCAAACACAATTTCTCTTGATGAGTAACATTACCGAGAATCAATTCTCGTGCATTCAAGAAATAAAATACAAAGCCTTCTAAAAATCGGTGAAATATAATGATGGTGACTACCATTTATTATCCAAAATACCCTACATGTAAAAAGTAGAAAAAAATCAAAAGTAGCAATTGTTAGATGTGGATATTTAATCATCACAATAGGAAATCGATTTTCTTAAAAAGATTAAACCCAAATATATGATGGATATTAGAAAACACTTTGAGATCATAGGAGTTTTACTCAAATCCTCACACATAGAGGTGAGATAATAACCTTGAATGAGTTTTTTTATGGTTTAACCAAGTGCTTCCTCTCTTAGACCTTCTCTCCTGTACTCTTTAGGTGTCTCTACTCATTTTCGAGAGAATAAAAATGACAAATACCCAAATCCATGTAAAATGTGTCCTAACAAGTATATTTATAACCCTCAATTAGAGTTTCTTATTTGCACAATTTTTATTGGACTTTATTGTAGTAGACTAATTAAGTCACACACATTTATTAGAGCTTAAAAAGGGTCCTAATTAGACCCACAAGACTCAAGCTCCAATAGACGTTTCTAATTGGATCAACTCTTGACCAATTGAGATACACTACTCTACCAAAAATTCTAGATTGCACTCTTGAATCGAGCGAAAGTTATGTAAGCCAATTATGATTCGATATCCTCCAACCACCATTCCACAAGTCAACCCCCGTTTGATCGTCAATATGTTGAAGTCGACAAAATGACAGTTTTGCCATTTAACTTGTATTACTCTCTAAGTCTCATTTCATAAGGTGAATTCGTTGTGATCACATCAAAACACTAAGTCCAACGATCGCATCGTCAAACTACTAAACTCAGGTTCAATTCCCTTTAAAAAATATCTTAGAGTAGCGATCGTTTCATCGTGATGATTAACGGATTCAACTATTGCACGTATATGATCTCTAACTACTTCGCCCAAGTTCCCAAAGCACCGAGATCGATCTTCTAATTAAGACTTTATTCATTGACACCTCAAAGAACTTGAACTAGCAATTAAACATTACTTGCTCAGGATTTAGGTGACTTGTTCAATAGTGGTGTCTCATTTCGAGCGGTCACAAATGAGTCATCCACGCGGTCTCGTTCAATGTACTTCAAAACACGTTATTATTCTATTCCCAAATCTAGACAAATCTTAATAAGAACAATACAACCTTATCAACATAAATCGTCCAATTTTATGTGCCGATTGTGAACGACATATTTTGATCATATAACGAATTGTGTCTCACTATACCCAAACCGTTGAGCATACAATTTGTTATATTTCATATGATCATAGAATCTTAGATTATTGTCGCAAATTCTAACACGTGAATAATATAAACGTTAATTTAAAATGTTGTTACAATATACTTACTATAAAAATTGGCACAAGACTAACAATCTCCCACTTGCCCCTTTTTTATAGTATATGTGACATATCAATAATACTCATCCTTTCAAAATGCTCATAAAAAACCTTAGCCGGTGGGCTCTTGGTGAACGGATCTACAAGATTATCTCCTGATGTAATCTTGTTAATCGTTACGTTTCCTCGATGAACAATCTATCTAATGAGGTGATATTTCCTCTCAACGTGCTTCCCACACTGATGACTCATTGATTCTTTAGCATTGGAAACCATTTCACTATTATCATAATAAAGTGTTATAGGTTCCATTGCCAAATGTACCATGTCAAGGTCCAAGAGAAACTTTTTGAACCATATAGCCTCTTTAGCATCTTCACAAGCAGCGACATACTCTGCCTCCCTGGTGGAATCGTCAATACAAGATTGCTTAATACTCCTCCATGCTACAGCTCCACCTCCTAGTGTAAATACTGAACTTGATGTGGACTTTCTAGAGTCACGATCGAATTGAAAATCGGAATCAGTATATCCAATGGGATTCAGATCATGTCCAGAATAGACGAGCATATCGTCTCTCGTTTAGGGGTGGGCGTGGGTTAGGTTGGGTCGGTTTTTGCCCCAACCCAATATTGTCGGTTTGTTTGAAATCTAATCCAACCTAACCCATATAAATGTTGAAACACAACACAATCTAATTATGTGTCGGTCGGGTTGGTCGGTTTGAGATAAATTTATTGCACAAAAATTAAAATCATCCTATTTTTTGATGTAAAATAAAATTAATATAGGAACCACTATGTTTATTGAACGAAGTTCTTAAAGGAGAAAGAAATAAAGCAGCATGTTCATCCCTTTCTACTCTATGAAGAACCTGAAGAGCAATGTACATATCAGCAAGTCAGTAAGAAAGATTAGAAACTACATGGTATCAGATTTATTTACACAAAAGAGCTAATGATAGGTGGAGGAACAAAAACACCCAAACAAATGAGGATTACAGAGAGATAATTCACAAAGAATTCTAGAGCACGCAAAGAAACTGCTGCTGGGTGACCTTGATAAGATTGCATGATTTCTGAATTAAAATTACGCAAGGGATTACTTCAGATGAAAAAGTTACGTAAAATTATATAGATGATTTAAAAAAATCCAAAATATTCATCTAACTAAAACTTACAAGGGAAACATATTCAAGCACATGGGATGCCAAATTATTGTATGATTCCTTCTGATAAGTAAGCACCCACCACTTAGTGGGTAGGACAAAATAGAAAAGCTTTTTTAAGTCATTATCCATCCAATGTCAATATACTTGAAAAATAAAATAGTACAATCCATTAAATATTTATCAAAATAATTAAACAAAAACGATTACACATTTCATTAAAAGTTAAAACAGACCACAATAGCAAATTATCACTATGAAAGAACACAAGTAAACAAGTCACGTTGATCACATTGAAATAAATATGTCTTTGTCCTTTCTTAGGAGCACCTCAGTTTGAACATTCCAAAAGGTCCAGCTTCCATCAACAAGTCATTGTAAACTTCATGCCATAGAATATGGTAGTATCATCTACATATCATTCATAAAGTGAAATTTTAGCCCTTGTTTGTTGTCCATTGTTTTAAAACCTTTTTTTTGTTCATACCAATTAACAGATAAAACAAAACTAAAACTATATAAAATTCATACCAATTAAGAAACTCTTTGACGATGAAAATGAAATGCATCTCTCAATTTCAATTTTTCATCCAAATACAATTGATAAACGTCTCTAACGAGAGTCCTACGAGATGGAGGCTGAAAGTGAGGACATGCCACACTACAAAAATACCTAAAACCACGAGCTTCGACAAACTTAAAAGGTAATTCATCCACAACTATCATTTTAGCACAAGCAACTCTATACTCTTCCTTGCTTCGACCAACAATAGTAAGATTGCTCTCTCCACCCTCTTCGTTGTTCTCAAATGATAAGGTTTTTTGCTTCTTATCCACCAATCTACATAGATACTTCTTACATTTACTTGTCAAATGATTAATCAAAGTACTAGTATCACACTTCTTAGTGCCACAAGCATAATCTACTCTACAATAATTGCACTTACACCTAACATCTGGATCATCCTTTGAGCCTAATAGAGTGAAGTGGTCCCAAACATAAGAAGCAAGTCTATTAGATTTTCGTTTACCTAATGTTGATAGCGCACGTGGAGGAAGACCGATTGCAAATCTGTGGCATCTGAGTCTGATTGAGCTTGTGTGCCAGTGCCACTTTATTCCCCTACATCCATACCTACCAATATATTGCACAAAAATTATGAATACACCAAAAGCATTCCACAAAAAATAAATGGCTAAAAGACTAAAGAGTTACTAAAAACAAATTATAAGCCAAATTGATCATTAAATTTAAACTAAAGAGTTACAGTAATGTTGTATGAGCAAAGAACTCGAAACTCCAGACTTTGGTAATATAATAAATCAAGTCTAGAAGTGTTAAAATCGAGCAAGATCCCAGCTATCACTTATTGATTCAAATTCATAATTCCTTCACCTTTTTGAGCAGCTCCATTAATTAGGGATTTCGAACATTTTGATATTAATTCCAGCATGAGCATCATCTACATCAGCAAGTTACACAAGATCAACGATGAGTTCTTTTAACGACAACATTATTTTCATACTTTTAAAATAGTGCCTTGTACAAAACAAATAAAAACAATTTCTTACCTGAGCTCCGTGAGAATGAAAGAACTGCCACTTGTGCAAGAGAGCACGACTTGGGGAAAGGTGAGAAAAGTAAAATTCCATATAAAGAAATTGGCTCGTATTAAAAGCCTAAAGTTCTATTTAGATCACATGAATCTAATTTCTCATTAACACATTATACAATGGTTGATATACGAATGCCTGAAATCTGAAATTCATTTTCTTCCCTTTCTTTGGTTTGAACTCGAAGTTGCTGGCCAAAAATGACACATTTTGAACCTCCACCTCGCCATATCCTTTAAATTTTATTTCAATTTTTAAGTATAATTAAAACGATCTTCAACTTCAACTTGAAAATATCAACTCTAAAAAGAAAAGGTAATTGCAACCTCTCAAAATATACACAAGTGATAAACAAAATATGGCTCCCAAGTAAAACCCTTTTACTTGAGCAAATGAAACTATAATTAAAATCTGCGCAGCAAGAATACCTCGGAAAAAGTCAGCAATTGCAATAAATGAAGTAGTTCAGTTCCAATCTAAGAAAGATGGCAGAACTCAGTGTCGAATCTCATTTGGGTTGGGACTTGGAAGGGAGAGAGAACAAGTTTGGAGATGAATTAAGGATCTAGGACTTAGGAGCGAGAGGAGAGAGGCGACGCCGCTACTGGAGTGAATAGAGTGAAGAGTCTGGCGATTTAGGTTTTGTTTTTCGTTTTAACGTCGTTTTTTTTACTATATCGGGTCTGGTCGATCAGTTTATTTCAGGTTTACGGTGCCAACCCACACATCGACCCGACCACCCAACCCAAAACCCGCCCAAAAATTGCAAAAACTTGACCAAAATTGGTCGGTTTGGGTCGGGTCGAGCAATTTGGTTGGGTTGGTTTGAGTTTTGCCAACCCCTATTCTCGTTCTCCGAAGGTACTTGAGTATATGCTTCACCACTATCAAATGTTATGGTCCTGGATTAGACTGATAACAACTAACAATACCCACAACATAACAAATGTTTGGTCTAGAGGAAAGCATAAATGAATTCCATGTCTAAAAAAGAGTTGTTACTTTTTGGAATTCTGCATTACAAATCTAGACAATATTTTATCAATGTATGAAGCTTAGGATAATGCTATCCTTTTATTTTTCCTATTTCGGAGGATACAGATTCCAAAACATAACTAGCATCTCCCAAGTCCTTCATATCAAACTGCCGTGACAACCATTTCTTTACGGACGATAATGTTCAAACCTTGTTAGAATGCATAGATTCCATCTCTGAGTTCATGACAGATTTTCATGATTTAAAGTCTACATCCTCCATTGCCTCCTTAAATGAAATGAGATATTCTTCTTGTTCATTAGAGATCGCCTGATAGGACTTTCCATAGAGCAAGTATCTAGAAGATAGTCTAATAACCCTCCCATTACGAGTAATGATTGAAGGTGCCTGATTGTCCAGTCTGACCGAAGATCCTTCATCTCCTCCCACTGCTTGGTCATGTCCTTGTTCAGGACCAACCTCCTCATAATCCCCATCGCGATGGGTGTGTAGAGGTACATCAATTGGTGCCTCGTTCCCTACTACATCTGGTTATTTCTCATGAGGTACTGTAGGCATCACATGCTCACTTACCTCATTAGTGACCATATGTTCCAAGTCGTAACTATTTGATTCTATGCGGAAATCCGGAATCGAGTTATTTGAAGCATGTTCTAATACCTCTTCCAATAGAATCTTAATAGTAGACTTGTGTTTTTCTATGTACTTGTCTTCTAAGAAGGTTGCATTTGTACTAAAAATAACTTCTTATCTATAGGACTATAGAAGTAGTAACCTCTTGTTCCTTTTGGATATCCTACAAAGAGACAAACCTCCGATCTTGATTCCATCTTATCCGTCTTTCCCTTTAGCACATGTGCCGGACACCCCCATATCCGAATATGGTGCAAATTAGGCTTGCGCCCATTCTATAATTCAAGAGGTGTCATGGGAATTGACTTAGACAGTACTAAAATCAAGATATAAATGATTGTTTGTAGTGCATACCCCTTAAAGGAAATAGGCAATGAGGAATAACTCATCATTGATCTTACCATATTCAAAAGAGTTCGATTTCTCCTTTCTAAGACACCATTCTGTTGGGGAGTTCTTGATGCACTCAGTTGGGATAATGTTCCATTATCTGATAAGTAGACCTTAAACTCTTGGGATAGATATTCGTCACTTCGATCTGATCGAAGAGCCTTAATACTCTTACCCAATTGTTTATCAACTTCCGTTCGAAACTTTGGGAAACTTCTTGAATTTCTCCAAAGTTTCGGATTTGTGAGACATAAGGCATATGTATCCAAATCTAGAGTAATCATTCATAAATGTGATGAAGTACTCAAATCCTCCTCTAGCCCGAGTACTTATGGGTCCAAAAATCGAAATGTACCAATTCCAAAACTTCTTTAGCTATTAGTCCTTTAGCCTTAAAAGGCCTTGGTCATATTTTCTTCTATACAAGACTCAAATGTTGTATAGATTACACCTCTAACTCTTTTAAAGGTCCATCCTTTACTAATCTTTTAATCTTGTTTAGATTAATATGACCCAATCAAAGATGCCATAAAAGAGTCTCGTTGGTACAAGACGATCTCTTTCATTTCTTAGTAGTAGTGGTGTTATGTATGGAATCAATCACAGGACTTAAGACATAAAGACTATTGACCATACGACCCGAACATATAAAAGAATTATTCAACTTGATAACCACCGTAGAACGACTAAAAAGTATAATTATTCAACTCGATAACCACCATTCTGTTGCGGAGTTCTTATGAATTTCAATTTGTACCAAACATGAGTTAGGACACATTGCTATTTATCAACAATGTTAATAGCCAATGAGTCACTGTTGCATTTTTCAACGAGTTAAAATGCATTTCAATTTTATAAAATAATGTAATAGTTGTCCCACTCTAAGAAGGGTTGAAATGACCGTCAAGGAAAATGTATAATTTTCCTTTTGTTTTCTTGAATTATTTTAATTGCCTTTAAAGGAAAATTGTCGGAGTATTATTTGACAACTATTTTCCCACATAATCATTTTTAACTACACATTTAGGGGGTTGTTTGACATCCATTTTAGTAGAAAGATGTGTTTTTGAATAGTGATTGATGAAATAATGTGTGGTTAAAAAGTAAGGCGAATTTTTAGGTTTATGTATAATATTATTTTATTGATAGAATGTGTGGTTGAAATGAAGAAAGATAAAAAGAATGGGAAAAAATAGGTGCCAAACGGGGGCTTATTTAATAAAATATTATTCACGTAAATTTAAATTTTTTTTCTATTTTTAATCGTGTATTTTCCTAAAAATCACTATTAATTTTTTTTTTTTTTTTTTTTTTCAAATAATGACATCAAACAGGGCTAATTATATTCAAATTGAAGTCACTAGAATGGCTGAATTAACAAGCTAGGAATCATTCAAGGTCCCCCACGCTATATATTTATTCAAAACTTAGCATATGTTTGGTACACATTAAAATTTTCATTCTTTTACTCATTTTCAATTACACATTCTTCAATAAAATAATATTTTCAATCACATCAATAAATTTTCCTTCTTTTTCAACCACACATTCTCCATTAATTTACTATTCCATAATACATTCTTCCAAAATAATGTAGCCCAAACATATCCTTAATGCCTATGCTGTCAGAAATAAAATACTTGGAACTAATTTACACTTTCTGAGACGTTTAGGGACCTCAGGTGAAAATTTTACTTGGTAATATAAATTTTGCCCACATTAAAATTTTCATTTTCATTTTTTTACTCATTTTTAACCACATATTTTTTAATAAAATTATATATTTCATCACATCAATAATTATTTTAATCACACATTCTCCATCAATTTACTATTTCAAAATAATGTGGCTCAAACGCACCGTTGTACTGTTCGAATTGAGTCGTGATTCAGAACCCGAGTCGGTTCTTCTTTGCGGAGTTCTTTCACAAATTCAGTTTCCGATTCAGAAGTTCAATAGAACGCAAAGAACCCTCGTTTCTCTTTCCACTCTCTCTTTCGCACACACGTACTAACCAGTACTGATTTTTCACTTTTTCTGTGGCGAATATCTTCCAAGATCTCACCTTTGGAACTCACGAGGTAAATTACTTTTCTTACCCTCAAATTTCGCCTAGTTTGTTCTTGTATAATACGAACAATCTGGGCACTTTTTGTTTTTTCAATTCAACGCACACAATTTACTTATCATATTTGTTAGCTGATCTCCGATTTCTGTTTTACTTCTGTATTTTTATGCTGATTAAATAAATTCCTTGTGTAAATATGAATAATGCATTAGGAATATTATGCTGGAGTTAGCAGTTAGCACTAAATCCTTTTTGAATTCTACAAAACAGAAGGGATTATGCGAAGGAGACTTGTTATTTGGCTATGGAGCAGAATGAAATTTGAGGCAAAATTATATTATTTTTCTCTGTAAAATTGGATGGTTAGATTATGTTACCATACTTCAGATTTTTTTACTTTCTTTTTTCAAAGTAAATTTTGGGGTTCAGGGAATGGATTTTGTGACTTCTGTTCTGTAAATTAGCTATCTTAAAACCTAAAGGTGAAAAACAATAAATGGGGTTGTGTAATTTAGCTTGATTCTTGTTCAATGCCTAAAATGATAAACAATATCACGCTCATTGAAGGAAAATATATTAATATAATGGTTGGCTATTATCTGAAACCAAACATCTAGACGATGCCTATCCAATATTGCTTATTCTTTTTGTTCCAATATATTTTGATTTTTTGCTCTATTTTTTTGTCACTGCTTCTGACATCTAGAGACACACTTGGTAATCCTTTCATTTTCTCCACAGGTATTTGTTTCTGAATAACATCAACAAGATGGAACACACTGAGGATATTGTAGGTGAACATCGGGAGAAACACGATGATGAGGTGATACACTTGTGATAATTTAGAGTTTTTTTTCCCCTTTTTATATGATGTATTTGTTTGTAAGTTATTGAATGAAGATAAATTTGTTCTTGGCTATTTAATTCACTCGGTAATAGGCTCAATGGGATTGCTGCTTTGCTTATTAATGCTATCATGTTGTAGATTTGTGTTGTGTATTTGTTTACTGTAAGTTATTGAAGGAAGATAAGTTTGTTATTGGCTATTTAATTCACTTGGTAACAGTTCTTATATCGTTGGTCCCAAATTTTCTTCAATGAAATGGTGTTTTTGATAAAATTGTATCCGTTAGACTAGAAGCTTATTTTCTTCCGTCAATGATGATTTTTTCTTTCCAATAAACAATATAGAGAGTAAGAATGAAGTTATTTAGTGTCTACTATAGCATTTAAGACTCTCGGCACTCAAGAAAATGGCACGTGATACATTTTTTCTTGTGCAGGAAGCTGTTGCTCGTCTTGAGGAATTTAAGAAGTCCGTTGAAGCAAAAATGGTGCTACGTCAGAGTAATTCAAACCCTGAAAGGCCTGGTCAGTGCTTTTCTTTCAGAGATTCTAGCTCTTACCTTTAGAAAACTGAACACAGATGTGTTTTTATCTTCTCTTCGATTGTCTTAGAGAGTAGCATCTGAGTGTTTCAAATCAAAGTTTCATAACTTTTTTGAGTGCTATAATTCATAACATGATAAAATACAATCCTCATGGAATAATGACCCCCAAAGCCTAACAAAAATCTTCAAATTCATTTGTAGTTCTGCAATAAGGACTCTTTTTTTTCCTTTTTCTTTTTGAACGCGCTTATCTGGAGCCTACGTGTAATCTCTTGGGAGTTCCTTAGTCTTGGAAAGGAAGACTATAACCTGCTCGCTATTTGCCATTTCTAATCGAGCTCTTAAGTACATAATAATAATAATAATAATAATAATAATAATAATAATAATAATAATAATAATATAAATGCCCAATGAAAGCAATCAGAGACTTAATAAGTGTGCTAGTGCCAGATCTTCTATGTTGAACATGGTTTTAGAACCTTGTCCAATATCTAGAGATTTTTATCTCAATCCAGACATTGAAAATATTAGCCTCCATTTGGCAAAATTTATAAATCATTTTTAAATTGAATCTTCATTTTCAACCACACATTCCACGGGACCCCCAAGTAATATTCACTTGTGCACCACTCATTTCTATCGATTTATAAATTAAACCATTCTTAAAATCTTCCCAAATGGAGGCTTAGTGTTGCATATGATATCTTCTTGCATGAATATTGATTTAGCGCTTCTTGATTGCAGACTCAGGTTTTCTCAGGACATTGGATTCTAGCATTAAGCGCAACACAGCTGTTATTAAAAAACTAAAGCAGATAAGTGAGGAGCAGCGAGAAGGTTTGATGGATGAGTTGCGCGGTGTCAACCTAAGCAAATTTGTTAGTGAAGCAGTAACTTCAATTGGTGATGCGAAGCTTAAGACTGCAGACATACAAGCTGCTGTTCAGGTAGAGCTAGTGATTACGTTGATTATTGTTTCAACTGTAAGTCTACCTGGGAAATTGTAAACAATTAAGTGTGCAACTGGAATAGGCATTAAGCTTTAAAGGCCATACACCAGCAATGGTCCTGAATGCATTGACTATATAATACTATGATGAACTTCTGACTATTTTAGTAGAACTGTTTTAGTTTGCTAAACCATGGTTAAGTCCTGCTTATATGTTCTCCTATTCTCCTAATTTCAAATACATATACTATGTTGAACTTCTTTCTATTTTGGCAGAACTGTTTTAGTGTGCTAAACCATGGTTAGTTCCTTATATATTTCTTATTCTCCACTTTCAAATACCTGTACTAACTTGTTTGCTGCAATTTTGACTTGCCGGTACTGAGTTCTGCTTGAAGGTTTGTGATGTTATAGTCAGCTTTTTGAGATTTGCATAAAAAAAGAACTATCAATCCTTTTGTACATATTGGACTTGATAGCATTCTACTGAACAGACAACAAACCTCATCTCATCGTGAAATGAAAATCTGGGGAATATTCTGACTTCGTAATTTTTTTGTTGAAGTCAAAATGGTTTTCCTGTAGTTCTGGTTGGGCCAGAATCTGAGGGCTACTATCCTATCCTATCTATATAAAAGACTAGCTGTGGATTTATTCCGACCGATTTTTGTATTTTTGTTTCTTCTCGTGTGCAGTTGGCTCAAAGTAAATGGAATCTTTGCTTGCCAAGAGAGAGAAACGTACCTTTTATTTACTGGAAGTTCTATTGTTATGTACCATGTGTATTACTTGCACCTTGCTCTCCACTGTATTTTAAGATCCCTTTTCCATTATTTTTAATAGATTTTTTCCTGTATCAGATCTGCTCTTTACTTCATCAAAGGTACAAAGACTTCTCATCTAGTCTGGTTCAGGGTCTCTTGAAAATCTTCTTACCTGGGAAGTCCGCCGAGGACTTAGATGGAGACAAAAATTCAAAGGCCATGAAGAAGCGGAGCACACTAAAACTTCTATTGGAACTTTACTTTGTTGGAGTTGTAGAAGATAGCAGCATCTTTACAAATATCATTAAAGATCTCACTAGCACGGAACATTTTAAGGATCGTGATGCAACCCAGACAAATTTATCCCTTCTTGCTAGTTTTGCTCGACAAGGAAGATATCTTCTTGGACTGCCTCTGACTGGACAAGATATGCTGGAAGAGGTTCAATTTTGTTAATACTTTATTAAGTGTGGGCTTTCATAGTGCATTTGTTAAATATATCTTTTACAATTCTTTCTTAGTTCTTTAAATATGTTACTTGCACATTTTCATCTTGGTAGTGAGGTGGGGCCCTGAGCTGAAATGATTTCATATCTACAGGATATTTCATGGAAGCAGTGAAATTTAATTTCTGTTATTAAAATACGATAATATATCTTCTGTATCATTTCAGGCATGTGCATTTCATCTAATTATAAGGAGCCTTGTTTTATTCTTTTATTGTCGGTAGTAGAATACCTGTCATTTGTTTTTGTACATGGGTTGTTACCCTGGCTCTCTCTCTCTCTCCATGTTGGAAAAAGTTCACTTCTATGGTCTGTCTTTAAAAAGAAATGTTAGATAGTTATGAATGTGGCATTTGCAATGATAGTGATGTCTCTTAAAAGACGAGTCCATGTTGGTTTTGTTTGTGTCATATGAGATATTGGTTTTGAAGTTAGGCTGCATTGAATTGAATTATGGAGTTTTCATAGTTATTTAATAATTTAGATGCTCTTTTTTATGTACTCATGCCAATGTATATATATTTGCAGTTTTTCCAGGGACTTAATATTACAGCAGAACAGAAAAAATTCTTTAGAAAGACATTTTTAACCTACTATGACGCTGCTGTAGAACTACTTCAGGCAGATCATGCAGTAAGAGTTTTATTCCTTTACACCTGGATCTTGTGTTAGATTTGATTTCGAAATTGGTTTTTTGTAATGTCAATTTTCTGCATTCATAGTTATTTGGCGCGGCAATTTAATATTCATGCATGCCATAGTTCTTTTACTAATGGAATTGTTTCCTTCTCTCCCAAATGGAAGTCACTTCGCCAAATGGAGCATGATAATGCGAAGATTTTAAATGCTAAAGGTGAACTGAGTGAAGAAAACGCCTCTTCATATGAAAAGCTGCGAAAATCATATGACCAACTGTATCGCGGTATCTCATCGTAAGTTACTTGACCTGATCTTTCTGGACATATTTGTTAAGTTTGTTATACAGTGCTTGTGAACCTTACATTAGTCACTATTGTGTGGACTTTTTCAAGACTAAGTTGGCATACGATTTCTATCTCTGTGAACCTGATATTAGTTTGCATCCACATAGGGAAGGTGTTGGCAAATATAAGTATCAGAAATCGGGCGTGATTTTGAGCATGAAGGGTCCAGCTATGTTCTTGAGCTCTATTTCTTTCAGATAGCTGGACTTTGAGAATTGACTTGAGATCATTAAAACTCTTGACATTAATGTAGGGCTCTTCTCAACAAGATGAATCAAGTACTTCTTTTAAGCTATCTGAGACTCAGATAGGGATCGTACTCAATAAAATTCAGTTGATTTGAGCCATAATGCCGAGCTAAGCTAGAGCAACATGGGAGTAATTTTGCTCATCTTTACACCTTTTCCAAATGGTTGTCCTTGTTTGCAATAGGCACATTCAGCCCAACTTAAACTGGTCGGCATTATCTGTTGACAACCTTTATTCATCAACCTATATCTATATCGAGCACAGCAAAGCAGCGGTTCCCATATTATATTTTAGAAACATGAAGTTCAAAATGTTTTCATAAACCATTTTAAGATATGAAGTTAACCCCCTTGAGAGATCTGATAGTTGCCTAGACCGCATAAACTAATTTTTAAGCTTCAGCCTGGTTATTAGTAGTTTCTACAAAAAAAAAAAAAAAAAAAAACTTATTATTGAATGAGGCTCTCAGTATCATATATCTGCTTCCTTCTGATATGTTATTCGTCATATATATAAATAACCATGCACCAATATCACATGTATCAAATTTTTTTTGGGAGATTTTGAAAGGAAGTGGTGGACTACAGTTATATAATATCCATTAAAACTGGGGATGATGTTGACATGCTAACATCAGGGGCATGCCAGTAGAGCACTGAGCAGTAGAGAAGGATGATCTCTAATTTATAACTCTAAACAGTATTTTCTGCTGTGCATAAAGGGACACATGTGCTCGATTTTATTTTTTTTCGTTTGGGATTGAAAGATCACCTGTGTGAACACGAAAAGAAGGAAATAATGGAAAGGAGGAGAGAATGGTGACATCAAAAGAGAAAATAAGAAGAAAATGCTCATCCAGTCCAAATTGAATACCTTGGTTTGACTTGGCACTAGTCCTTGTACAGTTCTGCAGTTAACCTTAATGCATTGCATGACATATATTGATAGGTGAAGCCTTGCCCTTTTCAGTTTGAAATGGCTGTGAACCATAAAGGTGGGATCATTTTGGTTAGCGTAGTTTGGAGCAGTATAAGGATCATTTTGGATAGAGGACATTAAGTCGCGATATTCCAAAAGTTCTCAAAAGACATTCATCAAGGATGGAGGGTGGTATAGAGTTCACAAAGAAAAAGTAGGAATTCGCTGATATGGGGAATTGGGAGATCAAAATGATTGCCTTGCATGGATAACAATTGCTAACTTGACTTGAAGACACAAGTGTAGTCGCCTGTCAGAGGAGATTCAAAGTTGAGAGCAGAGGTATAATGCCGATTATTTGACCCAAGGCATTTGGTATGAAGAGGACATTTGTTGGAGTTCTTTTCTTAGTGGAAAAGTCAACCAATCCGTGGAAATTTTTGAAAATGGGCCAGAAGTGGTATGAGCCATCTGATTATACAGGGGTCCCAGTAACATTTGCAAAATACCTGAATTTTTTTTTTTTTTTAAATTATAAACATGAACTTAACTATATTCAGCTGGAGTCTTCATTTTTATTTTTGGTCTCATGAGGTTTACTTCAGCATGTGTACCATTTCTTGCTAACATGTTTTTCTTGCATGCTTTGTTGCCTTTTCCTGCTGATTGTTTTGTGCCATATATTTTATCAACCTTCTTGTGGATGTTCCTCTAGGTATGGGCTTGCATCTATGATTTTCGTAGCTGTTACTTTTACATTTACTAAATTTATAATTCTTTACACTTTAGATTAGCTGAAGCACTTGACATGCAACCTCCAGTGATGCCTGAGGATGGTCATACAACCAGAGTCACATCAGGGGAGGATGTTTCATCTCCTGGTGTTGGCAAAGATACTTCTTCTCTGGAAGCCTTGTGGGATGATGAAGATACTAGAGCTTTCTACGAGTGCCTGCCAGATCTCAGGTTGAACTTTGGCTGAATCGATTTTATCGTCGATCCTTAAATCAAATGAGGAAGATTGATTATATAATTTTTTTTCTTTCTAGAGCCTTCGTTCCAGCTGTGTTGTTAGGAGAGGCAGAACCAAAGTTGAACGAGCAATCTCCAAAAACTCAAGAACAACCCAATGTAAGACATAAGCATTGCTCTTAGTCCACAACTTTTAGTGTTTTGATTGAACTTCAAAAAGATTTTGGAAATCCCTCTTCTGACATATTTTCTATAATAAAGTTTTGACAATGTGATATTGATAGTTATTTTACACCAAAAGTAAGTGATGATATATGCCACTTTAAGTTTTTGCTAATACTTCAGTGTGCAGTGAACTCTTGTTGGTTCTTTGAGAATTTATAGGTTGGAAAAACGATCTTAAGTTTATCTCTTTTTTTTTTTTTTTTTTTGTACCAAGGATTTTCCTCTGGTTTGGAGGTTTTCAGGGGAAGTGGGTTGGGACGGATGAGGGGCACCTGCAATTTTAAGGGCCTTTTCTACAACGTCAAGTGGAAGTGCAATATAAAAAATCAATAGAATTGTCTTAGTAATGAATGTCTATTTAAGATTTGTGTCAACAATTGGAGATAGCTATTACACACTGTGTATGGTAAGCTTGTAATTGTGGTTGTACTTCCAATTTATGCTGTACATTTTACCCATCCATAGTGGACTTTATATTGAAAACTTGTACTTAGGTGACTTGCTGAAAATGCTGCTGGTTATAATAATATATGGCCATAAGCATATGATGCATTTTTAACTTCCCCTAGGTTCAGTTATATCGTCTGATTTTTTTTGTAGATATATTTCTCTATTCACTAACTTGGAAATTTCTATATGAAGGATCTGGCTCCTGAATCAGATAAAGGTCAGATAGCTATTCAAGATACTGCAGAGGTTTCTGCTGATTCTGGAGCCTTACAGGAGGATAAAGATAGCAAAGGGAAGGATAAAGAAGAAAGAGACAAAGAAAGGACCAAAGAGCCTGACAAAGAGAAGGGAAAAGAAAAGGATGCTGAAAGAAGAGGAGAAAATGAAAAGGACAAAGTTAAAGGTCTTGAAGGAACAAATCTTGATGCTTTGCTACAGAGGCTCCCAAGCTGTGTGAGCCGTGACTTGATTGATCAGTTGACTGTAACCATCCTTCTTGTTCAAACTTTCATGTATATTTACCTTTCATTTGCAACAAATTCATTTTTAGTTGAAACTCTTATTATTAGAATACTAATTTTTCAGGTAGAGTTTTGCTATTTAAACTCGAAGGCCAACAGGAAAAAGCTTGTGAGGGCTTTGTTCAATGTTCCTAGGACATCTCTTGAGCTATTGCCATACTATTCACGAATGGTTGCCACGCTGTCAACTTGTATGAAGGATATATGTTCCATGCTTTTACAGTTGTTGGAGGAAGAGTTCAACTTTTTAATAAATAAGAAGGTTAACAAAGCCCTTTTACATGCGTTACTCTGTTTATTGATTTTTTGTCGATCACATTCTATTAATTATTTTATCACTTTTTTGTTCTTTGATTTCAGGATCAAATGAACATTGAAACAAAGATCAGGAACATACGTTTTATTGGAGAACTTTGCAAGTTTAAAATTGCATCAGCGGGCCTTGTTTTCAGTTGTCTAAAGGTATGATAACAAAGTATTTGATAAATATTGCCAGGTTACTGTTCCTGAAACTTTGTGGGTTTGCTCAGTGTCTATCCTATCTTGCGCGCACACAGCATACACAATTTACTCCACGTTTTAAATCATGTGCACCCATTTACATAACTAGTTCTCCCCTCCCTCCAGGGACCCACAAATTCACAACATTGTGCAGGGAAGCTTATATCCATCACTGTAGTGTATTGGGCATTATGAGTGAATTTTATGCTGCATGGTTGACATCCAATGAGGGCATCATTGATTGGTCTTTTATATTTGTCCCGAACTAGATGTATCATCAGTAATTTGGATATTTGGTTCCTTACTGAATGGACTTGTTTCACTTGTATCAGGCTTGTTTAGATGATTTTACTCATCATAATATTGATGTTGCTTGCAATCTTCTTGAGACATGCGGTCGCTTCCTCTATCGGTCTCCTGAGACTACTGTACGCATGTCTAACATGTTAGAGATATTGATGCGCTTGAAAAATGTAAAAAATTTGGATCCTCGTCAGAGCACTTTAGCAGAGAATGCTTATTACTTGTGCAAACCACCAGAAAGATCAGCCCGGGTCTCCAAAGTTCGTCCTCCACTGCATCAGGTAGTCAATACTTTTTGGATCTGTGAATTTGCTGTACAATCTGACTGAATAGAGTGTTAACCTTCTCTATGGTGAAATTTGCAGTACATTAGGAAACTTCTTTTTTCGGATCTTGACAAGTCTACGATTGAGCATGTACTGAGACAGTTACGTAAACTACCTTGGAATGAATGTGAACCGTACATTTTGAAGTGTTTCTTGAAGGTTCATAAGGGAAAATATGGTCAGATTCATTTGGTTGCATCCCTCACTGCTGGTCTGAGTCGTTATCATGATGACTTTGCAGTTGCTGTTGTTGATGAGGTTTGTTTCAGTATCTAAATTTGGTGTCAAAATTCTGCAAATTTTCTTTCATAATGTTTCTTTGAATGAAAGAAAAATGAAATGGCAGGAAAAGGTAGAAAAGTGAAAAATAGTACCCTTCACCCTCCCTGATTGTTTTACCTGTGATTTTTTCGTGCACTTTGAAAACATGTTAATACTGAAATAATAATTATACATGTCTTCCAAAATCCTGTTCATGATATGAAAGCTGCTTTCTCCACTTTTGAGATATTAGCAATTTTCTCAATCTTGCTGTAAGCGAGCTTCCAGTAATTTGTGCTTGTGGTCTTTCTCCTTCTGAGATTCACAGGCAAGCTTGCTACTTATGCTCAAAAGAGATACAAGAAGCCTCCAGCACTGTAGCAATAGTTTTGTATATTATGGGGACACCTTCCCCAGTACTACCCCATTGGTCTTCATTCTTGATTAACAATATTTAACAGTAGATTAGATAATGCTAGTGATGCCTGAGTTACCCTGTGAACTTTATTTACAGGTTCCATTTAGAACTAGATCTTATCATGATGACTTAAAACCTTAAATAGGTGGTGGTAGATTTTTGTTGGCAGGCTTGTTAATAATTGCCAGCTTGAAGGGTCAGATGAGCACCTTAGGGTTGAAAAATAATGCCAATATTTTTTGTACTCCGTTTGGCGAATTTATATAGAGTAACATTAGTGGGTCCTGCGAAATGTGTGAATAAGAAATTAGTAGGTATGAATGTGGGTTGAAATTAATGTAACTTTGATTGTGTTTATAAACTGGTTGCCAAACTGGTAATTAATTTCATTTTAAACTAGGTAACTGTTCGTCGAGACAGTGAATGATATACTAAATTAATCCTCCTTTTGGCAAATTTATAAATTAAATCGTTTATAAATTCAACTTCATTTCAATCGACTCATAAGGACTATCCACCACTCATTTGTATCCATATATAAATTAAATCGTTTATAAATTCTTCCCAAACAAGGCTAAATTGTTGGAATTAAGATCGATTTCAGATTTTAACATATTTTTTATTCTATGTTCAGATTAAAGTGTGGAGGTCAGGACACGAGGTCTTGAATTTGCTATCCTCCACAAATAAAAAACTTCGTAGTTTAGTAATCCATTTTTAACTTAAAAACTAAAAGCTTTATAGCATTTTCTTACTTGTATTGACTTTAATCTGTAATATTTTTGCCTTTTTGGTCATTTGACCGTGAGGTAAATCTTTTCGACCGAGATACTATTTAAATCCTTAAAACTTATTGCATAAATTTTTACAATGATAATTGTTGTGGTTTTATTGCACATTTGGCTGATCTTTTGGCGAATATGTTAGAAACAGGAAAAGGAAAAGCATGTTTTGCTTGACTTGAATTTGAATTTGAATTTGAAAGTAGTTGCATTTTTTTTTTCCAGGTTTTGGAAGAAATCAGGCTAGGATTAGAGTTGAATGACTACGGTATGCAGCAACAGCGCATTGCCCACATGCGTTTCTTGGGGGAATTATACAACTATGAGCTTGTCGATTCATCTGTTATTTTTGATACACTCTATTTGATTCTCGTTTTTAGCCACGGGACTGCGGAGGTAAGGATTTATTACCTTAAGGGTTTAAATTACATATTTACATACAAGAAATTTGAATTTTTCTTCTTGTTTTGGCTTGCTTGATTCATGGAGAACTCTCCCGGGCTCTTTTTGCCCTTTTTTGCTTGGAAAATGATATGATCATGAAGTGTACAGTACCTTCCAAGTTCTTTTCTCCACATGCCCTTGCTCGATTCCATTTTACTACCCTGATTAGAGTGAATCCCCTTTCTGGAATCACATTCCCAAAGCCTCCGTAGTACTCATGCCTGATTATTGCTCAACCATCTAATTTACATTGTTGTTATTTCCATTTCTTCTTGGTAGAATTTCTTTATGCATCTAATTAGGGGAGGGTTCTGGTTGGGTCTGTGGCTGAAACTATGGAGGTTTACTTGAGTAGCAGGGTTGATGGGTAGATTTCAAATTCACCAAGTTGTATTTTTTTTTTTCTGATTTTATCTTTCTCATGGTCTTGAGACTTCCATATAATAGACTTATAAAGAGTTTCGTACAAATTGTTCCACCAAATTGAATTCAACCATGGATTATTTTTGTCTCTTCTAAAATCAAAATTCATTATCTTTGTGTATGATGTGATGCCTATTTGGTGAATTTGATGCTTTGGCGTCACTTCTTGTGATTGAGTTCAAAAGGTGCGGTCTTAAGTTCGAGTGCAATCTTTGTTTTACCATTATTGTTGCATTACATTTTGTAAAGATAAGTTTGAGTTGTAGCCATTGTCTAACCCAGTACTTTGCTATGATGATATTAGCAAGATGTGTTGGATCCACCAGAAGATTGTTTCCGAATCAGGATGGTTATAACACTTCTTGAGACTTGTGGGCATTATTTTGATAGAGGTTCATCGAAGAGGAAACTTGATCGGTTCTTAGTTCATTTCCAGAGGTACATATTAAGCAAAGGTGCACTGCCCCTGGATATTGAGTTTGACTTGCAGGTTTGAGTTCAATTTTTATTTCCTTTCTTTCATTTATTCTGTTTGTGAGTTAAGTATTCAAACCTGGCGCACCCTCAAGTTTGGGTTTTTATAATCTACTTATATAGAAACTAACATGCAACCAGAAACTTTTGGATTTCAACACAGGTATTGATGAATAAACAACTTGTACATTTTTTGCTTTGTTTTGGTTGAATTAGATGATGATTTTTTACAACAAACTTATGGTAACCCGTGTAACTATCCTCTTCATCCTCTGGTAATATAAACCAAAATTCAACTAGATGCTCTGCTTTTGGCCTTCTATGAACCGGCAAACTTATAGTAAGAAAACTTCTATTTAATTTGTATGTAATGACACAAACGATAAAGCATAAAGTATCTTGGATGCCATATATATGTAAATATAGGTGTAGCAGTTGTGGCTAATCAAAAGACTGATTGAATACGAATCTTGAAATTGACTCAAGTTACTTGTTAAATAAGACGGGTTTCTTTGATTAGCAAACTGCTTCAAGATGAGTACGATTTCTAGAAAGATATGATCTGCTCTGGTTAGTACAGATGAAATAGTTACTTTTATGCTTTGTGGCTAGAGAAAATAGGAATGAAAGGACTTCCCTGAAGTGGTACGAGAAATGCCTATTGTTTGTCATAGAACTGAGAACGCTTAGTGTCTGCTCCCCTTTCCTTTGACAAGTCCACCAGGAGATGTATGTATAACTTTTGTAAAATGCCATATGGATATTGGATGAGGATTTTGGAGTTAGGCTATCATTTCTCTTACAGTCCCAATTAATCTGAGAGCAAATGATTGGATTTCAATGATGGAATATGGATGACATATGATCTAGATTTACTTATTTATTACAACTGTTTCTTTTCTTTTTATGTTTTTTCTACGATATAACCATTAATGATCTGTGAATTGAGGCAGGATTTATTTGCTGAATTACGCCCCAACATGATTCGATATTTATCAATTGAAGAAGTTAATGCTGCTCTAATTGAACTTGAAGAATATGAGCTTAGAGTTTCATCTGAGAAGGCTCACAACGATAAGCTTTTAGATACAGAAAAGCCTCCTAGAAGGACTTCATCTGGTGCTCTATCTGTGAATGGACAAATCCTTGCAAATGGCACGGAGGAAAATGGTGAATTACATGAAGAGTTTGCTGGGGAGACCGATAGTGAATCTGGGAGTGGCACCAATGATCACGTTGATAATGACGATGAAGAGTCAGATGACGATAATGAAGGCGAAAGTGACGATGATTATGAAGATGGAGGTGAACCTGCTTCTGACGAGGATGATGAAGTTCACGTCAGGCAGAAGGTAGCAGAAGTGGACCCTCAGGAGGTAGCCGACTTTGACCGAGAACTTCGTGCTCTAATGCAGGCAAGTGGTATAGGAACTCTGTATTTTTCTAAAATTTTGTTGATTAACACGCTACAAATAGCACACGGTTGAACCATAAAATATGCTGCATTGCAAACAGAGAATAAAATGTGTTCAGTGTAACATTTTCACCTTTACCTTTCCCAATGGAGTCTGAAGAATTTACTTGGAACATGGTAGAGAGGATTAATGGTCACTGTTTCAATTATTCAGTTTGGATAATGCACTCAAAAATTCAAAATGTCATAGAGATGAATAATTGACACTGTTCAATAATGTAAGTGATGCAATGTTGAAGGGATTATGATTGAAGTAACATGGACTATTCGATGAGTGCAGGAGAGCTTGGATTCCCGAAAATTGGAGCTGCGATCACGGCCTACATTAAACATGATGATACCGATGAATGTGTTTGAGGGGCCCACCAAGGAACATCATGGGAGGGGGGTTGAAGGAGAAAGTGGTGATGACACCACAGATGATGGGGCTGGAGGAACAAAGGAGGTTCGGGTGAAGGTCCTTGTGAAGCGGGGAAACAAACAACAAACAAAGCAAATGCAAGTTCCTCGCGATTGGGTCCTGGTACAGAGCACAAAGCAGAAAGAAGCAGCTGAGCTTGAAGAAAAACAAGATATCAAAAGGCGTGTCTTAGAGTACAATGATAGGGAAGAGGAGGAACTCAATGGAGGGACCCAACCACCTGGGTGGACACCAAGTGGTGGAGGCAGAGCTGTGAACCGCGGCCACACATGGGAAGGGCATGGTCGAACTTCTGGGTCGCGCCACCGGAATTTATATCATTCTGGCGGTGGGCATTATTACGGTAGAAGAAAGTGAAAGTCAAGTGACATTACTAAGTTCTAGACATCTTCTCATGCTGCAGTACCTTAAGTTCTTCCTCACTTGCAACACGGGTACATACTTCTCTGACAACCAAGATGGCACTACCATGTTGATAGGCCATTTTATTTTTGGCCAAAGGAGTTGCTCGTGTTGTACAGAAGAAGGACGAGCGTCTATCTCAATATGCTAATAGGGTGTGGATTGGAAGTTCATTGTTGCTTTTGCAACATAGCTTTTCAAAAGAAAGGTATGAAGGCGAATACTTAATAGTAGTAGCATCATTGTGTTGATTACTCTTTTTAAGTCTGGGTTTTATAGCTATTACTCATACAGCCTTTGAGTTTACATGAATGAATCTTAGATATGTAAATTTTTACTTGTGTATGAAAGAATACTGCTTTTGAGCAAAAAGAAAGAATACTGCGTCGAAATTACCCGCGGGAAAGAACAAAGGCTGTATTATATTCTCTATACACGATGGCAGCAAATACTTGAAACTGCTCTTTTGGGATGGATAAGAATATAAAAAATCATTTCGATCTATATTGGCATGATCGTAATGATTTATAATGAATGTATTATTGGTAATGCAGTAATTTTTTGCTACTTTACCGTTATACTTAACCCATAGTTTTCACTCTCTTGATGATTAGAGACTGCTAAAATAAATTGCAAGTTTCTATAAGCTCAGTTTTGAAGTATGTTTGGCTGTGCTTAAAAATTTGAACTTTACCGTTAAAGTCACTTATTTGGTTAAGGTAACGTTTAAAGTTGGTTTATTACTTGCATATTTAGCCCTGTTTGGTTTAGCCAAAAATCAAAATTTAGTAGGTTTTGATTAAATGCGTGGTCGAAAAGTTGATAAAAATTATGAGTCCGACGGTTAAAATTAATTATTGATATTGGCTTGAATTTTTATCAATTTTCTAGTTAAATCTGACGGCTTAATTTTTTTTAAAAAAAATAAAGGTAAATTTTAACTTATTTTTATGCAAATAATTATTCTACCTGTCCAACCCGCACATTTCAAAGGCAGTTGAAGAATAACATTGTAGGCATCAAATTGGAAAGAATTGATGAATTCTGATCTGGTTTTTTGGATTGAGTTACATGCAAATGAATATCAGTTTAGATCTCTGAGGACTAAAATCAACCGAGTTGAAACCAGTTTCTTCAAGAATTACCCTCCAAAACTACCCATCTTCAGCATACATGAAAAAATTATCACACAATTCAATCATCCGATCAACTGCACCAGTTATTCGGATCAGATCCCTCCTTTCAGTGTTTTCCCGCAGTTTCGTCTCCACAGCAGTCTCAATCTCCCCGCGCCCATTGATTGAAGACTCAGAAGCAGAAGAGAACAAAGATTCCGATCAAGTATCCGGTGTTATCCAAGACAAAGACCTTCTAAAAAAGACCCACAATGGTAAACTACTTGTACTCGACTTAATTGACCGTGGTGCAATGGAACCCGACGCTAGATTGTATAATCAGCTTCTCAAGAGGTGTACTGAGCTGGGCAAGCTCAAAGAAGGCAAGATGGTTCATACTCATTTTGCCGACTCAAAGTTTAATCATTATGTTGTTACGCATAATACGCTAATAAATATGTACGCCAAATGTGATGATTTGAATTTGGCGCGTAAAGTGTTTGATGAAATGCCTGAAAGGGATATGGTTTCTTATACTGTGTTGATCAGTGGGTATTCACAGAATAATGAGTCGGAGAAAGCTTTTGAGTTTTTTTTGGAGATGGTGAGGATGGGGTTAAAGCCGAATCAGTTCACTTTAGGGAGTGTTCTGAAGGCTGCTGGGAGTTTGCAGAATGATGGGACGGGGAGGGGAATTCACGCGACCTGTGTGAAATGCAGGTACGAGGAGAATGTTTATGTGGGGAGTGCATTGGTGGATATGTATGCAAGGTGTGGACAAATGGAGGAGGCACAAGCCATGTTTGGTAGGCTGGAAAGAAAGAATGAGGTTTCCTGGAATTCTGTTATAGCCGCTTATGCAAGGAAAGGCGAGGGAGAGAGTGCAGTGAGATTGTTCTTGGAGATGAAAAGGGATGGTTTTGAGCCAACCCATTTTACGTATTCTAGTGTTTTTGGGGCATGTGCAAGTACCGGAGCTTTAGAGCAGGGAAAATGGGTGCATGCTGATATGGTGAAATCAGGGCTGAAGCTTATTGCTTTTGTTGGGAATACTCTTCTTGATATGTATGGTAAGGCAGGCAATATTGAGGATGCAAAGAAGGTTTTTGATCGGCTGGCCAAGCGCGACTTGGTTTCATGGAATTCAATGCTTACTGCTTATGCTCAGCATGGACTAGGGAAGGAAACTATAGAATGTTTCGAGGATTTGCGTAGGATGGGATTTCATCCTAATGAAATTACTTTCCTTTGTGTGCTCAATGCTTGCAGCCATGCTGGGCTTTTGGATAAAGGGTTGTACTATTTTGAACTGATGAAAAAATTCAAGATAGAGCCAGAGGTTTCACATTATGTCACAGTTGTTGATTTACTTGGTCGGGCAGGCCAACTTGATCGTTCTGTAAGGTTCATACAAGAAATGACAATTGAACCCACTGCCGCCATTTGGAAAGCGCTTCTTGGAGCTTGTAGGATGCACAAGAATATGGAGTTGGGTGCTTATGCTGCAGAGCGTGTATTTGAACTTGACCCCTATGATTCAGGTCCCCATGTGTTGCTCTCTAACATCTATGCCTCTGCTGGTAGATGGAGCGATGCTGCAAATGTGAGGAAGATGATGAACGAAAGTGGGGTGAAGAAGGAACCTGCTTGTAGTTGGGTGGAGATCGAGAATGCTGTACACATTTTCGTGGCAAATGATATTACACATCCACAGAGAGAGGTGATTCGTAGAATGTGGGAGAAGATCGCTGATAAAATCAAGAAAATTGGATATGTCCCAGATACTACTCATGTGCTGTGGGGTGCCGACCAGCAAGAGAGAGAAGAGAGGTTGCAAAATCATAGCGAGAAACTCGCTCTAGCATTTGCACTTCTCAACACACCACCAGGATCCCCCATCAGGATCAAGAAGAACATTAGAGTTTGTGGTGATTGCCACACAGCATTCAAGTTTGTATCAGTGGTGGAGAACAGGGAAATCATCTTGAGAGACACCAACAGGTTCCACCATTTTCGTGGTGGCTACTGCTCCTGTGGAGACTATTGGTAGTGGTAGTACTAATACCTAATCTTTTGCTATATAATCGGCACAATTGGTGGTTATCTTGTATTCAAATTCTGATTTGATGTTATTTTGCATCTATATATTTGTTTTAAAGGTAGGTTTCCAGTGAGTTAGTTTTCTTGTTAAATCAGTGAAGTTCCATTTTTCTTTCTGGTTTTGAAGACATCAAGCTAAAAAGATAAGTTACAGTTTAAGGGTGTGTGGTAGAGATTAAAATCAGATTAAAATTGAAAATATAGCCGTTATTGTTGACTTTTATTAGAGAGGTGGGACCCAATAACGGTCATATTTTTAATTTTAATTGGATTTTAAGCCGTACCAAACAGGCTCTATGGACAAGAATTTCTCACAATATGTATTCTGTTCAAATCTATACTAAAGAAATTCTAATGGACCACTCCCTTAAGAAGCCCGAGAGAGTTTGGCCCGGCTCGAATAAAACCCACGTGAGCAAATGGCAAGAAGGGCATTTTGGATAATAAAGTAAAAGACATGGCTAACGTGGAGTAAAATCTTGGTACGAAAGGAGGAGAAGAGGCCACGTCTCCTTACAGCATTAAAACCAGGTACCCCTGCCGACAACTACTATCAACTTCACATATTTTTTGTTATAATATTTTATTAATAAATAAATAATGAGTAATGCCCTTTGTATTTCACAGGCCCTCACAAAGGGGCGGACCCCACAAGTATTTGAAAAAAAAAAAAAAAAATTTAAAAAATAGGGCGGGCCCACCCCACTGTGAGGGGCCTTAATAAATAATTGACCTAGATACAACACATACACAAAAATCTTTTAATCATTTAACCCACTGGCAGGAATAAAAAAATGTTAGCCACTTGCTGCTTTCCCAATTCAACAACATAAGATAATATTAATAATTGTTGTGTCTTTTTGAGGATTTCATATCGTCTTTCTTAAGGAATTTCCTTTTTTGTTGTTTCTTTTATTTCTTCTTTTGGCAATATTTCTTGAGAATTACATTAATTTGATTTTGATCAATTGAGTTGTGGGTATTCTTTCTTTCTTTTCGTATTCAATTTGGTCGTATTTAAAATAGATTTTTCTCGATATTTAGATTCGATTATAACAAAAAAAAAAAAACCTAAGGAAAAACTTTTTTAATAAAAAAATTGCTACAATAACTTATGTGAAAAGATCCCTACAAGAAAGAAAGGTTAGGTAAGAATAATAATTATTTGTTAGACATTGATGGGATTTAAAGAGGATACCATTCATTGGTCGAAATTAAAATAAGTGAGAATGTTAGATTAAGACATGATGAAACAAAAATGTAAGAGAAGTTACCCAAACAAATGAAAAGTAATCAATATCTCCATAGCACATTTGTCTAAAGTTGTGCATGCTATTCGAAATGCAAAAATAATCACACTAGAAACTAGAAAGTCAACAAAACGTACGTTGCAGGTTATTCTCAATTTTAGTAGAATATGTAAATGGATTTCAATTCTATTAAATACAGCAACTGTAACACGTGTACACAGTACAAATACAATACCCGTTACATTTCCAAACTTCTAATGAATATAATTTGAGTGGATATTTACTATTTTGCTAGATATATATCGCCACTTACAGATTGTTGTACATATATATGATGTGATGAGATATGATTATATCATAATTACTTCAAAAAAAAAGTAAGAAAATCTCCATTCTCTTTTTCGCGAAAAACTTTTGTAACTTCTTATATACCAATAGTATTATTCAAGATATTTAACACACAAATAATTGCATAGATGAAAATTTACCGGTCTATCCTTGTATTGCAGCGGCCTTATCCGCAAAAAGTGATGAATCCTATGTGGACGCTAATAATTGGTTGCAAGTTGATTACCTAATTGTATTACAAGTTTAATAATTTCTTGAAAGAGTTAATTCGTCCTTTTAATATTTGATTTCTCAAGTTGAAAAGTCCATGAAACGTTCATCATCTAGGATTCAACGCTCTTCTTAATTTTCTTTATGAATTACGTTGTTGACATTTCAAAATACAAATCCTAAGAGAAAGGTGAAGGTATGAGGTGATAAAGGACATATTTTTAAAAGTATCGAAAAATATGTAACATGATTGAAATGTTCGATCATTATATTAGCATTTGTAATAAAATCGGAATACTCATTTATAGGGAAAATTGCAATGCAATCGCGGTCCCAAACCTTTTTTTCAGACTTTACCTCAATTTGCACTTTATGCCACCACAAGTCACAAATCTTTTAAAAATATGCAGCAGATCTCCAATGGATAGAAACCATCAAGTTGACTGTTAGTCAACTTGAAAATTAAAAAATGGGATATTTTGATTATTTTAAGGAGGGGTATTTCTGTCCATACAGTAATTTCCCTTAAAAAAATCATCATCTTCTTCAAACACCCCAGCCCATCCCATCCCCACCCTTCTCCACACACCAAAATCCTGCCACCCACCGCCATTATGGCATCTTCAAATGTGAAGATGGTCGAATTCATCAAATTATGAAAAGTGGAAGCACAACGGGGAACAAGAACCAAAAAGTTAGGTAAAAAAATCAAAAGGGTCTTCGGGTTATTGAGTTTTTAAGGAGAGTTTTGGAATTAAACTTGGTAAATTGAACTCGTCAAAATGGAAAATGGATGCACCTTGTTGAGGAGGTTTGAGAGTGGATGGTCCGCGATCTCGACTTCCATTGTCGGCGTCGAAAAATGGTTTAGAAAGCTGCGTTCTCGCTGGGTTCGAAAAATAGACCTATAGATTCTGATTTGTTGCATTATTTGATGTTAGAAGACCATGGACAGGGGCGTCCCGACAAGTAGAATTCACTTGTGACATGGGAAATCCGTGAGTATCACCGAAGGAGACTGTGTGCCAATATTTGTGAACGTGAGTAGGTGGTTTTAAGGTGTAAATCCGACCAACTCAGGAAGCGTTGATGCTCGATGTTGGGTGGTTTGAGTAGATGGCAGTGACGGCTTTCTAGTGGTATGGTTGTCTGATGGTTTTGGTGGTGGTGGTTGGCCAAAGTAGAGTGACTAGCGGAGGCGGTGGCGTGGTAGTGGCGAGTCGGGGTGGTGGGTGGGGTGAAGAAGAGAGATAGTGAATATTTTTTTTTTTTGTTTTATTTTTATTTTGATTTTTTTGTTTGTTTATTTAATATGGTAAATAGCAAAAATACCATTTTACTCATTTTAAATTTGGTCAACTAACTATCATTTCCATCCATTTGGACCTATGCTGCATATTTTTTAAAGGTTTGGGACCTATATTGGTACAAAGTGAATGTTGAGGTAAAGTTTGCAAAAAAAAATAAACGAAAATATTAGGAACCGCTGTTGAAATTTTCCCAAATTTATAATTTAGGTATCTTTTAGGTCCCATCAAATATTATAACATTTTGAAAGTATAGTTGACATTTTTGTACTTCTTCTACCTAGACCTAGTTCATGTGGGGCACTAACCTTTTGTCCTAACTTTTCGTATTTTCCTATTCATTTAACGACTAATGTGGAAGAGTTAGAATTCAATCTGGAAGAAACGAAATCTAATTAAGTTATTTATAGTTTAGCATTAGTTAGTTTTAACAATGAATTAAGAATTGGATCATTCTTTTTTCTTATTTTTTAAGAAAATATGAAATTCTTACCAATTAATGTACTCTAAGAATCGAACCAAATTAAAGATCGACCAGCTTGGTTTAATTCGATTAGTCTCTTTATACAATAAGCCAATTTTTTACCAATGGAGAGAGAGAATGGGCCAAGTGTAGATTTGTATTCGACTTATGCTCATTATGCATGTCGTGTACCATTGAGGTAGGAACGTGTATCACAAACATTTATTTTAGTAACCAACTAGAGTGGAGCAAGACGGGTCTTGCTTCATGTACAGGGGCCACTACATATTTTTTTTGTCAAATCTTCATTGGTCTATTTTTATCAGTTTTTCAACAATTAGTACAGCTTTTAGACTTGGCTCCCTGGCATCAAACCCCCGCAAAAGGCTCATGTACAAATGGTTTTCCCCACCGAAGAGTGTGTCCGGCGGAGGCTAGAAAGAGAGTTGATTTTAACCACGAGGGGAATGTAATTAAGGGTGTGTTTGATATGTTGATTTTTCCCTAGAAAATTGAAAAAGTTTTCCAATTTCACTTTTTTGTTATGTTTGATAGCTTGTTTTTGGGCTAGAATTGGTTTTCTCCCATGCCCACTCACGCGTCACTTTTCCATGCATGAGTGAAATTTGCTTTCTTTTGGTTGGGTTGGTTTTTCATTTTCCAGCTTTCTTTTTTACTTTTTCGCAATTGGAACAAATTCTAGACCTAATGGTAAAAAAAATTATCACTTTAATTGACAATTTTCATGAAAAATGAAGTCAAACGGATATCAAACTTTCAACATTTTTCAGGTGGAAAATTATATCAATCGAACACAATTAATTACAATTCTCAGTAAAACAATTTATAGGCAATTCAATTCCCTGAATTCATTTTTTTTCTACCCATTTTCCACATTTGCAATCAAACGGACCCTAAGAGATTTTGAATTTGTAACTTTTTCGATTCCTATTAATTTATTTTATAATTAGTCATATTATTATTTTCAACTACACATTCACACAATAAAATATTCTTCACGTTCTCCCAAAACTTTTTCTAACTTTTTAACCACCCATTTTCCTAAAAAATACTATTCAAAACTTTTTTTTTTTTTCGAATTAATGGGACTCAAAAATCAAACATGTTCTTTTATTTATGCCTAAATGGGAAAGATTGTCACGTTTTGTTTGTGGGTCCTCTTTATATTTACTAGTTGCAGTTAAATTGTGTTGCACGCAATACTGAAGTTATTTTTAAAGTATTACAAATCTATTATTTTTCAATGTTGGTCTACAGAACTGTTAATGAAAATGAGCATTTTTTTTATTAAATAAGAACCTTTGCATACAACTAGTCAGAGTAAAGGTGCATTGCACGTTATTCTGTGATGTTTAAAAGTGTCGTGAAAGTAATATTTGATCTTTCATTTACCATTTTGATCTAAATGTAAGAGAAATACAGGCCCATGAAAATAAATGTTGATTATTATACACGCACATAAATACTGAAATGCATACTTGAATGTAAGTATTAGAATTATAACTAAATGTACAAATGAAGATGAATGACAAATATAATACATGAATTAAAGTGCATGTTAATTAATTTAGAATTAACACTAAGAAATATATATGTGAACGTGACAATGAATGTACGTAAATAATGATCTCCATTTTAGAATTTGAATAACTAATTAATATTAATTAAATGAATGTGAATATTAATATTAATTAATTGAGAATTACTAACATAAACATTACTTAAATGAATGTGAATATTAATTAATTTAGAATTAATTATAATATTTATTACAATTTTTAAATTAAATAAAAATTAAAAAATAAGGTGTTAGTGAAATAATTGAATTGTAATAGGATTATAATAATCCAAAATATGATTCCACGCAATGTTTGATATATTATAGATTAATAGTCTGTTTGACCTTTTGTGGAAGGAAAGGATAACTCAACTGACGGTCCAGATTTGTTAATCACCATTTTAGAGATGGCTTTTATTGTGACACTGACAACACACCTCTCTTTGTCTCTTCATTAAGGTTTCTCTCTTCAATCTTAGCCTGTACTAGTTCGAGAGAGAGAGAGAGAGATGAAAAGCTGACGCGACCCGACTTTATGTAATATTAACCACTATTTATTATTTATTAAAATTTTCATTTTCATTCATTTTTATTCAGAAATTCTTCAATAAAATAATATTTTTCATCGCATCAATAATTTTTTATTCTTTTTCAATTACATATTCTCCATCAATCTATTATTCCAAAATACATTTTTCAAAATAATGTGACTTAAACACACCCTTAGAATATTTTTTGTCACTCTAATTTTGCATCCTCCTATATTTTTGGAAAATTAGGAGAGATCCCAATTTTAGCTCCTCTTTGATGCACATTCTTAAGGCAAGAATACATTTTAAATAGTGATGTAATGAAAAATACGTGATTAAAAAAAGAAGAAAAAAAATTTAAATTTACGTGTAATATTATTTTAGTGAGGATTGTTTATTTAGTTTTAAAATGAGCATTGAAAAAAGTGGATCAGACATGGCCTTAAAATTTACTTCGACAATTTTCATATGTTGAGCACTCGATGCCTCACTTCTAAAGATTGGGAACCAAAATCATACTTTTGGATCCAATGCCACACAAATTACGATTCATAAATTATGTTTTACTTGAATATTGATTTGACTAGATAATCATCCAGCTCGATTCGACTTTAATAACTATACAGTAAGAGTTGATATGTAAAGCTCGGTGTATAAATATAAGTTAAACTAAAATTTTAAGTGACTTATTCAATATGATATTAAGGTATATAAATATTTTTTTTAAAAAAAATTGAAGATAGTCAACCTTATTCTTAAGGTAGTTTAATAGTTGATACGTATAATAAATCCTGTGATGGAGTGAAAAGAACATGTATGGAGTGAAAAATACTAATAATGTTCTAGTCAACTTCATTATTTTTAATAAAAATTCAGAATCTACACCGGGAATCATAAATTTAGTATTTTTAAATTTTTTTTTTTTTTATATTAAGAACATTTGATGTACTAGATTAGTTGATGTCATCCATGATGTTTTTTTTGACAAATATATATTGTTTATATTTATACTAAGATTAAAGTATTTAGTTTTTAAAAAATGTGATGTAAAATCTTGCCCCGTTGAGTTTGATTATTGATTTGGTCATTGCCCCTGTAAGACGGAAAATTTTGATCTGAAAATCATACATCTCGTTTTGAGCTTTTTGTGTTCAAATACCATATTAAGTTATTAACTACGTGAGTTCCCTTTTAGGTTTAACTTAGTCAAAAAAAAGTAATTTCATCACATTTAATATTTAGCCCTTGTTTGATCTACATTATTTTTTTCATTCTCATTCTTCTACTCATTTTCAACCACACATTCTTCAATAAAATAATATTTTTCATTACATCAATAATTTTTCCTTCTTTTTTAACCACACATTTTCCATCAATCTACTATTTCAGAATACATTCTTCCAAAATAATGTGGATCAGACACACCCTTCGTTGAAATTCAGATGGAGACCATCCACATAGTGCTTGTTCTTACGTGATAATTTTGTTAAGTTGGAAAATCTAGGAGCACGTCTAGTGCTTGTTTAGTAAAATTTGTCGGCTAAAAAATTGGTCAAATTTTATTTTTAACTACATATTTACATCATGTTTGAGCCCCATTTTTTTTTTTTTTTTGGAAATAGTGTATTTCGGAATAGTATGTTAATGGATAACGTGTGATTCAAAAATAAGAAAAAAATTTGAAATTACGTGCAATAATATTTTATTGAAAATTTTGTAATTAAAAATAAAATAGAAAAAAATATATTTTAAAAATAACGGGACTAGGACTTAATTGACACACTTTTTTAACCATTGGCGTTTGGACTCGGGATAACATGATTACTCATTTTTTTTTTCCACAAGGGTCTAAAACTGTGATGTGACTTGATGATAATTGGCAAATGTACAAAACTGGACAGAACCACAAAGTTCTGTACGCCTCAATCAATGGATGCTTTCTACATGCTTGCCTTTTCATACAACACGCAGAGCCATTTCATAGTATAGACACAAATCTATCAAATCACGTGACTCTTTCTCTTTCACGCCTCTAATTTCATCTGTCCGGTAAAGTAAGACATTCCTGCAATACAATTTTTTTTTTTTTATTATTCTTTTAAAATTTCCATCAACGTAGTTTCGTGAGATGATAAATTAGACAAAACAAGATTTTCGTCTGGTTCAATTTAAAATATAGTCAATTTTTTCGCTCAATCTTTTTCTTTCACGTCATATTATGTAATCTCTTATATACAATACAATTTTGATGTACAGATAACAAAATTCATTTTTTAAATACAAGATTTTGAGAGAAACTACTAGTATATATACTCAAATACTATAGTAGAGACACGAGTAGAATCACTTATGGTCATGTGGAGTCAAGCGACCCCACAAAATTTTCTGTTTTTGTTATTCAATTTTTCCCAATTCCAATTGCCCTTACCCTCACACTTCGTCTGAATTGTAAAAATTATTTTTTTCTTGATTGAAATTAAAATTAAATTTTCTTGTTAAAATTACAAATAGATTTTAAAACCCCACTACAACAATACTTTAAATTTTTGTAAATTAGATTGATAGAAAATGAAATCTTTTTGTCCGAATTGAACATTTTCTTGATGTAGGGTATTATAAATTGTACGATATTATTCTCTTTATTTCTCAAGATATTCAAGAAGTCGTTATGAATCTTTCCTTGACTTTTTAATTAATTATTTTTTGGCGCGGAATAGGTAAATTGCTTTTTATTTAGATAAGAGCATGGGCTAGATTAGGAGTTTGGTTAATTTTATTTATTTATTGTGCTTCTTGATTCATGATTTGATCTTAATCGAATGATTTATTATACATAAAATCGTATTTTCAAGAAGGATCGTAAGTATTGAGTTGTTATTGTTGGCTGTTTTTTTTTTAATTGAAAGTTTCACAGCTCTACATAGTTCAATTGCACCGACATTAAGTTAGATAGACGAGTGAGCTTTAGGCAAATCAAATTGCCCGTCATAGTTTCAAACTCGTATTGAATATAAAATTTTATCTTAGAATGTCAACTTTGTTATAAAAAAAAATTGTGGGGTGATTCATGATTCTACTCTTAGACTCTTAGTGGCCATATTTTCTAATTCTATCTCTTGTCAATCCTCTAACTCAATATCGTACACCAAACACTACAAAAAAGTATAACTTGGTGTGAACGGTACGATTTTTATCGCTAAACTCTAGCTAGAGACCACAAAAATATTACAAAGCCATGAAATAATAGACAGTGTGGTCCTTTAAATAATAGTCTAGCTAGATTATAGTATGATTTCTACTTTACTAGCCTATAAGAAACTGCCACGTATTGCCTGCCTAGTTCTTCTCTTTCTTTTATTGGAATTTTTTTTCCGCAAGTTACTTGGATCCATTATTGCATAATTAAAACAAATATTTCCCACAAGCACTCATAATTTTGATATTTTGCACTTTGGTCCCTTTATAGGGTTCGTGTACTAAGGATGCATTAGACTGCCTTGATCAATCGTTCGATTGTTCTCTAACTCAATTTTTCGTTCCAAATGAAACAACTCGAGAAACTAATCATTACAACGAGTGACTAGAGTAATATAGAGTCGAAAATCAAGACAATAAATCAGAATTATTTCATTTTTGCATAAAATTAATTGATGTCCAATTGTCCATCTAAGAGGAAAGCATCTAGACTCGATGAAATCATGTCAAGTCCATTTTAGACAAAACACTATTTATTTGAAGTGGGGATGGCCATCATCATACTTGACGAGACAATTTAACATAATAATATTTATTTTAACTTACTTTCATATTCGGAAAATTCATTAAGTACGGGAATTCTTTCACATGATCCGTGCTGCTGTGACGGTACCTTATTTGTAGACCATTTTTTATTGTCATGTGTTAAAAATTAACATTGGATGGTTGCTCAATTGATCCGACATTGAATTTGCTCCCAAGTGATTACGAGTTCGAGTCTTCTCAGGGTCACTGAAGTGAGTATCCGATCGTAAACTTCAGGATCCTATGACATTAGTCGAGATGCGCACAGGCTGGCCCGGACATCAACCGTTATTAAAAAACAAATCCTATAAAAATTATGTGAAAATTATCATTACTCTTCATATTTGTATGAATGCTCTCTCTCTGTACACTTGTCCTCTGCTCTTTCAATCTTGCTACATTACCCGAATTTTTTTGACATAGTGGTTGACCGACCCTCACAATAGGGGGCGGGGCCCACTTGTTTTTGCAATTTTTTATTCATGTGGGGCCGGCAGCTGTGAGAGGATGTCAACCACTATGTCAAAAATTTTCGGGCAAAGTAGCTTTATTCCTGCTCTTTTTCTATCTTCCTACTCCATCCAAATGCTTCATCTCTGAGCTTCTTTCTCACTCTTCTTCTGTTACACTCTGTGAGTTTGTTACATATAATATATATATACACACCCGCGTCTGTGTATATATCGTGATCCTTCACCATTTCTCTCTCTACTTTCATGACTGCGTTCTCTCGTTTACTGTAAAAAACTCACTCAGAAGCAGATATATGAACAGATATATATAGAGAGAGAGGAGATGCTGGATCTGAATATTGAGGCAGCAGTATCAGTTGACTCTAGCACGTGGGACGATGAAACAGATTACCACCGGAAAACGGGAATTACTCCGATCATCACCGTCGCAGATGGTGATTCCATAACTTCCACCACCACCTCTGCCACCAACAATAATGCCGCTGCCGACGAACAAGACACCAACAGCTCTACCCACAGGAACTCGCTCTCAACTCTCAATTTCTCCATCATGAAAACAAATATAATAGAAGTTTCTGATGATCAAAGTAATGATGATGATGATAATAACAATAACAACAATAATAGCGGTAATGAGTTACAGCTTTTTCCGAAGAGCGCTAGTGATTTAGGTTCGCCGTCGGCGGCGTCTAGGGCTAAATTTTGGTTGAATTTATCGGTGCCGGAGGTTCCAGGAGAATTGGGAATTTACAAGGCGTCGCATCAGCCGTCACAGGCTGTGAAGAAGAGTAGGCGTGGACCCAGGTCTCGGAGCTCCCAGTATCGGGGAGTCACCTTCTACCGGAGAACTGGAAGATGGGAATCTCATATCTGGTTTGTATGCATATATAGATGCATAAACACACAAGTTCACAACCCCACCCCATGTATGTATGTATTCATGTCATGTCTCTATCTGTGTGTGTGATTTATCTTGTGAATTGCTATTATTTTATCTGTTTTTGGCAAAAGAATAATAGCATTAATGATAAGGTGTTTTTGTACTTGCGCTTCAGTATTTGTACCTTTGTCGGATATGATTTCCATTTTAGAACAAATTACATACTTGCAAGTACATAATATTTTTTTTTTGGTTCGGTTTATCAATTTGGTGAATACGTTCGTTGAGTTTAATATTCCTTCATAAACTTGATCTCACATTTTCATACAGTACATTTTCAATGGATGGAATCATCCAGTTTAAGATCATTAACCAAAACTTACAATTCCATGACTTTGTTTTTGTATTGGAGGATGATGCATTGTGTTTGGTTTTGTTTTTATTTTTTACTTGGCTGCTAAGTGTAACTAACTGATAAGATCCTCCTTTTCAACAAAGGACTAAGATACTTGAAATGGAGTAGATATCGTTTATAAAACACCTTAAGGTGCAAAATGAACTTTCAAAACATATACTTCTTCTCCTGACACCTCAGTTTTTAGAATGTCGAATGTAAGTGTACTTGGACTTTTGCATACAGGGATGAATACATAAGCAATGGATGTGCCTATAGAATGATACACGTTTATATACTACCAAATTTAGTGGTCCTCTTCCATCGTGATCTTAATTGCGTTTTGTGTTTGTGTGCAGGGATTGCGGTAAACAAGTCTATTTAGGTATATAACTCAAAACAACTTTTTCCTATAATTTAAATAATCCCTTGGTTCTTTATGGTGTCCCTAAATTTGATGTTCATGAAGACAGATTTGGTTCTGTGATATTCTTGGATTGGTTAGGTATCTTCTAATAGTTAGTTTGGTTTGTTGTTTCAGGTGGATTTGACACAGCTCATGCTGCAGCTAGGTAAGAATTTTAACATCAAGCAGATTTCAGTGAAATCTATATTTTTAAAGTTAGCGCTGTTTATGTTAGTGTTCTTATAATTTTGTTTGATTGTAACTCCTTGTATTCAGAGCATACGATCAGGCTGCCATCAAGTTTCGAGGAGTTGATGCTGATATCAATTTCAATATCAGTGATTATGAAGAGGGCGTGGAACAGGTGGGAGGTTGTAGATACCCATTTGGTACCCCGCTCATTTTTTTTCTCCATATTAAACTTCATTAGTTGATTTGCAGATGAAGAACATGAAGAAAGAGGAATTTATTCAAATTCTTCGTCGCCAAAGCACAGGATTCACTCGAGGAAGTTCAAAATACAGAGGAGTAAGCCTGCACAAATGTGGTCAATTTGAGGCTCAGATGGGTCAATACCCTGGGAATAAGTATGAAAAACATTCAAAAATTTCTTGGATCCTATAATAGCTATAAATACGTAGCGGTAAATTTATCCATCGTAACTGGTGATATGAAACCTACTATGTTATTTGGTAATTTTATGACTCAATGCTTTGTGGTTCTGAACCACAAGATTAAGGCAGCTGTTTCCTTGACAGAAAAATGTGCAGTGACTCCATTTTACCTATGAAAAATGATACCTGTACACCCGGATTTACACCTCCTTCACATGGAGGGGGCCCACGCACAATAAATCATAATTTATTGTGCATCGGCCTGGGGTGTAAACTCGGGTGTACACCTTTATGTATGCGTAGCATCTCTCTTTACCTATAAGATTAATGCTTGGCTGCAGGTATATGTATCTTGGTTTATTCGACAGGGAAGTAATCTGCAAGGTCCTTGTGATCATAATTTGATTCTTCTCTCACTCAAACCAAATATATTTTATAGGGATTTGTCCAACAAATGTCTCTTTATTTCTGATCCAGGTCTTATGACAAGGCTGCTATAAAATCCAGTGGGCTAGAAGCTGTCACCAACTTTGAGCCTGGAATCTACGAGAAGGAGATAAATATGGCAGCGGGAGCTGGAGACATAGGTGCACTGATAATCTATTTTCATTCTTGCTTACTTCCATAATTTGTTTTGCATGTTTCTAAATTACCATCGGCAGCTAACTTGGGAGAATTGGATTTGTTGTATTTGGATGCAGGCAGTGGCAACAGTCTTGATCTCAACCTTGGAATTTCTTGCCCATCCGATGGTCTACAAGGGTACGGCAATACTAGAAATATGCACTTCCATTATGGTTCACACAAACTGCCTGATGGAAAAAGAATAAAGGTACTTCTATCTCATAATTGAATTGCTTAAGAATACTCCCATTTTCACTACCGAATTTGCTTGCCATTTGTTTTCATTTCCAAGGTCAGAAACTCGAGAAGTTCCATGCGCCTATGGTTTATTGAACACGTGCATCAGTTTCGATGGATAATATACAGATAAAGATTTTAGTAGTACTCCATAAACTTGGATGGTTAATATGCTCAAGTCCTTTTATTTTACAGGTAGATAGCTCATCTGCTGCACATGGTCTGGTGACTGCGCCCAAGTATGCACCCATGTGGACTGGGGTCTATTCCGCTTTTACACTAGATGATAAGGTAATTATTTATTAATTTATACATTAATCTTTTCTTGACATAGAGAATACAGTTTCAGCTGAACCCTGTTAAACCATAGACAATTTATTCAGACTGAAGTATCACTCTGCTGAAAGAAAAAAATAAAATGAATCAAGAAAATAAAAACAAGCATCTACAATTTTTAAAATTTCAATTTTGATGAAGGATTTTCTACTTCAGTTTAGACAATCAATCTTTGCCTGCACATTTCTCTGGAAATACACTTTTATGGCTGAAGAACACATTTCTCACTCCACATCTAGAGAAGACTTGTCCTAATGCTTGCAGTGTGTAAAATTTTGTACTTTATTGGTAGAAATTAAAAAATTATCCTCCGAAGTAATCTAACATCTTAATAAATTGTGGAACATCGTCTAAAGTGTCTATACAATAACAAGTCGTGAAATGAGTTGAATTTAGTTATATTCTTTTTTGTCCTCATTATGCCTTGGTTTTTTATTTGGTGTTATCACGTTGCCTTTTAAACGTTGCTTTAGTTTTGTATTGTACCTTTCATGTTTATATATGTTGGTTTTTAGGGACACTGAACTCGAAGCAAGCCGAAACCTTTTTTATGTTGGTTTATGAAAGAATAAAGAAGAAAAAGCCTTCAATTTGATGGATCCTAAAGTAATAGTACTGAATCTCAGCCTCACACCCTCGCTGAAAACTCCTTTATAGTATAGTCAGGGCTCACACTTTGATTCTCTATTTTGGGTGTTTAGTCTTTTTCCATTTTCATCGTGAATCTCCATAGGGTGATTTTCATTAAGATATGGGAAAATGAACTTAGTTCGATAATGTTTGCACAATGCATTTCATCAGAAGCGAGAAAGAAAGATGGTGGAAGGAAATGGCGCTTCCCACATGCCATTTGAACCCCCCCCCCCCCCCCCAACCCACCTCAAATGAGGTGAAAATGAGAGAAGAAGTCATGTTAAAACATAAAAGATGTATGATTCTAATTTGATAGTAAAACCATAACAATTCTGATTTCTGAGCAGGAAAGAGCTGCAGGAATGAATACGGAAGCCAATACTTTGCCATTATTCTCAAATTGGCCATGGAAAATGCAAAGCCATGGTGTCGTCACCCCAGTTCCGCTATTGTCTTCTGCAGCATCATCAGGATTCGAGTCATTAAACGTCCCAACTACAATTTCATGCAATACCTTACAGCACGGTCCAACAACCCTCGACTACAAATAATGTCGAAACATTATCACAAGTGCAGCAGACTCTCTTTAGCCCGTTGCAAGACTCGGCTTCTGAAGAAAGCCATTTCAATCAGAGTAATTTTTTGCGATTATGCATATAGTATTATAGGACAACGCATAGATTGAAAACAGGGGATGTGATGTATAGATTTGATTAAAATCCACACACTGCGTATTGTGATCTTTTTACGGTGAAATCTGCATTTCCTTCTAAGAAACTCATAATCATCTTTAGATGTGAGAGTGATTTCTACTTGTTTCTGAATGGTAATGAACGTGATGTTGGATATTGCTCAAATTAATAATGAGAAGTGATTTTAGAAGCGATGAAAATGGTTAATTATGAGAAAAACAAGCAAACACAAAACGAGAACAAATGATGGCCGAAAGATGGCCTGGACAGCCTGATGCTGAGCGCCCGCCTGCCTTATGTTGCAATTACAGCCATTTTGTTGAACTGGGTGGTCGCCGGCCTCTCAGTACAAAATATTAGACCGTTGGAATTTTTTATTTTGGTGTCGTTTTGAAGTGTTTCACGCCATTTTGACTAGATTTTTGCAGATTTTCGTACATGGTGATTATAATTCTATATATATGAGTGATTTTCATGATTGAAAACATATTACAAACATTAAATTTATTCATCAACATCCAAAATCAAATATCAAACCCAATTTTTTATGTTGTTCTTCCAAGTTCATTTTCCAAGTTTTGATTGCTTGATTCATACTTAGATTAAGGTTTGTTTGCTCCTGCAAACTATTTGTCATTGAAACCTTTAAAAACTTACCTCGATGGCGGCAAATATCGTTTGAGGATAGCGATTCATAATCGTGTTCAAACCTTCCATTTGGAGAATTCTTGTTGCTGATTTTATTTTCGTTCTTCATCAACTTTGTTCAACATGTGCTCTGTGTATCAGATTGCTTGTTCTCTACCCTAAAAGAAGACTTCAATTTTGCCCCCGTGTTTTGATTTTCAGATACATTTTTAATCTACTGCCAGATATTATTGTAACTTAAGGCTTTTTTTCTTTCGTTATAAAAATTTGGATACTTTATATTATCCTATTTGTAGTCATTTTCATGGTTTCAATTGTTATTTTCAGAGCAATTTCGTATCCTAACTAGAATTAAATCTTCTTCTTTTTTTGTCATCGAAAGCTTCACAAGCATACATTTTCTCTCTCTCTTATTTTCAACCAAACATTTTTCAATAAATAATATTACACTTTAACTCAAAACTTTTCTTTCTTTTTTAATTACACATTCTTTAAAAAAAAACACTATTATAAAATCAATCGTGTTACATGTACATCATTTTTTACATTATAGCACGTGACAATATGATATTAGACAGTTTAAAATAAACACACATTTTCCCGCCTACAATTTTTTAACTCCAATAAAATGTACGCAATGATGTCAATTTCACAATATACTCTTAACATTATTCATTATAAGATACATGTTTTCACCAAAACTAACAAAAGTTCATAAAAGTAAGAAATGGTGCTGCAATTCGACTGTTAAATCCACTATGTGGTTTCCTGTATTATAATGAACCCTGCGAAGCCCAACAAAGTTAATTGCCAATCCAGGACCAGGCCCACGCCCATGAGTAAATTTAAAGACATAAATGCTTCAACGGTGCAATTGTATTTACGAAAATAGAAATCTCGGGTCTTCTCCTCCCACTGTGCCCCATTTTTTACTTTTAAGGTTTGATACTGAATACTCTGCTCACAAACAAAAGGTAATTATTTCAACCATATGTATTTTTATTTTTGATTGCTACGCAGTGTATAAAACAGTTCAATTGATTCAATTTTCCTTTATTTTCCCGTAAAATCCCAGGGAAAGAAAAATGATTATTGTTTATTCTTTATTGAAGGTTTCCTCTTCGTTTTTTTTTCTTAAATTGATAGAGTGCATTGACTTTTATCAACGATTTTCATTTTTCCCTTTTTGTCGATTTAGTTATTTTGCCCTTTAAGTGAATTTTTGGTCAATTATTGAATTACACATAGGTATTTAATTTTTCGGTTATGCTACGGTTACCAAACCTCTTACGTAATATTGGCCCGAATTGACAAGTGGCGGCCCCTACTGGGGGAGCCTGTCCAAGTAGGGCGCCACTTGTCAATTCGGTCAAAAATCATGTAAAAGGTCAGACACAAATAGATTAATTCTTAATTTTTTGGTTTATTGATTTGTATAATTTGAAACTTCAATTGTATTTATGATTTCGCCAGTGCAGAATGCCTTTTCTGCTGCATTTGGACGAGGACTGGGTAATTGTCTGTTGACATTATTATGCATTTTGATTGTATGGTTGCTTGTTTGGAAATATTGCTAATTTTAAAGAATTAATGTCTATGTTTTATGCTGTCTTATATTGGGAGTATAAACATAATATTGTTGGTATACATGTTATGCTTCTACTGTGGATAGGACTGTCAGAAACTGTGGTAAATGAATGGAATTATTATTTTCTAATTATAACTAGTGCACGAAATTTATATATCACTCGGATATAGTACATTATCATTAACCCAAGTGAATTTTATGTTGTAAGTAGCAATTAGAGTTTCTGTTTTCAGCTGCAGTTTTCTGACAATCACCTTTACTTCATTCCGGAATTTTCCTGTCTGTGTAATAAAATGGAAGGTGTGGAGAGATGACACTTTTATGAATTTGATTTGATTTTTTTCCCAGGAAGAGGCTACTGAAGAATGGCAAGCACTGTGGATGCAGTAGGAGATCCTGTTCCCAATTCACCTCTCCTCATGGCATCATGGAAACACATATCAACTAATTGTCGTAATGAGAATTTGGCCTTCCTCAAATGCAAGAAGGCTGATGGAAACCCCGAGAAGTGTCTTGACAAAGGCCAACAAGTTACTCGCTGTGTGCTTAGCCTGTAAGTAAATTTTCACCTGCATAAGCATAACAGGCCTGAGAGTGTTTCAAATTATTGTTTAATATTATTCATCTGTCTGGTTCATAATCAATGTGGTCCTGTCTGCGAATCATTATGGTAGCTAATGATAATTATGACTTTTCTTATTAGTAATAAAGTGTCTAAATTTGCAATTGAAGTTTTGACAATATTCTGGAAATATGATTACTTCTTTTTGGTCTTTGACACCAATTAAAAGCTAAATTTGATGCAATATCCTGTATATTCTATCTTAGATTGTAATTTATTAGACACTAAATTTAATCCAGCTACTTCTTTTATATGATTTGGCTTATCATAAGAGAGATAAGATGGCACTATATTAATTTTGTAAGATAATCTTACTTTTTTCTCAAAATATACTAACATATATGCATATTACTACCACAACATTTAGGAGCCATCGAGTAGTTAATCATTTTCCAAAGCTGGATGAGTCAGACGCAAACTAGTTAGTCCTGAAATTCTCCACATTAGGAATACTTGGGAATCCTCCTACCACTCTTGGTTGAAATTTATTTTCCACGAGGTTAGAATATCTGCACATGCTGACAAAGAAGATTCTTCGAATTAGTCACCTTGTTCTCTTTTTCAGTATCCCTTTATCTTTTGTTGTTTTCGAATGTGGACAGTTCAGGTATAATTGGAGTGAGAGTATACTGAATTTGCACTTTAGAGGCATTGTGGGTCACAAATAATTAAGATCTTTATATTCATATGCATTCCATTTGATAAATCGCATACGATGTAGACCCAGTAAACCGTGTTGGAATTGGATGAGTAATATAAACGAGCTTCTAAGCAAATCTCATAGGCTAAATTCCATGATCCCGCTTGTTCTTAGTACGAATTCCATCTTTTAGGCATTCAAATTGGCACCTTTGTATTTTGGTGGAAAATAGAACTTTATTTAATTAGTAGGAGACAGATTTATTTATGGCAGTTTTCTAGAATTTGTGTTTGTTTAGAAGAGTAAGTTAAGGCTTTTTTGTTTAGAACTTTTGCGTGCCTGAAAGCCATCCTCTTTATTTGATAAATTGGAGTTCCAACCGTGTGTTTACAAGGAAATTAATCTCTCTCGGGTTACTCCACTATGATGTGATCTGGTGACAAGGAAGTTCTGGTCTCCTTTTTTTTTTTTTCTCTTGGGGTGGTGTTGGTATGAAGTTGACCTTTAGTTTACGTGTTTTTATGAATTACTCTTCCTCATCAATATCTCGAGTTGCACTGCCAAGATCCAGACCCCACGTAGTATTTGCTTAATCATTTCAGGGTGGAATGAATTTAGTCAGCTAAATGCACATCTGGGTTCGGATTCAATTTCCTCCTTGTAGCCCTCTGCCTGTGCCAAATCTGGAACCTTCCAGGCATAGCCTGTATTTACCTTGAAGCTAATTTTCATACTCCACATTCTCCTCACATCAATCCATCCTCTGCTGGTCCTGTGTTTCCAACTGCTGCCCCATGAATATTGATGTTAAACTAACCACAAACAGGAGGGGTCTCCATTTAAAATGAACCGCGACTTTGGGAGCTTTTCACCCGTCAGAGCAAGCTGCACTTCTTTCACATTCTGTAGTGTGGTACTGATTTGCCAGTTGGTGTCATGGAATTCCACATAAATGACTGAGATTCTTCTGTTCCAAATATGTCTTAGTGCTTCAAGAGTATAGGACAATTCTCTTCAGGTCTTAGAAGTTTGATAATTTAGGTTACAAGTTCCAATCAACCTAATGTTAAAGATTGAAGTGTTCACAAAATTGCCCAAATGTGTTTTCTCCTGAAACTAAAACCCCTTTCTTTATGCCCCGATAGGGTTACCGCTTGTAGTTCAATGCTTTTAGCCTGAATTTCACGTGGGAAATCTTCAAATCTTTACATCCCATACTGTGTTTAGGAGACCTTACTGTTATGAAAGTGCTACTCGAGGATATTAATTTTGTTGTACAAGATAATTATTCTAGTTGTTTTCTAGAGTCCTTGTCAATACTAGATTAATTGAATCTTGACGAAACTCTGCATGATATTAATTTCGTTTTTGAACGCCACTATGATGATTGGAATTTAGGACTTAAATCCCTGACAAATCTTAACGATTTTGTAATTGGCTTGCAGCCTGAAAGATCTCCACCAAAGGTGCAACAAAGAGCTGGATTCTTATGCTGGGTGCATGTATTACCACACGAATGAGTTTGAAATGTGTCGTAAAGAACAAACAGAGTTCGAGAAAGCATGCCCATTTGATTGAATAACGAGTGTACCCAATCGTATGAGCAGAATAAATTCACCACATCTGCAACAAGTGGATTCTTCTTTTGAATGATCTGTTTCTGATTTGTATTCCACCATTCTGAATGACGAGATTTTTATGGATTTGCATTTAAATGCCAAAGACATGCCAGCTCATCTCCAATATCGAGTGTTCATTTTTGAATGTTTTACCGTGACAGTTTATTTGTCTCGATGAGTTCGTCTTTTGACACCTGCATTATGTTTTATTGGAATAATTCCCAAACAATATAAACTCTCTTCTAGTTTATACATTTGTGAATTTTCGTTTAGTTTTTTATACAAGTTGGTGAAATGTGGTTGAAAAGCTAGATGAAGTGTGTCATGCATAATATGTGGTTGAAAAAGGGTTTTTGGAAAAAATGAATTTCAAGAAATTGGAATCAACCCACGATTTTCTTGGATTTACAATTTCATTGTCATTCATTCATCAAATCAAGCTACATGCCAAAAATAATATTACGAACAAATAATTTCATAATTGTTCTCTATTTAAATATTATTTTTCTTTTCAAACTATTCAAAATACACTAATCTACCTACAAATAGGGTTAAATCAATCGATGATCATACAACTTTATACTTAGTGTTATCACTAATCATGGTCACCCAACTTTATATTTAGTGTCATCATAGCCACCCAATTTGATTTTCACACAATTTATTTTCATCATTTTCATTAATTTTAAAATGAGTGAAATGATAACTTTGTATTATATATATATAACTATTTTTTTAAAAAAAAAAGCAAAAATAATAATTTTTTCTTATTTTAAAATAAGTTTTTATTTTATTTAAAAACGTTTTTTAAATAATTTTTATTTTATTTTATTTTTTTAAGGATCGTTTTTAAAATAACTTTATATTTTATTTTATTAAATTTTTCTAAGTAACCTTTTTTAAATAAGTTTTTATTTTATTTTTAAAACATTTTTTTAAATAAGTTTTTGTTTTATTTTATTTTTCTAAGTAACTTTTTTTAAAATAATTTCTTGTGTTATTTTATTTTTTTAAGTAACATTTTTTTAAAAATAAGTTTTATTTTATTTTTTAAAGTAACTTTTTATTTTATTTTTTTTAAAATAAATTTTAATTTTAATTTATTTTAAAAATATATATTTTATATATAATGCAAAGTGTCATTTTACTCTTTTTAAAATTAATGAAAATTGGGAAAAGAAGTTGGGTGACATAATGAAATGTTATATGAAATTAGATGATCATCTTAAAACTTTATATGAAATTGGATTACCATAATGAAATAAAATTAAATTAAGTGATCATGATGACCAATTAAGGGATAAACATTCTCACTGCGTCCTTGCCGTGCCGAATGGAGAGATACGCATTCTCACTGCGTGACACTTAACCTGGAAAAGAACGAGACAACCATTCTTGACGACCAATTGGCCCTATATGCACGGCATTTACACTTCAATGAAGTTCAGTTACTGCATGTTTGTTGTATCTATGCAACCATTCGCTATAGATTCCATTGCTCGGGATGTAGTGGTCGGTTGATAGTGTAGTGAATCGAGTGATACCCAGTTGCATCATATCTATGTTTGGTATGAAGAAATTTCAATTTTCTAACTTGTAAATCCTACAATTCTGTAAGGGTGAGTTTCGCTTTGCTCCTCAATTTTTCAGGTACCTGACATTTGGGAAAAGAGCGACTAAGGAGCATGTGTGCAGAAATCAAGCGTCTTTCGCTGAACTTAAATATAAGTAATAAGTTATTACAAAGGGTACATTTGACATGTCTTTTTATTATCTTATGTTAACTTCTTTTAAAACTCTTCTAGTCCGATAAAAAACATAAAAAATATTTAAACATATTTACAATTAATTTCTTTAATTTTAAAAGTAATTTTTGACTTTTCAGGAGTCCTAAATGACTGTTGTTTGTTAGCAGTAGGCCTCGAAATGAACAAATGCTAATATTGTCGTTTGGGCTGGAGAAAATAGTAGTGGTACGCCTAAAGATAGACTCGGCTTTACCCCCAACGTGGCCCATTGAGAACGACTCAGGTTCATCAACAAGCCTTTTTTGTAAGGGAAAAATTTATAGGTCGGGTATTATCTTTCATTAAATAAAAAATCAGACCTCAATGTTTAATTTTACAAAATTCGGGTTTTCCTATGAATTAATTAATTAATTATATTTTACAATTAATCTATTAAATTTAATATTTAATTGTAATATAATATAATTGACCCACCCCACCCCACATCATCCCCACTGCTCCAGCGACAACTCCGGCGACAATTCCGACGACTGTTCTCCGGCAGCGCTTAATTCTGACGAATATTCCGATGACCGTTTTGCCGCCACTGAATTTCGATAATTGCTCCGATCCCGAGGTCACAGATATCTTATTCAATAGTTGAAAATTTAATTTTCGATCACAACATATCAAATTAATTGGCCACAAATTATTTTGAGGTCACAATTGAAAAAATGTATAGGTCACAGATTTTTAATTGATTACAAATAAAGAAAATTTGTTGGTCACAAATTATATATTGAGTCACAGATTAATAAATTTTAAAGTCAACAGTTACCATATAGATGGTCACATACACTCAAACACGTCCCCCAATCATAGCACATCACAAATAATTGGTCACATGTCACAGATCAACCAAATAGCCAAATAGATGGTCACAAACACTTCGTCCCATCCGCTGCACCCGTTCCCCAATCTCAATACACCTGGTCACAGGTCACACAACGACCAAATAGTTGGTCAAAGACAATTCGTTACATCAATTATTGGTCACAGACGCCGTCGCCGAACAACACCACCATTGTCAGACACCACCACCACAATCACCGCCGTAATAATAACAAAAACAACCATCCAATCGCCGTCCGTACCACCACACCAAGAAAAACACTCGTACCACCAACATTCGACCATAATCCCTAAAACATCCACCAACAATAACACCACCAACAACCACCGCCGTCTGAACAGCACCACCAACAATAACACCAACAACAACAACCACCACCACCCAAACCGCCAGCACAGAAATCTGTCCCCACACCCACGCACACAGATCTGCCCCCACACGCACCCACGCACACACAGCAGAATGCACTCACGCCGGTAGCACCATGCACACAGCAGAACGCTGAATGCTGCTGCGACGCCGGTAGCAGCGTCGCGTCACGCTGCCGATCACGTTGCTAAACGACAGTAGCATCCCGCTGCGGCGTTCGGTCATGCTGCTGAACGACAGCAGCGAAACGCTGCTGATCACAACGGAGGGGTAGGAGAGAGAGAAGTGAGGGAGGTGGCCGACGGTGGTGGGAGGAGTCGGAGGCGATGGTGGTGAGAGGATAGAAATGGAAGCGGCGACATTGATGGGATGAGAGAAATGAAGAGAAAGGGATAGATTTAGGGTTTTAATAGATTTTTTGTTTTAATTTATTAAAATGATAAAAACCTGAAAAATGCAAAAATAAAGTAAAAACCTGATTTTTTAAAAACTCAAACTAAATGCCTGGTTTTTGGTAATTTTCACTTTTTGTAAAGCTTTAAAAAACAAACGGACTGACTTAGCCCAACCCATTTTAATTGGTCCATTGCTTAAGCACACATGATCATCACATGATGATGATAGAAATTGGAGTTGCGATTTTATTCAAAGAGAAACCATCAATATATAGTACAACTCAATAAACTAAATATGTAAGGATAAATAACAATTCTTAAAATTAAGCACATCATCATAATCATCAATCATCTTGATCTTCAATGATTCCTTGATTTCCTCTATCATATATTTTGTTGCTGTTAATACCCTCCTTCAAACTTTGCTGGGGTTGGAGGCATAGTTTGTTGTTTAAATCTTCATCCTTGTGAAGATATGTCACATGTTGTGATGGTCTGAATTCGCCCTTGTTTTTTTTTTCTGCCAATATTGTATATCCCGTATTGCATGGGTTGTGTCTTTGAGAGTTTGTTCAGAGAATGTTTCGATGATTCGGACTTTTGATAAGTAATGGATTCATACATTGATTTTTGGTATGAATTTTTGTTGTTGCTGTGCTGTTTGAATTTGGTGCGGGTAGGATATTGATTTGTATTATCTGGATCTTGAATGATATATATGGTGGAAGATAACTTGAGATGAGTGAAAATCAAATTGTTATGGGTAGAAAAGTGAAATCATGATGATTCATATAGAAGCATTGATGATGATGAGAGTTTTTTTTTTTTTTTTTTTAAATGGAAAAGTTGGCCGGACGAGCGGCATTAGGCCGCTCGCCGGAAGCGAAAGCTCGAAACCTGCTCTGATACCAAAAAGAAATTCTGATGATGATAGAAATTGGAGTTGCGATTTTATTCAAAGAGAAACCATCAATATATAGTACAACTCAATAAACTAAATATGTAAAGATAAATAACAATTCTTAAAATTAAGCACATCATCATAATCATCAATCATCTTGATCTTCAATGATTTATCTTGATCTTCAATGATTCCTTGATTTCCTCCATCATATATTTTGTTGCTGTTAATACAATGTACGTTGGACATGTGATAAGCACGTGAGCCTAATCATTCATTTGAGAAGGATGGCGGAGGCATCCTTTGAGATTCACAAAAATTCTTTCTGCACATTCCTCACAACGTCATCATCATTTCTTGCCTGCACGAGCTTGCCAGCACAACTTAACCCATCTACCTCCCCCCACTCCCAGTCCCACCTTGGTGAAAATTAGGGAAAAAGAGAAAACCAAAAGTTACGGTTCGATATAGTATTATGTACGAGTAATGTCACGTTGACGTTGACATCATATGCGTTCAGAAACAATTTAATAAAAACCGATTTATCGTTCAAAAAATTTGGATGTATATTAACTTATCTAACCATAGACAAGAAATTAATTAATTTTTTTTTTTAATTGTAAGCAACTGCAATGGTGCCAACTCATTGGATGAGGAATACCAGCTTGCACCACCATGACTCCTTTGACACTAGTCTATACATATATTCTATTGCCAACTCTTGATGATCTGGTGGTCAAGATTGAATATTAGTCATTTACAAATATGCCCTTGTTTGCCAAACAGCTGGCCACGTTATATTCTTCAGAGATGAGGGGATAAAAAGGGGACAAATTATTTGGGTTGGGGGGAGAGAGAGAGAGATGTTTTTTGTGGGTAGAAAAAAGCTATTGAAAAATGACATAGAAAATCATTTTGCACTTTGTACTTTTAATAACACCGGTTCGAATGAACGTGCATTGCAAATTATTCAGGAATGTTTTATAAGTGTCGTAAAAATAATATTGACCATTTATTTACCATTTTGATCTAAATATAAAAAAATGCACATCACTAAAAATAAATGTTAATTATTATACAAGCATAGTAAATTTGCACATCACCAATCTAGGAGTCATCCTATCATTAGTCATATTAATTGGCCCTAAATCGTTGCATTTAATTAAATTTGTAATTTAGTATCACTAGTATTATCATCTAAATTGGTGATTACACTAATTGTGTTAAGCTTCGGTTTGGTAAACATTCAAATTTTCATTCTTGTACTCATTTTTAACCACACATTTTTCAGTAAAATAATATTTTTCATCACATCAATAATTTTTCTTTCTTTTTCAACCACAAATTCTCCATCAAATTACTATTCCAGAATATATTCTTTCAAAATAATGTGGTTCAAACATATCCTATATAACATTACTCCTGTTGTAGCTTTTTGAGAAGTGGAAAATGGAACTACTTGAATTGGATAGGATTGTATCGGAAAATACATAAATTTCATTACTTTTTTTTTAAAAGATATCTTTCAATATATCTATGTCCTCTGGCTCGGGATGAATCTTAAGTTTTTTTTTTTCTTGTTTATTTCCTGGATTAAATATTTCAGCTACCATCTTGAATGGTAATAAAAAAATTAAATACTGAATACTGAAATTGGATTCTATTTATTTTTGTATTTTTTAGTATCTTCTTTGTAAGAAGTTTATGAAAACTAAATTAAGCAGCATTTTTGGAAATATTTTGATTTTATAGTATGTCCATGTTTGGTTTAGATAAAAATTTATTTTTTAATAGATTTTGATAAAATATATGATTAAAAATTCCATAAGTTTGACTTAAAAATATGTGGTTAAAATTTAATTATTGAGTTTGACTTAAATTATAATCAGTTTTTTACTTTTTTAACCAACTAGACAAGGGCTAGTGGTGGCAATGGGCCGAGCCGAGCCGGCTCGGCCCATGCCAACACGAGCTCGTGGCTCGTTACCCACGAGCCGAGCTTCGACTCGGCTCGTGGGCTTTTGGGCGACCTCGCCCAAACGAGCCGAGCGCTCGGCTTGGCTCGTTTTTTTTTTACACACATAACACACTAGTTTAATTGTAAAAGATATATATATATATATACACATTTTGTGATTAATTTCTAAATATACATTTTCAAAAAAAATTTATAATTTTTTAAAAAATAAGAACAAAAATTGTTTTGTTGAGTTACTTGAGTAATATGTTTTTTGTTTACCATTTTATACTTAAAATTAAAAAAATATATATATGTAAAGTATAAACACATTTTATAAACCATTTTTTAAATATACATTTTTCAAAACATTTTTATTTTTTATAAATAAAAAAATAAAGATAGACTCTCCTCCTTTATCCGGGTTTGGGACCGGCTACTTCATTTTTTAGTAGGCGGAGTTAAAAATTGTACACGAACAACTTGTTACGTGTACAATTTTTTAAAAACTATTATAAATGTATGAAAATTAAATTTTGTGATGATTATGGTGAAATTAAATAGCACTTACTTGGTTACAGGCAATTTCGGCATATTTATCTTGAATTCGATAATTAGCGTCTTCCCAATCTTTCACGCACATTAACGCTTTCAAAATATCTTCTTTTAGTCGACTCCTGACCTCAGAGAGAACCCTCTTCCCTGCACTAAAAGCAGACTCCGAAACTACAGTGCTAACATGAGGTGTTAGTAGATCTTTTGCCATTGCAGAAACTACTGACCATCGACGTTCATTATCTCGCTAAAATTTAATTACCTCTTCTGAATTTTTCTTAACTTCTTTGTTAGTAGGCAAAGTATGACGAAAGTAATCGATTAATTCAGATGGCAACGCATTTGGACTATTACTCGAAGTTTGAGTACATGCAGTGGATGACAAACTACTACTACTACCACCAGATGAACCACATACATATGCAAATGAATTAAATCTATATGAGTTCATGCTTTCGAATAAATCTAAAACTACATCGTCGTCATCCGTTTGATTAGTGAGAGGAGTAGATGTAGGTACACGAGTAATATGTGTACTCATTCGTGAAGCATATAATTCGTACATTTCACGTAATGTTTCTTCCAAATTCCTATAAGTAATAGGTATACTAAAAGTTAAAGAATTTGAAATTTTATCAATTACAAATTTAGTAACCGATAAATTATATCGGTGGCCCATGACACATGCTAAAGAAAATAATACAGGTAATTTTTCCCAATATTTTCTGAATTTTAATTCCATAGAATATATAACTGCATGAAAATCGGGGTCATTTTCAAATCTTTTAAAAGTCCTAACAATTGTATAAAGACGTTCAAGAACCATACAACTTGTAGGATAATAAACGCCAGACAATATATTTGTAGAATCATAAAATATCGTCAAATTTTTTATTTTATTTTAAGAACTATATTCCAATCGGTTTCATTCAAGATACTTTCGTCTTCATCTCTAACATGCCTATTGTTATAAAATTCAGTAATTAAATATTCGAAACCTTCACATGATTTTAATAATAAGTAAGTGGAATTCCATCTATGGCCTACGTCAGTAATAAAGGTTTTTGTATTTGTCATTCCATTTTCTGAACAAAATTCTTCAAATGCTTGTTTTCGACTAGGTGTAATTGTGATATATATAAGTGCACTCATAATTCGATCAATTTCATCCTTAACATGTTTTAAATCGTCTTGTACTACTAAATTAAAAATATGACATACACATCGAATATGAAATAAATAACCACCAAAATCGGGTTAAAGTACTCTATGCAATTTATCGATAACAACTTTATTTACGGTAGCATTGTCGAACGTAAAAGAACGAATTTTGCTCTCGCATTTATACTCTTTAACTATATTTATGATAGCATTAAATATAGTTTGGGCGTTGTGCGGGTACTCAACAATTTTAAAAGTAATAATTCTTTTATGCATGACCAAAAGTGGGTCTATATAGTGTGCAGTTGCAGCAATGTAACATCTCTTATTAATCCCTTTCCACATATTAGAAGTTAAAGATATCACACCCCCATATTTCTCTAAATCATTTATCAATAGTTGTTTTGTATGAAGAAAATATTTAATTGTATTAGCACAGAGAGTATTTCGACTTACCCCAACATACCTCGGCTAAAGATATGTTTTGACGTAGTTCACGAAATGTTGGTTGTCCGCTATTGCTAGTGGCAACTCAGACACGGCAACATTCGAGCTTCCTCCTCTGAATACATCCATGTAGAAAGTGGCGTAGTACCACGGCACCTGGAGAACCAAACTGTAGTTGAGTTTGACCAGCTGGAAGAAACCCATGTTTGGTCACACATGTTTTGTAGTGGCGATTGAGGTGTGTAGTTCCAATGCCTCTTTGCCATGCCGTCGTTGTTGGCAGTATTTACATACTGCTTTGGTTTCGGGGATTCCATCGACCAAACGACCGGTTTGAATCAATTTAAAATGGTCCCAACATTTTGCCTTGTTCTTCCCCTTTCTTTTCCCTCTTGCATCGAGAATATTTGACGTAGGCTCTTCATCTTGTTCCAAATCAATTGGAACACTAGGATCAACATCAACGTCATTCAAATCAATTGAATGACTACCTTCATGAACGTCGTAATCTTCAATATTTTCTGGAATTGGTAATTCATTGAGACTGGAGAATTCATTCCCAAATTGATTTTAGGCAGGTGTTTGTGTTTCGTTCTCCATACCGAACAAGTTTTCAACAAATGATCGTGAATCCATTTGTTATGAATAATAGAAATGTAGAACATGATTATAGAATGAATGAATGATATTGTTGATAAATAAATAGAGATTGGAGAATGTAAATTGTATAGAGTAGATAATGAGAGAATAAAGAATGATATTTGTGGAAAAAAAAGTTTAATTTATGTGGGTATTTAATTCAGTGACCAGAACGGTCATTGACTTTTTAAATTTTTATTTTTTTTTATTTTTTTTTGGCGAGCCACGAGTCGAGCGGCTCGTGGCTCGTTATTATTATTATTATTTTTTTTAAATACCCACGAGCCGGCTCGTCTACAGTGACGAGCCGAGTCTCGGCTCGCACATGATCCGCCTAGCTCGACTCGTGCTCGGGCTCGTTTTTTTACGAGCCCGAGCGGCTCGTGGGCATGAATAGTACGAGCCGACGAGCCGCTCGGTTCAATTGTCAGCTCTAACTAGGGCTATATATTTGAGAGTAAAGTTGAAAGAGTCTCGGCCTATTTAAGCATGAAGCCCATATCTAATGGGCCATAATGCTTCTGGTCTATCATGCCTGTCCTACACGATGGCATAGCCCATTTGCACGTGAATTTGTCTAGCGATCATTTAGAGAAACTTTAGTTTAGGATCTCACCCTTTCCATTAGTGTGGAAAGGGATAGAGGTGTCGGACGGATAGGTCGGCTAGACTCGTGAAAATCGGTCCAGATCAATTCGGGATCGCGGGCCGACCTGTGACCTGAGCAGGCGGTTCACGAGTCAAGGAGGTGTGACCCGCGGGCTCGCGGGTTTCACCTTCACTGGCCGTGAAAAAAAAATTAAATACTATAGTTAAGTAGGTGTCAATCTAGTTGGGATGTACTTAAACTATAAATTAGAATAAAAGTAGGTACCAACCTAGTTGTGATGTACTTATGCTATAATTATTTGATAATAGTAATTAGAAATACATTTAGTTGTTATTTGTTTAAATTAAATTTAACTTTGCAAAGTTATAAATAATTCATGTCACATTAAATTTGAATTCTATATAAATATTTCTTGGTATAAATATGAATTTATCATTTTCTTCAATTCTTAGTTCACTTTTAACAAAAAAAAAAATATTTTTTGCTATAAATATGAAAAATTCTATATTTTATAATTTCATTTATACAATCATACAGGCCAAATCGGAACAAACTGCGACCCATGACCCACATGGGCTCGACTTGGATGGGTCAGCCGGCGGACCTAGGTTGTAGTCCAAAATTGTGGGCTGACCCGAAACCGGCCCGGAACCCGTAGTGGATGGGTTTTTTTTCTTCACGCGGGCCGATATCGGACTCATATGTTGGCGGGCCCACTCCTGCCCGACCACCCAGATTGACACCTCTAGAAAGGGAGGTTCTTATTCCCAAACTATTTAAAATATATAAATTTGAGTTTTTTCGTGACGAAACCTGTCCATGTAAACATAAAATTATACATGATTTTTTGTGTAACTTAAAGATGTAGCAAGGTTGGAGCTAGAATTTTGGTTCGATGAGGGAAAAATCACTTGATCCCAAATCAACGGTTTTAAAATCACGATTTCTATTCGATTTGATGGATTAACTATTTCTAACCACCCCTTCTAAACAATATGTGTTAGAAATAAAGTTTAGATCGAAATTGTCATAATATAATATATGCTAGCATTGGCTTTTTAGAACATGGTTACGCGCTGAATGAAATGATCGATATAAAAATTATATAATCGACTCCACATTTATAAAAGTATTGATATATATTATTGTCCTCGTAACAATTAGACATCGAAACTTTACTTTTAACAATAAATTTTCTTAATAGAATAATTAAATCTCAATGATATCGTTCTTTTGCCGTCCTTCTAATCTTATTTTTCGAATAGAGTTACAAATAAACGGTTCCTTCAATTATCTCTTTTTAATTAAAAAATATACCTAATTGAACAAGGCCGGCCAACATTAGGATGGAAAAATACGTGCATGCAAGACGTTCATAATTTTTAAATATCACTTACCAGATTTGTCTTAAAAACTTTTCTTATTTAGTTAGTTAATCCATTATTAGGTGCTAAATATTGTGAACTTATCATAATTAGACCAGATTTCCTAGCAAACTTAGAGAGATTTTTTTACTCAAACTGCATTGCACCGAAATTATAGCAATTAATCTTCATTTAAACTGAAATATGTATAGAATTAAAATATTCTGAATAATGAACTGTTGCCACGTGCTGCCCCGTACACACCTCAAAAGTCTTCAGACAACTCCATAAACTGAGTACCTAGTCAAAATTGACAGCTAATCGTCGTACAATTTAATGGATTTAACAAACGTGACAACCTGTCCTTTTTCCCATTCTCATACCAAAAATGTTTATTCGCGTTGGTGATGAAAGGCAAATTTAGCAAAAAATATTGCAATCTTAATGTATGTACATCGAGTTTGACATAATATGTATGGTCAATCTTTTTATACATGGACTTTAATCAATGCTCAGATTTCCTACACAGAGGAGGGTGTTGAGCGTGATTTAAAAAATGGTGTACAACTAGCTTAATTCAAAATATTGTACCCTTCTGTAAACAAAAAAATTTGGACGAGTAATGAGATTATCATTCACCAACACCATTCATGGCGAACTATAGTAGTTTGTAATCAAGAAAATGTCTTCGACTTCAAACCGACAAGAGCTCGACTTGGGGTTTCACCGTGTAGAATTTTTCTTCACATGCGACGAGAGGGACTAAACCTAAAAAGAAGTGGGAAAGGTATGAAAAATTAAATTAAATTTACTATCAATGTAAATTATTTGGCTGGATCTTGTAAAGATAAATAAAAAAAATTATGTACGTGCATATCGAAAATTGCATTGTCGGTTCTTAACCTATTGTTTCCGTAGTAAGTTGATATCCCATCTTGAAAAATGAACAAGTTCTAAATTTTTTAATATTTTTGGACAACATGGGATATCACTATAGAAGTTGTTCAAATATTTGTAAATTGTTATGCGATCCCTATGAAAAGAGTAATGTTATTTAACTTCACTAACGTTAAGCATTAGTTTTTGTGCAATGGAGTTCTTGTCTACAAATTATTTTTATCTTGATCTCTTGTAGGTATTGAACCTCATAATAGCATTATTCTTATAAAATTGTATGGGTGTTCAAATTTCTAGACACGAGTCTAAATTCGAAAATAAAACCTAGCTTCACGTAATCGAGCCGATCTAAGGGGAGTTCGGACATTTTCTTTCATCATACAATTACGATAATAAAAGAAGTTAAAGATCAACTTGTTACTGGATTAACCGATTGGGTCCAATAGTATATATCGAGTGTGAGAGAGAGAGAGAGAGAGAGAGAGAGAGAGAGAGAGAGAGAGAGAGAGAGAGAGAGAGAGAGAGAGGGTTTGCAATATAGCAAATGAGTAAAAACGAGAAATGAAGAAAATGGAAATTGAGTAATTAAGCAAGGTAGAGCGATGAGACCACGTTGGTGTCCTCAGCCCAATGTCCAACTGTCTGCCCTTCTGTCTCATTGTTTTTCTCCATTATATTCCTACACACACACCCCACCCCATCCACCAAACGCAATTGTGCCCATATATAGATATCTAAGTACACATCTATATATATTCACATTCAACAGGTTTTTGGGTGGGTGGTTGCTTGGAGAATTCTCTCTGAGTGTGTGTCTCTGTGTATATATACATATACAAACAATATCTTCAAGCATATACTTTGAAAATGACGATAAGCAACAACAATGGAATGGGCGACACAACATTGACAAAAGTGTTTGTCGGAGGCTTAGCATGGGAAACTCCCAAAGACTCCTTGAAATCTCACTTTGACAAATATGGTGAGATTTTGGAGGCTGTTATCATCTCCGATAAGGTCACCGGCAGATCCAAGGGCTATGGTTTTGTAAGTAGTAATCTGGTCTATGCATATCAGTAGTACTGGATCATAACATTTCTTTATTCTCTTCATATTTTTGAAATGTTATTCTGTTATTATATATAGGTCACTTTTAAGGATGTCGAGGCGGCTAGAAAGGCTTGTGAGGATGCCACGCCGATCATCAACGGCCGTCGTGCCAACTGCAATCTGGCGGCGCTTGGCGCCCGCCGCCCTAGGTCCTCCTCTGCGACGCCTCCCCAGCAAGGTAACTTGAATTAAGATTTAAAATTTCTTTTTACTTTATTATTTCCATAAATATAATAAAGAGCACGAGAAAATCATTGCCAAAACTATCCTTTTTTAGCAGTTAACAAATTATAATGGTATTATTTTTGGAAAAATAAAATTAATGGAGAATTAAGAATAATTTTCAACAAAATTGAAGGGGTTAATGTTGGACCAAGGGCTACTTCAACAGCACCTGCGAATCACGTGCAATGGTACCATCCAGCTGGAGCACCTACTCCTCCCCCGTTTCATCACCAGCAGCACCATCAAGCTTTTCCTGTTTATGGGTATTCATGTGCTGTCATAATATGATTTGATACTCCACACAATTATCCTACACCTGCAATTTACGTTACTTTTACTCCTTCTCAGGTATTCTCCAACATATATTGCCACCACATACATGAATTACAATCATGTAAGTAAATCCGCATTCATAAATTGTTATTTCTTTTTTGACAAATCGAGAGCTATGTAATGGTTTACATACAGATGAGGTGTCAAAAAGAGAGTCGAAAAGTTTTTTTTTTTAATTATTTGATTGAAGAAATTCTAACACAATCATATTTCACCATATCGTGTATGTAAATTATTATATATATGTAGCACAATTGATCTTGATTTGATCAATGTGCATTAAGGTGACGAAATTTGTGAATATAAATCTTTATATAATTTTGTTTTTGTTCAGAAACATGGGCATTTTTCTCAAGTATATCCAGCCCAGCCCATGATGAACTCAAATGCAGTGATGCCTATGTACCCTCTCTACCACTTTCATCAGTCACACGCAATGGGCCTTCCAGCCCACGTTTACTCACCAACCTCAGCTGGCCCAATTCCTACAGTTCCGGCCCTGATTTCAAAGCCCCCATCTCTTGCTGCTTCTAATTCAGGTAAATAATCTCAACATTTCAATGTGGTCCCACACAGATCCACATGGTCAAAGAGCAAAATTCCATTTTTTATATAATTTTATCTTCTTTTGATTATTTACCTCGCTTGTCGTCCTTATAATTTTGTCATTTCATCCCAAGATCATGCTCCTTAGTGCACGGATCCCAATCATATCATACTCTTTCCATACCAAGAAGAATCTTTTCGAATATTGTCTCGAGAAATATCAATCTCTACGTACTCACTTTCGATGCACAAATAGATTTCTGATAACCACAAGAATCTTTGCATCACATGCAAAGCTACGAAGTGACATGAACATGAGCATGTGGGGGTTTGATATGGTATCATCTGAGGTTAAAAAGTTAGAAAAATTTAAGATTGGTTATTTAATTCCAAGTGGTACTTTTCTGAGCTGTAACATGTTGTCTCTACATTCTATATACAGTTTGCTTGGCTGTGGAATAATTATATGGGGTGCAGGCAGCAGTTGGATGAAGCTTAAAAAATGGCAATAACAAGACAGAGTGATCGCTGCTCAGGAAAAAACAAATTTATTATCAGATAATCTGCAGTGGCTTTTGCGTTTTTTTTTTTTGTTGGTTATTATTTTAGGGATCAAAATTAGTCAGATTTATTAATTACCAATGTCTAACCTCAATTATTTTGTAACATTTTTCATGTAATGGTTACTCATATTTTACGAGATGCCTTCCACGCCTTAATCTTTAACTCAAGCAGTTGACAACAAATGACGTTTTATGTCAATTGTATTACAAAATTTTAAACTTTGTTCTACCTTTTTAAGTTACCTTAAGTTGATTGCATCAACAAGATTAGATGTTTGTTGTCATGTTGGATTTGGGTCGATGCTAACCCAAGTAGTCGACTTGTATGAATTCCCCGCTACAAATTTGTGTGGGTGTCTACAAGACAAAAACTCAACTGGTTTGGATCCCTAACACTATTTATTCAGTTTCAATGGGTTACTTTTTTCAGGAAAAAACTATCACCTTGTTTTTAATACCAAACCAGTTGACATAAGGTGATAATTTCAGCTCCGGCAGAATCCCCAAACTTTGAGGAAATTGATACTTAGGTCTAAATCTTATTATTGGAATTTGAGTCCCCAATCTTTACCTCCTATTACAAAGTGGTGCTTTTGCTGTATTTTTCTTTTCCAAAATAAGCAGATTATATAAGTTTGACACGAAGTTAAAATAGTAAAAACGTATAATAATGGAAAATTAGAAAAAAAAAAAAACAAGGAACATAAGAATGAAAAATACTGTACTCGTTATCAAAAACTTATAGGCTTATTAACACAAAATGTCCCTACGTTTGACAGTTAGTGTGCAAAACATCCCAACGTTTCATTTTTTTGCATTTTTGCCCCTATTTCAACGTTTCAGTGTGGAAAACGTCATTTTCACTATTTTTTAGTGTAAAATGACCAATTTACCCTCAAATTTAAATAAAACAAAGAAAATGAAATGAAAAATAAAAAAATAAATTGTAATTATACTCCCAAACTTTTTTAAAAATGCAAGTGGGTCCAAAAGTTTTATTAAAAGGTTTAAGCATAAAACGTCCCCACGTTTGACACTTAATGCGGAAAACGTCCCTACGTTTCAAACATATTTGTATTTGCTCAATAGCACAAAATGTCCTTACGTTTGACACTTATTACGTAAAACATCCTTACGTTTCATTTCTTTTTACATTTTCGTCCTTATTTCAACGTTTCATTGCGGAAAACGTCATTTTCACTATTTTTCAATGTAAAATAACTAATATACTATCATATTTAAATAAAACAAAAAAAAATAAAAATAAAAATAAATGAGTTCAAAAAATCTTATTAAAACATTCAAACCATCAATCTTTTCCTCATCTCTTAACTTTATCCTCCCTCCACCACCTAAACCACCAGACCCCACCATTTAAACCGTTAATGCTGGCCACAACTATCAGCCTCAGGATTGTAGAGGGAGGTGAGATGGTTTGAATGGTGGTGAGATCTGGTGGTTTAGGTGGTGGAGGATTGTAGAGGGAGGCGAGATGATTTGAATGGTGGTGGGGTCTGGTGGTTTAGGTGGTGGAGAGAGGATAAAGCTAAGGGAGGAGGAGAAGACTGATGGTTTGACTGTTTGAACTCATTTGCACTTTTTAAAAAGTTTGGGAGCACAATTGTAATTTATTTTTTTTTTCCTTTTTTTTCTTTTATTTAAATATGAGAGTATATTGGTCATTTTACATTGAAAAATAGTGAAAATTACGTTTTTTCCGCAATGAAACATGGAAATAAGGACGAAAATGTAAAAAAAAAAATGAAACGTAAGGATGTTTTACGCAATAAGTGTCAAACATAGGGACATTTTGTGCTATTGAACAAATATAAACATGTTTGAAACGTAGGGATGTTTTCCGCATTAAGTGTCAAACGTAGGGACGTTTTGTGCTTAAGCCTTTTAATAAGACTTTTGGACCCACTTGCACTTTTTAAAAAGTTTGGGAGTATAATTACAATTTATTTTTTTATTTTTCATTTCATTTTCTTTGTTTTATTTAAATTTGAGGGTAAATTGGTCATTTTACACTAAAATAGTGAAAAGGACGTTTTCCACACTGAAACGTTGAAATAGGGGCGAAAATGCAAAAAAATGAAACGTTGGGATGTTTTGCACACTAACTGTCAAACGTAGGGACGTTTTGTGCTAATAAGCCAAAACTTATAGTCAACCGCCCTTACCCATTAGCATTGTCGATGACCTCTCTTGCAATGAACTATCAATCTCCATGCCTATCCACTGTCACATATTTTGAAGCTATAAGAAATTTTAGACTATTTTTTAAGTAATCATTCTTCATTCAAGATCTGGCTATAATTGATTGTGATGGGAAAGGAAAGTGTTTTTTTCTTTTTATACTTTTTCCTATTTTTATTATATTTACTCTTCAGTAAAGTAAGTTGTACAAATATGATTGACAATCTTGATTAACAATCATGCGCTGTCAAAATTCGAGCATTTGATGTAAAAAATAGTTTTTAAAATAGATGAATGTGATATTGTCAACAAAGATTGTACAAATATGATGAATGAAATTAAAATTATTTCAAATAAACTTAACCATTATTTTAGACGAAAATTACTAAAGGATCAATTTGCTCTGAAAGTTTAATTTTGAAAACTCAAATGCTTAAAAAAAAGTTGGAAGTTGGAACAGTCCCAAAAGAATTATGCGTCGGGTAAGTAAATAGGAAATTTTCATTTGTATTTACAAAAAAAATTACCAATCCTCTCATATGAAGATGGGTTCCGCACAATAAAAGGTAAAAAAAAATTACCCACTCACCCCACCCCTTGTGATTGTCCGTAAGGCATCTGCATCTGTGCGTAGCAGAGCTCACGTAAAAATGTGTTCTCTGACACAAACACGAGTCTGTTATAGTCGTGACTCAAAACAAACACTCCTCGAGTTCGAACATCACCGAAATAATACTTTCAAGTTTCAACTCCGTCACTGAATCAAACCTTGTAAATCCCAGCTCGCAGTCCTGAAAACAGCGCTCTAAGGTACTCTTTTTCACTTTAATTCTTAAGTTAACACTATGGATTTTCAAGATTGTTCACCCAATATGTATGCCTAGCTACTTTCTTGAATATATGCGCGTATGGTAGATTTACGTTCTTTTTCCGCGAGGGTTTATGGTAATTGGCTCGGATTCTTGTCAAGATTAAGCCTTTTTTGGTTTACGAAGTTGAAATTTTGATTCAGATTTGGTGACTATGGATGATGAGCACGGAGATGTGGGTCCTGCGACTAGTGATGTTTCAGAGCCCACCGTGAGCATAAATGTGCCAAAAGAAACGCTAATGGAAAGTTTTGAACGTGATAGTCAAATTGATGAGTCTTATAACGAGGGAGATGGAGATGGAGGGGAGATAATGGTTGAAGTTGTGAGGTCTGATGTGTTTGTTGATGGAGTCAGTGATCTTAAAGAGCGTGATTTGGGGTCAGGAGAAGTTGGAGAGTTGAGTGGTCATACAACGGATAACAGAAATGAAGCTGCGACGCAAGATTTTCGGGAGGTTAGAAATGCTTCTACTGAAGGGGCTGAAAATAAGGTTGAGGAAATTGAGAGGGAAGAGACAGCACAGAGTGGACCTTGGCACATTGCAGAAAAAGTAGATGTCAAGGTAGGCGAGTCTGTTGATGGTGGGACCCGTGCAGTTTCTGGTTTGGGGTCACCTGGAGATCATGATGCCTTGAGTCCTGTGAATGAAGTTGTTATGGAGAAAGCTGCTGTTATGACTAGAGAAGAAAGGGTTAGTAAAGATGAAGTGTCAGATGAAGATAGTACAAATAACGTAACTCCAGAAATTTTGGACCATCCTGTAGAAGTTGCTGTTGTGGAGGAAGATGTCATGGTACACAAAGAAGAGGCGGTGCACTTAACTTATAATGTTGCAAGTGATGAGTCATTTGTTACGGATTCTGTACCCTTACACGAGACGACTGATGCAGCTGCTGGCAGTGAAGTTGGACCTATTGAAGCTCCCCTGAACACAAATTGTGAAGTTCCCAATACAGTTCGATTTGATGGGATCGATAAGAATGTCGGAGAAATTGGTTTAGTTCATACTGCTTCAGAGCCCCTTGTCGAAAATACCCAAATGGAATTGAGTTGCAATGTTTTAGCTTCAGATCATGGAACAAAAGTTTCAGGTGAAGATGTTTTATCCACAGGCACATTTGTGGTTGGTGCTGTTATTGACAGATTAAATGAGGACTCGATTCTTAAACCGGATGTATTAGTCTCTGATTCTAAGGGTGAGAATCTAGGTTTGAAAGATTTTGATAGCATGAAATCCGGGACAGCACATGGAAATAACAGTGTTCCTTATGCTGATTCAGAGTCTATTCACAAACAGTCTTTTGTTAGTGAAAGAGAGGAAGTTACGACTATGGAAGTTGATGGGTTGCAGGGTGTCAAAGATGAAGGAATAAGTATTGACTTGCCATGCCCCTGCAATGACCAAATCTTGAAGAGTGATGGAAACTTTGAAAACGACATGGAACACAGAAACAAACTGTCGTGCAATGAACCAACAGAATCAGCTGATGGAGGTGATAATACTGTGATAAATGAAGACGAGCTCCTCAAGGTTAAAGGTCTAGCGGATACGACAGATATCTCGACGGGATTAAAGCTAAATGTCTCAAATACAACAAAATCGAATCTTCCAAGAGATGAAGATATAGTACAAGCTGATTCAGGAATGTATACAGACCAGCCTCTGGTTGCCACAGCAGAGGTTGGAGTGATAAATGACCTAAAAGTTGCAAACTCTGACGAAGAAGTTTTGAACAGAGATGCATTTATCCAAAACGATGAGAAGGAGATCTTTACTGAAGTTCCATTGCAATCTCTACACGAGCGTCCGGGTACTGTTAAAATTCTCACATCTGATACTCCTGCCGAGAATACGTATCTTTACACTAAAGGCGAAGAGTCAAAGATAGAGACAACTCCTGCGCAAATGGCAGATGATGATGTTATGGTGAATGATTCTGCTTCTGGTGCTGAAGTTGGGATTGGCAACTTTGTTGAAGAGAATAGATCCATTCAAGATGGGAAACAAGAGGATACTGTCCAAATAACTGAACAGATAGCCCATGGGCTTGATAAGGACGAGATCAAGAATCCCATAGTCAATAATACTATATCAAATGAAGGGACTAGCATAGAGGTTGTTTCTGATGATGCCGTTATGACTGGATTAGAAGTTGCAGTTGGTCCCTCATCTTTATATGACCAGAGTAAATCCGGCTGCCTCTTTCCGGAGGCAAATGACCTGTTGGAGATGCCCATAGCCACTGATGACATTTCTCTGGTGGATGGAAATCACACTGAGGCGAATTTCGTATCCAATGTGGTTTCTACTGAAGGGGTTAAGCAGGCTATTGAAGCAGAAGATGGATCTGGAATGATAAGAGGCAATGATAGTGTGCTGGGTCATGCTTCTGAACCAAAATTTATGGATGAGCAGCAGGAAAGAGAAGGCGATGACAAATATCATCAAGTGGAGGAAGATGATTGTAAGGAACCAATAATAGGAATTGAAGAACATTCTTCTGAGACTGACCAATCAAAAATATCAAATGACGAACAGTTGTCATCTGTAAGCTCGAAACGATCTCGTTATCTATGGCTTCCAGAAAATGAAGGTCAGCTTTCTGTATCTGATCTAGTCTGGGGTAAAGTCAAAAGCCATCCCTGGTGGCCTGGACAGATTTTTGATCTTGCAGATGCTTCAGAGAAGGCAATGAAATATTACAAGAAAGACTGCTTTTTGGTTGCTTATTTTGGAGATCGGACCTTTGCATGGAATGATGTATCCGTATTAAAGCCTTTTAGGTCACATTTTTCCCAGATTGAGAAGCAGAGCAATTCAGAAGCATTTCAAAATGCAGTTGAGTGTGCCTTGGAAGAGGTTTCTAGACGGGTAGAGTTGGGTTTGGCCTGTCCTTGCATACTTCAAGAAGCTCTTGATAAGATTGATATCCAGACTATAGAGAATACTGGTATACGTGAAGAATCAAGTAGAAGATATGGTGTGGATCGATCTACAAAAGCAACTTCCTTTGAGCCCACCAAACTTTTGGACTATGTCAGGGAATTGGCTCCGTCAGCATCTCATGGGGCAGTTCGAATGGATCTTGTGATTGCCCGATCTCAGTTGTTGGCATATAGTCGTTTTAAGGGTCAGCGTACACAGATTGAATTTTTCTTCTCTGGAGAATTGTTAGAAAATGACGTGCTCACACAATCGAGTGATGCAGTGGATGATTCCTCGGGCAAGGCTGCTTCTCATAAACGTAAAGACACTCCGATGGATAGCTTGCAACCAAGGAAGAAGGAGAGAAGCTTCAAAGAAATAATGGGTGACATGGCATATTCCCCAGATGGTGAAGGCGAGTCGGACGTGAAAGATTCAAGCAAGTCAGTTTCCTCGTCTTCTGGCAGGAAACGGAAAACACCTGATTCTCTTGCTGATGAATCAGATCCTGGTGTAATAGTTCATGCTGCAAAAATATATACTACATCTTCAACACCTAAGCCTTCATTTAAAATTGGTGAATGCATCCGTAGAGTAGCAAGTCAATTGAATGCGCCCACATTGTCAAGTTCAAAAGGCAACATCGATCAAACAAGAATTGATGGTGGCCCACAGATCAATGAACACCATGAAGAGGGAAGTATGGTTGTTCATGCGGAACTTTCTTCTCTAGACGAGATGCTATCACAACTTAAACTGGCGGCACAGGATCCCAAGAAAGGTCATAGCCATTTAAGATCAAATGTTACTTTCTTTACAGGTTTTAGAAGTTCAATTGCTTTGAATCGGCGAGGTAGAAAGAAAAAGGCTTCTGCTGCAGCTGACGGGACTGGAGAATTTGAATTTGATGATGCGAATGACTCTTATTGGACGGATAGGATTGTCCAAAACTATTCTGGGGAGCAACTTTTGCAGGCTAGGGAGAATGGGGGAGGACAGTATCCGTCAGTGCAATATGATCATGAAAAATATCAGAACTCGGGTCGCAGGTTGCACTCTAGAAAGCGATATTCCAGTGGGAACCATGTAAATGCACCAGAGGAATCAAACGAGTATGTTAATAAGAGGAAGCAAGAGTCTTTGCCTGCGGAACTTGTACTAAACTTTGCAGAGAGAGATTCTCTTCCATCAGAAATCAATCTGACAAGAATCTTCAAGCGTTTTGGGCCATTGATGGAATCAAAGACTGAAGTTGATCGTGATTCTGGATGTGCTAAAGTTATCTTTAAGAGGGGTTCTGATGCAGAAGTTGCTTTCAGTAGCGCCAAGAAGTTCAATATTTTCGGTCCTGTTCTCATTAATTACCAGCTTGTTCACTCATCGGCAACCTTTGTACAGTCTTTTCCCCTTCCAATAAATCAAGGCCAGGAAGATGCAGCTTGACACTATAACTCCGGAATCTGGTAATTATCTTCTCACGAACTTAATACAGAGTAAAAATGTGGTGCAATCTATTTCTTTATTACAATGTAACAAAATCAACAAGAGTTTGTTAACTTGCCAGCAGCCACTTTTCTTCTGATTATGAAGAAAGTAAGGGTCTGTTTGGTTTGTGTTTCGGTACAGTTTTGAGATCATTCTCCGTTTTCTATTTTGAGTGTCTATATTAAGAATATTAGAAATGCGTTTGGTTTATCATTCTGAAAAACCGTTTCTTAAAATAGAAAACTAGAAAATGCGTTTGGATTGGAATTTTGAGAAAAAATTGTTTCATGTAAAATAGAATAGTTTAATGTTATTATATTATTAAGAGCTTGTTTGAACCCCATTTTATGGTAAGAATGCATTTTTGAATATTAGATTGATGGAGAATTTGTGATTAAAAAATAAAGAAATTTTTTGGGTTTGATTGTAATATTATTTTATTGAAAAATGTGTGATTAAAAAAAAAAGAGAAAAATGTATTTTAGAAATAATAGGAATCACACCGGAGTTAGTAATATATACATTTAGGGGTTGTTTGAAACTTTTTTTTTTTTTTTTTTTAAAATTCATTTTTTCAAACTCATTTTCAACCACACATTCTTCAATAAAATAATATTTCATGTAAATCGAAAATTTTTAACTACACATACTCCAAAAATCATTATTCAAAAATGCAATTTTTCTCTCAAAATGTGGCTCAAAGAGGGGCTTAAAATTGATAAGTCTTACAATTTTTTTCGCTACAAAGGTAAAACAATTAACAAATAATAAATTTAGTTGGCAAAATATAGGAAATAAAAAATAAAAATTAATGATGTTGAACGGGAATTTTTATCTTTCTTCATTTAAATATATTTTTTAGACTATTTATGAAAATCATGAACTATTATTAATTTTTGTAACTTTTATTTTTCGAACTCTTTATTTTTTAGAATTTTTTTTTTTTCAATTTTTTTACTTTTTAGAATTTATTTAATTTTTTAGAATTTCATATTTTTTTATAATTTATGTAAATAAAAATTTATTTAAATGTTTATTTCTCATGTTTTCAGTATTTATAAGGTTTAATTGAAAACGCTCAAAACTTCAAAAATGCTTTTTGAATTTTATGTTATAAATTTAACTTGTTTTCTTAAATGCCAGACCAAACAAGTTTTGGGTATTTTCCAAAACTAAAAATAGCAAATAGCAAATCAAACACTCCTCAAGCATTTGTTATGTTGAGTTGAGCAGCCTTAGTGATGTTATGTTCTTGGTTGAAGATTGTCATCTAAATACTTTTATCAGCAACGAGCATCCATACTTGAGTGCTTGGAGAGCATGTTTTGATAAGCTTATAATTGTTGTCAAATAAATTTTCTAATAAGCGAACAAGGTTTGAACTAAATAGTCTTTTTATTGGTGAAAGTTTGAATTGAATTAGTTATTTTTACAATAAGCTAAGATTTACTTTAAAACAAGTAATTTCTTGACTTAAAAAGTAAGAAAAAAAGTAAGTTATCAAACATTTTTGGAAACCAACTTTAATTATTTTTAAGCTTAGCCAAACACGCTCTATGTTTCATTCTTGATTAGGCACGCCAAGAATTTTCTTGCCTTTATATACATATAATTTTCTCCTTGTTTGTCTGTGTCTCATATTACATTTTCTAACTCATCACAGTTGAGAATATGGGAAATACAATCTAGGAGATGAAGCTGCGGTGAAATTTATCTCAAAGTTGTCTTCCGATCAACAAGGTAACCATACTAGATTTTTATGGTTGTAAAAAAGAATTCAATTTCCTCGTATTTAGTGATCTTACTATGTTGTAGTTGAACAAGCTGCATTGTATCGGAATGCCTTTGCTGTGAAATCTAAAATGCTTCATTTTTGTTATTTCTGCTTACCGCTGTCTGGTAGTGATATCCTAGATCACAGTGATTATTTCTGCTTCACTAAAAATCTTTGTTGTAATTATAGGGTGATGATGTTAATTCATTTAGTCAAAACGTTTCAATAATTAGACTTAAAAGATTGACTAAACTATGTTAATACATATGATACATGCACTTGGTTCATTTTAGAGTATTTCTGTGCCTTGAACTTCTACTTCTTTGGGTAGAAATTTTATCCTTTAGTTGGTGTTAGTTGTTCTTGCCATTGCCAATAGTTAATTTTTGTCATTTATTTGATTGTTGTCATTGGAAAAAAGGATAATGTAATAAATCGTAATGCAAATTAAATTCTTAACTCGACTTAGATCTGGACCTGTTTGGAAGTGCAGAACATGGTTTTAGCATTCTGTTCTTTTTTCTTGTTATATTGAAAATCTTAAGAGGACAAAGTTTAATAGTAAACTGCCAAGGAACGCAATTTTGTGTGTCCTGGAAGTTATAATTTTGATATCTAATAAAGGTATTGTCTGGGATCAAGCTGGAGATTCAAAATTATTTAACTCCTCCTTTCGTTTTTTTACCTTCAAAACCCAAATATACTTATGCACCTTCTTTTTCCTCACCCCATTACTCTCCACTGTTCCTTACCTAGCCCTATTGTCCCTCCCCTGTTTTTTTCTTTGCCGGACTGTCCTCAGGAGACTCTCTAGCAGAGTCTAGCAAAGCATAAAAAAGGGGCTGGGGGTTGAATGCTGTCTGGCTGTCAGCAGCTGGGGACGGAGGGAATGCAGGCAGTGGGGGTGGGGTGGGTTGGATTGGGTTGGGTTATATGGTGAAAAGAATGATGAATTGGAGACGAACACCTTTTTAAGTAGTTCATATTATACACTAGAGGTCTAAAAATGGCCTTTCAAACGAAATATGTTGAGATGGGCTTTCTTCCTTGATAAGCGAAAAAGGGCTGCGTAACTGCGTAAGAATATTCCCCCATCTCTTAGGTTTTGACTTTATAGTCTTTGTGATTCAGGCTAATCCTATTAGTCGGAGGATACATTTAATGACCAGTATTGTTTTGGAAATTTAGGAAAAATATTTACTGGATTATAAACTCTTACAGAATGAAGTACTGGTGCTGGAGTGTTAATGTCAGTCTCTGGATCTCTAAGAGTAAATAATAACATTAGATTCTCAGGAGGAGGAATTTTTAGATTACTAATTGAGCATTTCCCGAAACATAATGAGAAGATGATAGTGCCACATTTTAACCTTGGACCATTCGAATGTAAGCTGATTGTTTCGACAATTGATTAACTGACTCCATTCTCTCGTCCAGTAGATCTGCTTACATGAAAATATCATTTTGAATTCTCTCTCTCTCTCTCTCAACAAAAATCTCTGTTTTCTTGGGTCATTTTAGTAGGCATCGAAGTAATTTGGCAGCATGCTTGAAGTCTGCACATTCAGCAATTACATGCACGTAAGATCAGTTGGAAATTGTTTCTAACAGAAATAGTTTTGTCCAGAAAGATACGTCCGCCTCTTGTAAATTCGACCTCTCCTTCGAGATGAGGTAAGTTGTGTTGGAAGAACAGTCCTTGAGTAAGGTCGTTAGAGGATTTGCTTGTATGGTTTTCAGTAGGGAAGAAGCGAGACTGTCATCCTCCCGTCTCATTAATTTCTTCTGGATCTTGATTTGACGGCTGTGCATACGCCCTGAGAACATCAAAAAGATCATTCTTCATGTTAATGTGTTCTTGCTTGCATTGTTAACTACTTGCTGAGTTTGATCTCTTCCAGTGGTTTTATAGTTGGAGGGTAGCAAGTATGAACTAATGGAAGACGAACGAATATGAGCCTAACCATACTTTTGATTTTAAGACGAGACGATTTGTAACAATATCATAAAACTAAGCAGCGGAACTGATTTATTCATAGAATATCGTGAATTTGGACAGACAATTGAAAAATAATAATTATTCAGTAATAAATAATAAGTTAGTTTTTTTTTTTCTCGGTCCCACAAAAATATGTTTGTTTCCATTTTTACACATTAAGAAAATGTATTTAATACGGTTGGGAGTATAAATTTTTCTAACATATTTTTAATATGGTCTTATATATGGCAAGTTAAATAGGGACGTATTAGAAAATTAAAAAATTAATTACTACTATCTCAATAAAGAAAGTGGCCTATAATTTGGGATATGCGAAAAAAGAAAAACAAACTTACTTTTATGGGACGAAGGGGAGTATTATTCTAAATATTGTACATCAATAAATAAATGAAATGAAGTATTTTGTTGATACTTATAACATAATTTTTCAAGTTTTTAATAAAATATAATTCTCAAAATCATAAATACTCCAAATTAATAAGGAAAAATTACAGTTACGGTATTAAATATTTCACATTTTTGTAGATTTTGTCCAAACTTTTTATTTGTGTCACTCGCGGTACAAAACCTTTAGACAATTCGCACCCAAAGTCTAAATTGACAGAAACTGTTAATTGACCAAAAATTAAAAATTTAGCCAATTATTGACTAATTTTTAAAAAGCTGAATGATCACTTTCTCTTTATTCATATAAAAAAAACTAAAATCAAATAATTAAATAAACCAAGAACCCACGCCACCCAAAACCAAAACTGGCACCACGAAACCAACCTCCGCCACCGGACAACAATCTTCGGCGCAACATCTCCGAATATAACGACAAACCCCTTCACAACTATACACAATCTCTGTCCTTAGCCCCAACTCCCCGCCTCCAATTCACCAACGTCAGCCTAACTCAACCCGATTACACCCAAGAACTCAACCCAAAAGTACTCGTTGAATTTATCTGCAGTCAAGAGCCACTAGTGAGAAGAGTTGAAGCAGGACATCATGAGTTGAATTTATCCAGACTAAGTCGTTTGATTATGGAAGGGAGGAGTCTGGATCGATTTTTGCAAGAAGCAGTGAGGTTGTTCTGCAATCTGTTGTGAAATATGTAGGAAAATCTGGAAAAAACTAATGAACTCCAAGGCACGAAATCGTTATCTTTTAAGAGATGTTTCTCCCCTAACCAACAAAGTCACGTATGGGGTGTGATAGAAAATCTCTCTCAGAATACAATGGAGGCGTTTGATTCAAAACTGTGACAATTTGATCAAACCAAGAAGACACTTTTATAGAGAAATTGATGATGCCAAGAGAAAGAGAGAAAATCGAATTGCTTTTTTAATGTGTTTTGCAAATGAGAATCCGCCCACAATATATAGAGATGGAGGCAACCGTATGAATGGACATGTCCTTTGAAATGAACGAACGCATCTGTAACGAACAGATGCTTCTATTCAAAGACTTTCGAAAATAAATTTTCTTCCGGGGGCGTTGCCCCCGAGCCCCCACGGGGGGCGCTGCCCCCTCAACCCCTGCGACCTGACCAGGCAGGTCGATCCCCGTTGCGTAGCGGCAAACACTAGTCGGGGCGGCAAAACATAAGCAAAACAAAAGATGAACAAGCAAAATGATGAAAAATATCTAACACAATCTGACACTAAATCAGCCCCACGTGATGAAGAGTTTGGTTATTCAAGATTAGAAAGGTCAAGAAACACACCTGCATCTGGATCTTCTGGTGAAGACTCAAAAGAAAAATTCATGGATGGTGGCCTTACAATACCAGATTCATGGAGAGACGACACTGATTATCAAGCCGAAAATTCTCAACTGCAGAGAGGTGTTGGGTCGAATCATGGTGCTGTAAGCCAGATCAATTAAATTCTGCAGATATCTTTAAATTCCCCATCTCTTGCGCCGGAGATTGTTGCCCTTGGATGGCGGCGGCGGTGGGTTTTGTGGTGCCGACCGTTTTGGTTTTGGTTTTGGGTTGGGAAGGATGGGAGGTGGGGTGGGGTGGCGTGGTTGGAGAAGATGATAGGGTTTTTTATTTTTATTTTTGATTTAATTATTTGATTTTAGTTTTTTTTATATGATAAATGGAAAAGTTACAATTTTGCCCTTTAAGAATTAGTCAACAATTGGTCATATTTTTAATTTTTGGTCAATTAATGGTCAAACTAACGGTTTCTGTCAATTTGGATTTCGGGTGCGAATTGTTTAAAGATTTGGTATCATATGTGGTACAAATGAAAAGTTTGGCAAAGTTTGCAAAAATGTGAAAGGTTTGATACCGTAACTATAATTTTCCCAATTAATAATGTCTTCTTCTCTAGTAGAGAACAACGTTTGTAGGTTGAGTTTAGGTTAGAGTGAATTCTTTATTTGACTTATTATATTTTCAAGTTTCAGTAATTGTTGAATATTTTATTGAGGTAGAGTTTAAAATAAGAAAGGGTATTTAGCACAAAACGTCATTACTTTCAACATTATTGTGCAAAATGTCCTTATCTTTTATTTTTTGATATTTTCATATTTATTTTCACATTTTATTGTCAAAAACGTCATTTCATCCACTTACCGTTAGTTGCTCCGATAATTCAATATAAAAAGTCGGCGCCTTATGTAACGACCCGACTTTTCTCAAAAACTCAGATTTTTAAGAAAATCATAAATTTAATATATCTCTAACAAAAGATATAAAAACCGTTCATTTATTCATAAATAAACAATATAAATGTTTTTCAAGGTTTAAAGCAAATGAAACGATATTTAATTCAACATTTAATCCATATAAATAAATAAAAAACATAACAAATAGATCTCTCTTTATTAAATGCAATTTCTGCCATCATCGAACGATTTCCCATCTCCAAATCTCACGATCTCAATTCCCTGAAAGGGGGAAAATTAAAGGGGGTGAGATTTAAGAAAATCTCAATAAGTGTGTGCGGTGAACATGTATTTTGTATTTAAATAATGGAAAAAAACATGTGATTCTTATAACATACGTATAGGAGACACATTGACTACTCCGAATATAGGTGGTAGTAAATCCAGTGCGTAGCGCTACTAAACTCCGGCCTTCTTATCATAAACATACATGGCCCATACACGATTTTCCAGAATTTCAAACACAACATAAACATTCACGAAATCACATGCAACATCACTTACTTCGTAGTTGAATGAATTTTGATAAAATGGATGTGATGATCTGCCAACCAAAAGTCTTCTTGTGAATTGTGTGCACAGAACTTATGTGACTTGTGAATGACAACAATGAATGTCGTGTGTGTGTGGAGAAGGTGAGGACGTGTGTGTGTATTTTCAATTATAATATGGTCAAATTGAAAGGAAAAGTGAAATATTCCTTATTGATCCACATGGCAATGATTGCCTACCAAAACCATTCCAAGATTTTGCCTATTTACCATATTCCTACACGTACAGAATGGGCAGAAGACTAAATTGAAGGGAAAGACAATTCTACCAAATTTAATCAAATCATAAACTATGACTAGTTCACACTTTGGTCCCTAAATCATATAAGCTAAGCAATATGATCCTTAGATATTAAATTTCTTACTTTAAGGTCCTAATTTCTAATATAACGACTATAACGAAAATTGGGGATATTACACCTTATTTTCATATTTCATTGTCAAAAACGTCATTCCATCCATTTATCGTCATTTGCTCCACCTATTCAATAAAAAAACCATTTTTTCTTTTCAAACACCAAAGTAAATGAGCCTCAATACATTTAACTCATTCTTCCCGCATTCAAAATAATTATTCTATGACTATCGGTAACATAAATATGAAAATAATTTATAAAATTTGTCGATATCCGATCCACAACCTTATTAAATACAGTTTGTTATATACATTAAGCTCATATTAATTTAATGTCGGGTATTTGAGGTCTGCTTCTACTAATGACTGCCGTTATTTGATGAGACATAATGATTGAAGATTTCTTATACGTCGTACACACAATCAATCAATAAGTGACATTTGAAAGATCTTACATCAGTGCCCACCGATTCCACCAATCAAATGGCTTAACTTCATCCCCTTATTAGTTCATTAATTGTCGGGGGCTACACGTAGGGTTAACTCATAATGACTTGATAGTGTCGAGCTGAGTAGTCAATTCAAACACACTAAAAATGTACTTTCTTAACTTGGTACTGTAGATGAACAAGAAAATGAAGAACGCATGCTAAGAATCTTGAAAAGGGGGAAGATGATTCAAAACACTTGTAGTTTACAAGTCATTATCAGTAAAAATTCTCATTTATATTCTAAGTTGGCTTGAATTTTGTTCATATAATTTTCGACGTCAACAAAATCATTACATTAAGCCCCTGTTTGACACCCATTAATTTCTCTTTCTCTTTCTCATTCTTCATTTCAACCACACATTCTCTAAATAAAATAATATTACACACAAATCAAAAACTTTTCATCACTTTTTCACTACACATTCTTACATCAATCACTATTTCAAAATTTCTATTTCTCCCAAAATGAGTTTCATGGGCTAAATAAAGAAAAAATGGCATAAAGAGCATTGAATTTCTTGTAACCCAATCACCTTCTGCTGCCCCTCAATGTCCAAGGCAAAATGTACAGTCTTCTAAATTCTCCAGCACACCCCTCTAAATTTTATCAATAATTTACCATTACAACAACCCTTGTTGTTTATGCCATTATTTATTTATTTAATGTAATGATTTTATAAATTATTCATATATTCACGTTACTGTTACTTATAGAATAACTATTTTGAAGGCGAGAAGAAGGGATTAAATGGGTTGAGACTATTTAATTCTTGGTGTTTGAAAAGAAAAATTGTTTTTGTAGTGAATTAACAGAGCAATCGATGGTGAGTGGATGGAAAGACGTTTTTGGTAATGAAAGGTGGAAATTATAATGAAAAAACAAAAAAAAATGAAGGTTAGGGATGCTTTGTACAATAATATTGAATTGTAGGAACGTTTCATGCTAATTACACTGACTTTTTATATTGAAATAGTGGAGCAATCGAAGGTAAGTGGATGAAAGAACATTTTTGGCAATAAAAGATGAAAATAGGTAAAAATGCCAGAAAAAGACATGGACATTTTACACAATAATATTGAAATGTATGAACGTTTTGTGCCAATTACCCAACAAGAAAATACTATTTGCAAAAGCAAAAAAAAATCATTTTGAGGATTTGTGTTGGAAGTTAAAATGGAAGAAAAGTTGGAGTGGGTTTTGAAATAATAATTTTTTTTTTGTATATTATTTGGATATAAATTAAACTATTTGTATATACAAAGTGCCCATTTTGATTGACATATTATACGTGTCAAAAATTTGATAGTTGATGGAAAATTGTCCCATCCGTAAAGTATGTTCGATCCAAGAAGAGGGGACCAGAAATATAAAAGGAGTAAACGCCGTCGTTTAGGGCAGTTGCAAATCCGAGTCATAAGTAAGAGACCCGGTACAGTTGCCACATCTTGACAAGTGTGCAATTGAGATTACACGTGTTCCTATATTTCCACTCTTTAATGGTCGTTAGTTACTTTTCATCCCATGTTTACACTCCATTTCTCTCCTTCTCGACAATCAATCTTATGGGTTCAGAAACATTTCTTGAAGTGATATTGGCGATACTGTTACCACCCGTTGGGGTCTTCCTTCGTTATGGCTGCGGGGTAATCAATTGCTTCTCTCTTTTTAAATTTATTTTTCTCTTCGATTTAGTTCTTATCTGATGGGAATTAAAATCAATTTTTTTTTTTAGATTTCGATAAAAATTGATGAAACGTATGATTGAAAAATTGTGATTGTAAAAATTAACTGTAGATCTTGATTTAAAATTAAAATTTAGATTTTAATTTGCCCAATTTACTATTGAAAATTTATTTTTTAAAGTCAAATTTAAATTTTAACCACATATTTTGTATATTTCATAAGTATTGTCCACCTATTCTCACTCATTTTCTGTCCATTCATCACTCATTTTGTGAAAACTAACATTTTAGTAAATGTAGTCATTTCATTTTTCATTTTTTAAATTCATTATTTTTCAAACTCATTTTTAATCATACGTAGCCTAATTTTTTTTTAACCACGCATTTTTCGAAAAATAATTGTTACAAAATCTACTCCAAAAAAAAAAAAAATGATATTTTGATTAACTTCCTTTTGTATTGATGTAAGAAAAACAATGTAGGGTGAAATTGAATAATTTGATTTCTTTGGGGTTTGCAGGTGGAATTTTGGATCGACTTGTTGCTGACACTATTGGGATACATACCGGGAATTATATATGCAATTTATGTGTTAGTAGTATAAAGGATGGTTTGCATCATTATCTGATGAAAATACATTGATGTGTTTTGAATTATGCTTAGATTTTAATAAATTTTAATTTCAATTAAAATCAATAGTTAACTTTAACCACACAATTTATGAGATTCACTACTTTTTAACCACACATCTTATCAATTTTTATTAAAATCTGATTTTAATCACCACGCTATATATTAGAAAACTTTTTCTTGCATTGTAAAATGACGTTAAAACATGTACAAGTTCGTTTTGTACCCCTTTTTCTTGTAAAATTGTACCGTACAACCAGAGGGTGTGGGGCGAGTTGAAGAATCTGCATATTCACCTTAAAATTGGGGAAGGATTGTAATCGAATACTCTGTCAAATAAGCACATTGGATACCTTTCAAAGATGTTAACATTATAGACATGGTACTTACATGTCATCGGCTTACTCTTTGGTTGTATTTACTTTGTTAAACATGTTATCATACTATCTTTCTAGGCTGTCTCATGAAGAGAAATGTACACAATTTGAGCGTATTACTATTAGTCAAACTGTCAAATTTGTTGACTCGAGTAATTCTTCACTTATTTATTTACAAGCACCAACTTTCTACTTATGGGGAAAAATTCGTTTGAGGAGAATCACTAGATTTGGCTTTTGGATATTAGGTTCAAGGCTTTTAGGGCTCGTTTGGCCGATGTAATTATTTGATCAATTGCAAGTCCTCAATTTTTCGTAAATATAAAGTCATATCTCCAATCTTTTCTTTGTGAACCCATAAACCCCTTTCAACATGGTGTGTCCGGCATACCACCTAATAGAAAATATCTATTTAGAAGCAAATGTCTAGACACATGGTGATGTCTCTTTGAAAGAGGCACGTGGTGTCTCATTGAAAGAGGCACATGGTGATGTCTCATTGGAAGGGTAAATATTTTTCACCTAAAACCAAATGAGAATTGTTCAACATACGTTAATAATTACTCTTTTTTGGACAATTTTACTCAAGCTAGAAGCGTGTATGCTTTTCTTGATCATTTAATGTCTAAATAAATATTTTTCTTCACGTAGAAATACAATTGTTCCCATACAACAACCCACAAATTTTCATATAACCCAAAATAACCTAAGCCCAACAGAGAATTTTTGGATTTGAGAACCTTAGGTGTGGTTATTTAATTGATGACCTTTTCAGATAATCATAAATAAGGTTCTTGTCATCTGAGACTAGCTCACTAGGGGTATGAGATCATGACTGTGATATTGGAATATAGGGAAAAAAAATAATAAAAAAAATCGATTTTTTCTTAATCTGATAACAAGAAGTAAACAATAAATACTAACCGTTTTTTTTTTTTGTCAATTTTTTTTTTTTAACTAGAATGTAAGAGGAAAAAAAATTGAAACAACTTCTACAGCTGCCTGATTATTTTGCTTCTAAATACGTATGATGGTGGCTTGGTTTTTATAAATGGTTTGGCTAGAAACGACTGGTTGGTTAATCTTTGCAAATTTTTGGATTTGAGAATGAAAGATGTTTGATCAAAGGAGAACAACTTGCTTCAATATCAAATTGGCACAAAAACTTTTTCTTGCATTGTAAAATGATGTTAAAACATGTTAAGAGAACTTTTTCTTGCATTGTAAAATGACGTTAAAACATGTACAAAGTCGTTTTGTACCCCCTTTTTCTTGTAAAATTGTACTGTACAACCAGAGGGCGCGGGGCGAGTTGAAGAATTTGCATATTCACCTTAAAATTGGGCAAGGATTGCAATCGAATAATTCTGTCAAATAAGCAAATTGGATACCTTTCAAAGATGTTAACATTGTAGACATGGTACTTATATGTCATTGGCTTACTCTTAGGCTGTATTTACTTTATTAAACATGTTATCATACTGCTTTTCTAGGTTGTCTCACGAAGAGAAATGTACACAATTTGAGCCTATTAGTCAAATTGTCAAATTTGTGGACTCAAGTAATTCTTCACCGGTTTAATTACAAGCATCGACTTTCTATTTATGGGGAAAAATTTGTTTGAAGAGAATCACTAGGTTTGGCTTTTGGATATGAGGTTTAAGGCTTTTTAGGGCTCGTTTGGCCGATGTAATTATTTGATCAATTACAAGTTCCCAACTTCTCATAAATATTAAGTCATATCTCCAATCTTTTCTCTGTGAAACAATAAATTCCTTTCAACATCGTGTGTGCAGCATACCACCTAATACAAAATATCTATTTAGATGCAAATGTCTATGCACGTGGTGATGTCTCATTGAAATGGTAAATCTTTTTCACCTAAAACCAAATGAGAATTGTTCAACAGACGTTAATAATACTCTTTTTTGGACAATTTTACACAAGTTAGAAACATGTATGCTTTTCTTGATCATTTAACGTCTAAATAAATATTTTTCGTCACACAGAAATACGTTGTGCTTAGTGTCAAAAATTTGAGGACATTGGTGCCATAAATGAAAGATCAGGGACAGGCTACCAGACTTGTGGAAGGTTGAGATTCTTGGAGGAATTTACTTTCAAGTAAATGCAAATTAGTTAATAATTGACAAACAACATATAATCATTTACCTTCCATTAGAAAAATTTTATAAATCAATTTATAATTATCAAACTTCATTTTCAACCGTAATTTCACCAAATTCACAAGTACAATCACTTATCCATTACCAATTTTTATCTATTTATAAATTCTTTCCAAATGGAGGCTTAAAAAACACTCCCAAACGCGCTCAATATAAGTGGCATAAATTCTTGATTTCGAGTCTCGATCTCACCTGTAGAAAGAAAAAAAATTCTTCACTTTACAAAGTCAGTCTGCAAAGGATGTTAACAAAACAAAGAGAAAAGATAAATATACCGTTTATCAAAAGATCAAATATTTTGATAATACAATACAAAATCTCGACAGCAAGGCAGGTCGTCAAGGGCATACACTACGCATTAGCAATGAAGTATCCGAGTAAGAGCATCTTCAAGAAACTTTTTAAACATGAGATGTTCTCTATTTTAAAGAGTCAACATTTAAAAACATACTCCAATAGATCTTTTAAATTAACATTTTAGTTTAAAGAGTGAGTTTGACTCTCCAAATTTGGAGAGCCAAACTCACCTTCTATAATTAAATGCATTCAAAGTGTTTCAATTTTCAATATAGAAAAACAATAAAATAATCTAAAGAAAAACTACTTAAAATAAAAGATAAAGAAAAATAATAAATTTTTTTTGGGAGCTGTAAAATTAAATGTTAAATATAAAGAACTTTTTGGAGTACTTCAAAATTTTAACTCTAAATTTATAGAGACTCTCTAAATGATAGAATATACTCTTTAAAAATAGAGTCTCTTGGAGATGCTCTAAGGACGGTGGATAATATTAGGTTGGGATGCATTAATTATCCTCTCTTTAATTATTGGACTGAGAAAACAATTCGGGTAAATAGCAGTAAAGGTCCCAATTCTTGACACTTGATGAAATTTTATCCTCGTTCTTTAAGAAATAGCAATTAGGTCCTCAACATTTCATTCTGGTAAAAAATAGTTCCCCAATGGACAATTTTACTCATCTTTAAAACATCTAGTTAAATTTCATTTCAAAAGGAAGGTTTTACACTTATATTCATAAACAAAAAGGTAAATAAAAGCAGGATTGAAAAAGAAACGAAAAATTCATATTCTTTCTTTCTCCACGCATTGTCTGTCCAAACACTTCCACCTCCGCCGGGCATCGTCCTAATTTTTACCTTCATAAGATCTAATTTTAGGACTGTCTAGACTGCAGTACAATGTCAAAATCTGCAACCTCGGCCTGCATTGCCTCGCCCCAAATGATAAACGAGACGAGACGCGGAATATGGTTCCACCTCCAAATTCTCCTAACTTTCCATGAATGTTTATTTTTATATTTTTGCTTTAAATTATATTTTAAAAAATAAATAATTGATCAAACGTCAGTAAATTTTATTTTTTATTTTTCAATCTTTCCTTTTTCTATTTATTTTTGTTTAATGGATTTCAATATGTGAGGACGAAATTGCCTCGTTGAACAAACTTTTAACTAATTATTATAAATATAAGGGGAAGATTGTTCATTGAGAGCTACCAAAACAAATGGTTGAGGGGGTAAAAGCGATCTTCGCTGCTATTTACACAATAATTTTGACTTCTTCAGCGTGGCTACATCACTACAAACAATTTGTTGAGAAAAATTCAAAGAGACATTACTTTCATCTAATCCTTTGTTTGTTTGGGGAGATGGTGGTTGAGAAAGAGACAATAAAATTTAATTTACTTCACATCATGCACATAATAGAAAAATAACACCATACATTAATTGACTCCTCTCTAAAGTTAATTCACAACTAACTTTTCAACTAATAACTCAATAAATTTATAATCATCACAATTGCTTTGAATATGGCGTGGTTTGGTTATCTATTATACTGTTTAATCTGGTCTCATTTACCACAATGTACTCACCACGTCTAAAATTTTGACTTATCTTTTGGTAAGATGATCTTTATGATGTGATTTGAATTCGTATCGTGTCGTGTCGAGCACGCATGTCTGTTTATATATACGTGTAGAGAACTGATGTAGAAATCAAATCTTTCCCTCTTAACATATTCATCGATATAGATATGGATTTTCATGTGGCAGCAACTTTTTTCCCATTTGTCATATATCTTATTTTCCTCTTGTACAAGATTTTTGAAAAAAGAAGGAATCAATGCTGTTACCTTATTCATTATGAGTGCCACAAGCCATCTGATGATAGGAAACTCGGCATAAAATTCAGTGGAGACATGATTGCAAGAAACAGAAATCTTGGCATTGAAGAGCATAAGTTTGTTTTGCGAGCCATTGTTAATTCTGGAATTGGCGAAGAAACTTACGTGCCGAGAAACATCATTGAATGCCGAGAAGATTCTTCCACTCTTGAAGATGCAATTGCAGAAATGGACGAATTCTTCATTGACACATTAGATAAACTCTTCGAGAAAACTGGAGTTTCACCGACAGAAATTGATGTTCTTGTGGTGAATGTGGCGTTGCTTGCAGCAATTCCTTCGCTCTCGGCCCGAATAGTCAGCCATTACAAAATGAGAGATGATATAAAAACCTTTAATCTCTCTGGAATGGGATGCAGTGCAAGCTTGATTTCAATCAATCTGGTTGAAAACATTTTTAAATCCCAAAAAAATGTTTTCGCATTGGTTCTTACGTCTGAATCCATTGCCCCAAACTGGTATACTGGCAATGACAAGTCTATGATTCTTACAAATTGTTTGTTTCGTTCAGGAGGGTGTTCTATTCTATTGACAAACAATCAGGCCCTGAGATCTAGAGCAAAATTAAGATTAAAATGTCTGGTTCGAACCCATCTAGGATCAATCGATGAATCACACACTTGTTGCTTGCAAAAAGAGGATGATCAAGGGCGTTTAGGGTTTTTTCTAAGCAAGAATCTTCCAAAAACAGCCACTCGTGCATTCACCAAGAACTTAATCGATTTAGCACCAAAAGTAGTCCCCTTAAAAGAGCTGATTCGATACGTCATCTCAAGGATTTTTACGAAAGGAACTCTGAATCTTAAGACTAGGATCGATCACTTCTGCTTGCACCCTGGAGGGACTGCTGTAATAGAACAAGTCAGGGTGAAGTTAGGGTTAAGTGACAAGGATGTGGAGCCATCAAAAATGACGCTTCATCGGTTCGGAAACACGTCAGCGAGTAGCCTGTGGTATGTTTTAGGTTACATGGAGGCAAAGAAGAGGCTGAAAATAGGTAACAAAGTTTGGATGGTGAGTTTTGGTTCTGGTTTTAAGTGTAATAGTTGTGTGTGGGAAGTAGTCAAGGATTTGGAAGATGGTAATGTTTGGGGGGATAAGATTGATAATTACCCTCCAAAAACCATAGCCAATCCTTATATGGAACAGTATGGATGGGTTTATGAAGCAAATCTGAAGCCATCAGTTGCTCAATATGAGACGAATATATAAGAATACATGAACAGAAGGGGGGGGGGGGGGGGGGGGGATGCGTCATTCACTGAAAAGTATGCATTTCAAGATGGAAAAGGTACATAAGTGTACCATAAAAGTGTCTATAATGGACATCCGACTCCTCTCTATTAGGGGGACGCCTCATATGAAAATAAAACATATTTTGTATTATTAAGGTTGTCAATTTCTATATTTTACTTATGATGAGCAATAACTTTGCGAAAAAAAATCCTATGTACATCATCTGATTATTGTTAAAAATAGTATAGTGTCACGAGACTAGTTTTCTTATACTCGGACAACTAGACAACGTGCGACCTTAACGTTTCCAATTTTCATTCCTCACGAAAAAATGTTAAGTCAGTCTTTTAACACGTACGAATAATCTAACCAATTAGGTTAAATTACTACAACTTTGAGTAGATGATTTAAGTAAAGGAAAATATGGAAACAAGTAATGTTGAGGAAAACTCTCTTTTTATAACAAGGACTTTAATCCCATGAATCTCATGAATTGCATCAATTGCATGAATTACATGAAGTAAATTTATAATGAGATTACATCTCTATTTATAGGTAAAACTCTAGTAAGTGTCTTGGAATCAATGACCGAGATTAATCTTCATCCAAGGGTCCTCATTGGATGCAAGTTGCCTTAAACCTCCTGAGACCATGAGGAAGCCAAGTTGGTGCTTCATGTAAGTGACATGTCTCTACAATTCTCACATGCACTAGACATATCCCTTTCATAATAGCAAAATTGGCTTTTGCTTCCTCCTAGGCATTTTCTGTTGCAAGAGACATAAGCGATCAACTTGAACTAGATGTCACAAAATATCCAACTTACAGCCCATTTTATTTCTCTTTAGAAAATCATTTTGATGTGCTGGAAAAACTGTCCATGTCATGCAACCTGCAGTCTGTGTGTTGCTGTGCTACCTGTGTCATGCTGTGACTGCAATCTATGTTTGGTCATGTCCTGATTGCGTCATGGGTGCTGTCTGCAATCTGCCTGCGATGTTTGCTTGTGTTGCTGCCTCGTCGTAGTGTCTGCCTGCACACCCGAATTTCTTAGACACGACCTGGACATGATACCGCCATCATGGACATCAGTCATTTCCCCACCAATTTAGGTGGCACCGACATCGCCATGTACCTCTGAAACTTAGACCGAATTAATCATATGTCTATTTCATTTTCTCAGTTAGTGTTATGACATCCCCGTGCCATGTTAGATCTCAAGTCATCACCTTGCGATCCGTCACAATAGTCATACTAGTTGAGCGTGAGGAGTTATGAAATTGACGAGGCTCATGAGGGACAACACATCTTATATTTGTGAAAACAAATTCCCATCAAATATGAGATGCATCAATACAAGTTAAGCCACATTTTGAATTTGTTTTTTCTATTGAGCCTGATTAACTCTCTTTAAATTGAAATTTTTTATTTTTCATACTCATTTTCAATCATACATTTCTGTAATAAAATATTTTATTCGTAAACTAGAAATTTTTTCCTACCTTTTAGTCACACATTCTAAAAAAAATAAATCATTATTCAAGACATCATTTTCCTCCAATAACCATCAAATAGAGGCTGAATAAGATGGATACTTATAAGTAATCTCCAGCTTAAATTCATGGAAATTATCACGTTTTGTAGATTTTCTCTCCTGTCCTAAATGAAAATAAAAAAGTCGATCGAATAATTAACCTTCAATCGAATTATATGCCAATTGTTTATCAACAACGTGCTGATTTCTACATCACATGAAAAAAAAGATCTCCTGTCCGAAATGAAAAGAAAAAAGTCGAATCAGTAACCTTCAATCCAATTATATGTCAATTATTTAACAACATGATGCTGATTTCTACATCACATGAAAAAAAGGACACGACGCAAATCACACTACTCAGTGGCCATAGATCAATCAACAATACACAATCACTTAATTTTTTGAGAAAAGTAAAATTAAGTGTTAAAAGAGAAAAAGTTTGTTGGGAATTTCTTGGACGTGTTTGGGTCTAAAAATATTTTAAGGAGCAGTTAGAATTTCATAAAAACTTCAATGACTGACTATTTGTGAAATTTATTCACAGACCACACCCCACTAGAAGTCCCCTCCTCCGGTCCTTCCCCAACCCAACAGGAAGAGTACTATTGTCCGTCATCAAACCTAATAGATCAAAACTAAAATTCACAGAAGATGACAACTCCAAAACCACCTCCATTGCCGAACTCCAAGGAGCTCATCTCCACTATCATCAACCTCTTGAAGTCCACCGCAAAACGCCATCCCAATTCGCCATTATATGACACTCTTGCCCCATTTGTCCCCTCCTTAACCCTACCCATTATCCACTCCATTCTTTCCTCCCCTTCTCTCCACCATTTTCCTTCAACTCTTCTATCCTTCCTCACATTGGTTCATTCTCATACCCCACATTCAGCCCCTCTACCTCTTCCCCCTCTTCTTTCGGTACTCTCATCCCTTTTATCTCATCAGAAATTCACGGATGCCAGAACAATTCTCCAGTCCCATATTGTCTCTGATCATCCCCACCACCATTTACATCGTCACCTCCTCCACCCTTGGCCGTCCCTTCCGCCCCCATCGAAGGCCCTCTTGGATAGTTCTATTTCGGCCTACTGTCACTCGGGGTGGCCCCACCTTGCTGCCCAGGTTTTCAAGAAAATGAAGCGGCATGGCTGCCGCCCCACCCTATTGACTATCAACACTTTGTTGAATTCTCTGGTAAAGAATTCCTCCTCTTCTCGGTCTACTGATTTTTGCAAAGAATTGTTTAATGATGCTTTAAAACTTGGCGTGGTCCCAAATGTGAATACTTGTAATATTTTGATTAGTGGCTTTTGTTTAGAATATAAACTTAAGGAGGCAATTGAGTTTTTGAAGAATATGGAGAGTGAATTTAGGTGTAAGCCGGATAATGTGAGTTATAATACGATATTGGTCACGTTATGTAAGAAGGGAAGATTGCATGACGTGCGTGATTTGTTGTTTGATATGAAGGAGAAGGGGCTTTTGCCTAATAGGAGAACGTTCAATATTTTGGTTCATGGGTATTGTAAGATGGGGTGGTTGAAGGATGCTGCTAAGGTTATTGAGTTGATGAGTCAGCATAACATTTTCACGGATACTTGGACATATAATATGTTGATTGATGGATTTTGTAAACAGGGGAAGATTGATGAGGCATGTAGGTTGAGAGATGAGATGGAGGGGTTGAAATTGTTGCCCGACGTGATTACTTACAACACGTTGATAAACGGGTATTTTGAGATGAAAAATAGTTTTGCAGCTTTCAAGTTGATAGAGGAAATGACAGAAAAGGGAGTGAAGTCCAATGAGGTTACTCATAATATCTTGATTAAGTGGTATTGTAAGGAAGGGAGGATGGATGAAGCTAGCGAGACAGTTAGGAGGATGGAGAAAAGCGGGTTTTCACCTGATCGTATTACCTTCAATACTTTGATTAGCGCGTTTTGTAAGGCAGGAAATTTCTCCGAGGCATTTATGATGATGAATCTAATGGGTGGGAAAGGTTTGAAAATGGACACGGTGACACTGAACACTGCTCTGCATAATCTGTGCCAAGAAAGAAAGGCTAATGAGGCATACAATTTACTGAACATTGCTCATAAGAGAGGTTATATCTTGGATGATGTGAGCTATGGCACTCTGATTGTTGGGTATTGTAAGGAAGAAAATTTGGATAGAGCTATGAGGCTTTGGGATGAAATGACGGAGAAAGAGATTGTTCCAGGTATTTCTGCATATAATTCTCTAATTCTAGGCCTCTGCAAGTTGGGTAAAACTGACCAAGCGATAACTAAGTTGAATGAACTATTGGAGAGTGGGTTGGTTCCAAATGAGACTACATACAACACAATTATTCATGGTTTCTGCTGGGAAGGGAATCTGGAGAAAGCATTTCAATTTCACAACAAGATGGTTGAAAAATCATTTAAGCCTAATATCTATACATGCAACATTCTTCTTCATGGGCTGTGCAAGGAAGGGATGCTTGAAAAAGCAATAAAGCTCTTCAACACATGGAATTCGAAAGGGAAACAGATTGATGCAGTAACCTACAACACCTTAATAACGGCCCTATGCAGAGATGGGAGACTTGAGGATGCTTTGGGCCTTGTTGCTGAGATGAAAGAAAAAGAACTAACTCGAGATAGTTATACATATAACGCTCTTGTTGGTGCTCTTAAGGATTCTGGAAGAGCTAAAGAAGCAGAGGAGATAATGTTAAAAATGATAGAAGGTGATTTATCATCTCAACAGCCAATGCACATGGATGAACGACAAGATGTGGTTGCTGGCGAACCTTCAGATGAATCAGATTCAAGTTCTATAGCTTACTCTGAACAGATTAACGAGCTTTGCACTGAAGGGAGATACAAAGATGCCATGCATATATTTGGAGAACTGAAGCAGAAAGGCATCACTGTAAATAAATCCGCCTATATTACTCTAATGAATGGACTGATAAAGAGGAAAAAGAGTACATTCAAGGCATTTTGATTGTTTTTTGTTGGTTACAACCCTTGACTGTGTCAGATGCATGCTTTCTTTCACACGATCTTGGCAAATGTGCATCAGGCAACAACTCCAGGTATGTATTTTTTTTTCTTCCTTTCATGCGAGAGAAAATCATTAAGAATGATCATTTCATGAGAAAATCTTAAATTGTGCCAAGTGTTTATGATTTTTATGCACTAGATATAATAGTTTCTAAAGAACGGTTAATATGATATAGAGCTAAATTGTTTTAATGAAATACTGGAATAATCACATTTGTAAGAGAATTTTTTGTGCCTACTTATGGCTCATTTATGGAAAATGAATAAACAAACACATCATTTACTTGGGGCCGCATATATGACTACAATTGCTAGTGGCGGTGAGTATTTCAACGTATCATATAAATTTTGGTTATTCCCCTTCTTGCAACTTCATAATTTTGCATATGCTGTCCTACATTAGATCAAATTAGAAGAATGCATTAGCAGGATTTTATAAAGATTCCTGATCATTGGTCTGTACAAGTTTATCTTCATACTGTTCACCTTGAAATTTGCAGCAGTAGCTGTAGGCTGCAGCTGAAGAGCTCAGTCCATTTAGCAACTTGACAGTGAGTGAGTCATGCTCAGAACGAACTATTAACTCTGCAATAATAAATGCTTTAGTGTGCAACTCCTTTCTTGGTTTTCGGAGTGTAGTTCAACAAAAGGTTTGTGGTGCTAGAAATAGTCTGGTAGGGTGATCCAGGAATGTGTTGCCTTCTCGAGTTGAAGATATCTTCAATAGCAACAGTGCTTTAGCTGCCAAATCTGCTGTCGGTAGTGCCTTGGTTGTGAGATACTTGATACAAGTTTTCTAGATTTCATTGCTGATGTTATACGTGACCTTTTAGAGCACAATCTTGGTTTTGTATGAATTTGAAATAGTGCTATGCTTTTCTGAATTGAACCATCTTTTTTGTATTTCTGTGAAGGTTTCGACATAGTATATGATCGAGTTCTCAATATATGTTTTGGATTGCAAACACTAACATTAATACATTATGTGGCATTGTTCAGGGCTGCATGGTTCTGTAAATAGCAATGGCAACTTTACTTGCTCACTCCCTTCTAAAGATTAGGAAGGATATTTTATTCAACCCAACAAAATGACAACTTCTATTGATATTTTTCAACATTGTAGTTGTTTGGATCCAGAAGATGATTAAAATTGTTCTCAGGACAGTGATTTCAAACTTTATGCTCCCAATTATCTTCAGTAGCAATTGATGGAGATGTACAAGCAGGGGAACCATATTCTGCTCATACATTATTGAAAATTTTATCATCTGATTGCCTTCTGCCCCGGGAGAAGAAGTTTGGAGATAAGAAGTAACACGGAGTGTCACGGGCTGCAGCTTTGCTTAAGCCCCGTGTTGTAAATATTTATTTAATTCGTAAAATAGTTAGAAAATAGAAAAGAAAAAGTATGATTCTAGAGCCAAATGATGTCTACTCCCGTCATTTGGGTTTTTGTTCCGAAGTCTATTATAGGGGGTATTGGTCTTTCAAATATTTTCAAGCTTACTAGTATTTTCCCCCTGCACTAGCCATTGTAATTTCCTGCTTTCGTCTATTGTAATTTTCAGCTTTCTAACAATCAATGAAGATGTTATTTCCATTGTGTTCAATTTCATGTTGCAAGCTTTCTTAAAATTGTAATCAAATTTACTTTCGTCCCGACGCGATCGAGAAAAGGCGGAAGGTAGTCTAGCGGAGCAGACTACTGTCGCACGGTGTCCCTTTCTGTGCTAAGAAGAAAGGTAACTCGTGAAAGTTGGTATCAGAGCTGCGGCTCGAGATCTCGTTAAGAAAGCTATGGAAATTGACCCAAATTCCTTCAACACCACAGAGGTGGTGGATGTTCAAAAGAGGAACACCCGACAGCGTGTGCTTGAGGTGACAAACTAGGTTGTGTTTTGCCATGGAGAACCTCGGGATAAAGCCGAGGCGGTACAGTCTGAAAATTGGGAATTACACATCCAACTGGATGAATGTCAAGAGGCATGCGCAGCTATGATTGAAGTTGTTGCTATCATATCTGAGTTGCAGGATGAGATGGGAGCGTTGAGAACTCAGTTACTAGTTCTTCAATGCGCGATTGGCAACGGGCAAGCCATCGCACAAGAGCCAGTGCATAGGCTCAGAATTCCAGAACCGTGTACCTACGGAGGTGCACGCGATGCTAAAGAAGTTGAGAATTTCTTGTTCGATATGGAACAATACTTTCTTGCGGCTTTGATCACGGACGAAGCGAGAAAGGTTACTATGGCTACCATGTATCTTGGTGGAGATGCAAAACTATGGTGGCGAGTCAAGTATGCTGATATTCAGGCCAACAGAGTCCGAATAGATTCTTGGGATCTCCTCAAGGAAGCAATTAGATCTCAGTTCTTCTCATAGAATGTGGAATATAAGGCACATCGGGCCTTACGGAAAGTGAAACACACAAGCTCCATCAGGGAGTACGTGAAAGCCTTTTCGGGACATATGCTGAATATTCGAGATATGTCGGAAAAGGATAAGCTATTCACCTTCATGGAAAAGTTGAAACCGTGAATGTGCACGGAACTTCAGAAACAGAAGGTCACTGATTTGAGCACGGCTATGGGAGCTGCCGAATGTGCAAGTGACTATCAACCTGAATCGAGAGAGGATCGACCTTCGAGAAATAGTCAGTCTGTTGGAGGTGGAAATAGACTTTACAGATCTAGCTCGAACTCAAATGGGGGAGAGCGTTACTCTCAAAATCAGGAAATAGCCTATTACGGCACCCGTCGGAGTAACTTTTAAAGGAACGATCAAAGCAACCGTTAAGGGAACTATAACGGTAGCAGCAGTGACGACTGGAATAAAGGAAAAACAAAGGAAGGCAAGTCTAATGCCTCTCCTAAGTTGATGTGCTATCTATGTGAAGGATCACATAGGGTGGCGGAGTGTCATCAGAAACGAATGGTTAATGCATATTGTGAACTAGTTAGTGGTGGATCAAGTTCAAAGCAAGATGCCTCACAAAATAGTTGTCATAGCGAAACCAGTTCCGACGGGGGTGAGGATGTAGTTGGGGCATTCTCGCATTGGTGCAATACACTAGCGCACCGAGTTACTAAAAGGGGCGTCGGTCCCTCGAAAGAGCCAAAGATGGAAGAATCGAAGGCTCGCACTTGTAAGGCGAAAGGCCTAATGTACATTGATGTGAAGAATGGAAGGCCAATTAGGGCTATGGTAGATACTGGTGCTACCCAAAACTACCTCGCAAGTTTTGAAGTGGATCGACTCGGACTTGTTTTGGAGAAGAGTGATGGAAAGGTCAAAGCCATCAACTCCAATGCTCAACCAATAGCTGGAGTAGCGAAATCTGTATTGCTGAAAGTGGGCCATTTTGAGGGAAGGACAAACTTGTCTGCGATTCAGATGGATGACTTCAAGCTTATTTTGGGATTGGAATTTCTTCGAGATACTAAGACGCAGTGTTGTCGTATCTCAATTCACTAATGATGATGGGGAGCAAACCGTGTGTTATCCCTACGCAAGCTGGGAAGAGAGGCGAGAAGAGTATCTCGGCCCTGCAATCTAGCAAGGGGTTCAAGAGAAATGAACCCTCATTTTTGTGCACTCTTCGCTCAGAGGAGATCGAAGAGGCAACAGATCCTATTTGAAAGCCTGACGGAAGGCTTATGAATGAACTTGATGAAAGCATACCGAATGAGTTACCAAAGAAATTGCCGCCAAGGAGGACAATAGATCGTGAGATTGAACTTGTTCCGGGTGCCAAACCTCCCCCCAAGGCACCAAACCGTATGGCTCAGCCGGAACTTGAAGAGCTTCGGAAGCAAGATGGAGAAGTGTTGGGAAGTGGGACATTGTGGAGCGCACTTCCGCACTTTCACAACATACAAACTACTGGTCTCAAAGACAGGATGACATTGCAAGTTATGGAAAAACTTACCTTGTTCGTCAACAAGATGCGGCAGATCATCAGAAAGAGGCAGGCTTACTAGAGCCCCTTTCCATCCTGAATGGATCAGTCGAGAGTGGATCGACGAACTACATTAATGGATTGCCAAAAGCTGGAGACTTTGACACTATCATCATCGGGATGGACCGCTCATCTGAAGATTCAACTTTCAACACAACGCCCAAGTATGTATCAGCCGAAGAGACAGCTCAACTCTTCTTCAAGCATATTGTCAAATACTGGGGATCGCCTATCGTCAATGTCTCAATGATCGAGATTCTCGATTTATTGGCATACGTTGGACCGAGTTGCTCAAACTTCTTGGTTCAACATTGAGCACGAATTCTAGCATTCACCGAAGATCAAACGGATAGACAGAGCAGTTGAATTCTACACTGGAAGATTATTTTCAGCACTTTACCTCTGCCTCGTATGAAATTCGGGTGAAACTTACGGATGTGGCTTGGATGCGTCTCAATGTTCAAAAGAGCTCTTCTCCTAATAAGAGTCCTTTTGAAATTTCTACTAGCCAGCAATCGGTACTCCCTCATACTGCAGATATTGATCAGAAACAGTACAAAAAGTCTACAAATCTGAAGCAGCCTGCGTTCGAATTGAAGAAATCAAAAAAGAAGGACGCTAAACAGATTTTTGGCCACCGAGCTACTCGAGCTTCTATGAAATATCTTCAACAGTACTTGGTCAAATGGAGTGGATGCAACAGCGAGAAGAATACATGATGGCTCCGAGGACGTCGCCAAAGCAAATGTGGGAGAATGTCAAGGGCTGCAGCTTTGCTTAAGCCCCGTATTGTAAATATTTATTTAATTCGTAAAATAGTTAGAAAATAGAAAAGAAAAAATATGATTCTAGAGCCAAATAATGTCTACTCCCGTCATTTGAGTTTTTGTTCTGAAGTCTCTTATAGGGGGTATTGGTCTTTCAAACATTTTCAAGCTTACTAGTGTTTTCTCCCTGCACTAGCCATTGTAATTTCCTGCTTTCGTCTATTGTAATTTTCAGCTTTCTAGCAATCAATGAAGATGATATTTCCATTGTGTTCAATTTCATGTTGCAAACTTTCTTAAAATTGTAATTAAATTTACTTTCGTCCCGACGCAACTGAGAAAAGGCGGAAGGTAGTCTAGCGGAGCAGACTACTGCCGCACGGTGTCCCTTTCTGTGGTAAGAAGAAAGGTAACCCGTGAAACGAAGGCTTGTATTTGAGGTAGAGCGATATTAATTTATTGTTAAGGGATAATATTTCCCCCAAAATGGTAGTGGTTTCTCCATCCAAATTGAGTTACTATGTTTGACTTCAATTGTTAAATGAATTTTCTTCGGAACCAAATTTTATAAATTTTTTTATTCTAGTTTACGCTCCTTTTTTATTCTCATTATTTCCAGAATACATTTTTTTTTCTTCTTTTGAACCATACATTCTTCGATAAAATAATATTATTCGCAAACCCAAAACTTTACCTTAATTTTTTAACTACACATTCTCTATCAATTTATTATTCCAAAATTCATGATGGGATTTCTCTAGTCTGGAGATGCTGTGAAAATTAGGGCTATTTTGACCAAATGGGAAACTGGATTTACATGAGCAGAGAAATTTCTTTTGAAGTTGTAAATAATATTATGATATTGCCAAGTAGTTGGCATTGCCCATTTGTCTTGAAGCTAGTCTCTAATTGTTATAGACCTCTGAACTTTTGCTCACACAAAATCAAGTGCAAAGTGTGCTATAAATGTTGCCATGCTAGCATGTACTGAATATGGCTTGCAGATTATGGTCATATATCATGACTGAGGCTGACTTTATCATGTTCTTCTTGTTTCCATCCTTGTCCCTATCTTTGCTTGTTTGGAGTGTTCTGAATCGTGTATGCATTGTGAATCACTACCTAATATAGTTTCATCATTGTCGTAACACAGAGAGTGAAGCATACATGCAATGAATTGTTGATGTCTTAAAATATTTGGCATCTACAAGTTGGAGTTCAATTGTGTGACACTTGTCAAGCTATATCTTAAAACATTTTGATTTTCTGAAAAGCTTTTTCAGTTTTCATCTGCACCTTGCTTTGACATAGTTGATTTGGCCAAGTCAAGTTGGGCACGACTGACATCTATGCACCAACTTGAGGGGGAGTGTAGGAAAGTTAGGAAAACTGATCCCATAGAATCAGGAAATTAGAATTTAAATTATTCAAATTTTAGTTGTTTCCTTTTTTTCTCTCTGTTACTATTTCTGCTCCTTAATTCTAGGAGCCTAGCATTGTATTCTATTCTATTTAAAGACTTATTCAATAGAATTAAGAGAGTTTTTATTCAAGTTTTTATTCTCTCTGTTTTTTCCTTCAGTTTCATTGTTGAATAATAATGTTCATGCTGAACATGAAAAAGAAACTTCACAAAAGGTCAAGAACTGCTCCGTGATGGAATGAAGGGAGTGAGGTTATAGATGGGTCAGGCACAGAGCATATTTTTAGTTCTGCAATTAATAGTAATGAAATGGGTGATTGGAAAGGGTGGTAACAACCCAGTTTCTATGTCAACAGTTGCATTTTTCACAATGGCAATGGCTGCAGCTACTGGTTTAGGTTCTGTGCCGTTCTTTTTTGTGGAGCTTGATCCTCATTTGGCTGGAATATGTAATGGGATGGCTGCAGGTGTAATGTTGTCAACTAGCTTTGACCTTATGCAATGACGTGGCCATGGTAGTGGTAGTTGAATTGTGTTGGGTATTTGGGCAGGTGGCATTTTCAGTTGGCTTTGCAAGAAGGTAGCCTTTCATTGCTAGCAGTTTTCAGCTTTGCAGTAAGTGGTTGTCCGTTAATTTGGGCACCACTTTCTTTTCTTCATATTTGAATGAATACGTCCGTTTGCCAAGGTGAACTTTTTTTTTTTTGACTAGTTAGGGTAACTTGCATTTGCGTCTAATGTGACCAGATGTATATGAGTCAGAATTGTGTATTATCATACATTCGTACTGGCCAAAATAAGAGTTGGTGTATGAAGCACGACTGGAATTCCAAGCTGTAGTAGATAAAATCGTGAAACCAAAAATGGAAAATAATGGAGGGGTCAAGTAAGCTCAGTAAAGCATGGTCATGGTTGATGGGGATAATATAGTAAATTCTTAATGCAGATGGTGTTATATATGAAATCTATTATAATACCGTACTTCATATTTTGAATCTTTTGAACTGATAATCTGAACATTGCAAACTTCTCTGATTTGCAGATAATGAGTGACGGCGATGTTTAAACCACTCATTCAGATAAAGTGGTTCCAAATCGTAAGTGCTTCTCTGCTGTGAGACTAGAGCAAAAGAAAATATTTAGTGGAGTTGTTCAACCCCATTGCCTAAATGCTTGCCTATGTGCTTGACTTGTTTTTCAAGCAGACAGAGATGAAGAAATAGAAGGATTTGATATTTTGAGCTTATTTCACTGGTTCTAAGGTGCTGAATGAATACGTCCTTGTTTGCTAAAGTGAACGACCAGATGACTCATTTTGGCTTATTAGAATGTTAGAAGTCTCTTTGTTGTACATAGGAAAGACGACCTTTGGGAAAGATCAGGTGGGCATTTTGGCTAAGCTTGAAATATTGACTTGGGTACAACTTCAAGTTGAGATATTTGTTTAATATCATCAAACAAACATCCATGCCTGGTGAAGTGCGAAATAAAGAGAGAATATTATCTTCGTTCCCTTCTTTCATGGTTGTGACTTCAGAGGAGTGCTGTGTTTTTATTTTTGGGATTTTACATTGTTCCTGTTTTTTTCTTTTTTGGAAGTATTGTTCTTAATTTTATTCTCTTCATTTGTCACCCCTTAACCAAACGGGTCGAAGAAGCATAAAACAGACCCTTTTTTTCTTGGGTGCATATGGAGACGTGCCTGGGAACCACTTATTTTTAAAGTAGGTAAGATTTCCAAGCTTTTGATACATCTTTATGAATTGAATAACATGCCTTTTTTCCCCTGTTTTTGGTTAATTGATTTCTCTGTATTTTATATTAATTTCTGTGTTTACCTTTACCCAAAAATAAGGGCATAATTGGCATGTTTTGGAAGTGTTCATAAACTGTTTAAATTATAAATAAATATAAAGGAAGGGTGGTTATGTAGATAGCAATTGTATGGGACCTCAACCCCCAGTGTACTCTTATCCCAAAACAAAAAAACTGAGGATGACTATGATAACAAAAAGATGATTACAATGATATCTTTGTTTTTTTTTTATATTTAATAATGCTATTTATTAGATTCATGGTCTATACATGTATAAATTGAATATTATTCTGATGCGATATGAGACGTGATCTGAAGTGAAATTATAAGATCATATAGATATGTGGATAAAAAATTATTTTACTGGCCTCATCATTATCATCATAAATTTGCACATATATCATTACTCTTAGCTCACGTTAGACCTCCATTTTCAAAAATTCATTTTTACTTATATTCATTTTCAATTACACATTTTATTGAAATTACGTCTTTTTATTAATTCTTCAATCACACATTATAAATTAAAATAAATCGAAACTTAATTGATAATTAGGTATCACTTAATTATTACGACTCGTGATGATCACCAGTGTAAATAGATAAGATTACGTTTTTTATTTGTGATGTCCATTCAAAGAAACATTGGTGGCATAAGCAATGTTTCATAACTAGGTTTCTAAATTGAGCGTCCCAAATTATGAGCGGTTTACCGATTCTTGGATCATGCTCGGTTAGACCAACTGTGCATGAACCAGTAGATAAGGGTGTAAGCGGTCCGATTTTACTGGTTTTTGACAATTTTTCAAACCAAACCGTTTAAACCGGTTTGATAAAAACTCAAATCTAAACCAAACTATTTTGAACGGTTTGAAAAAAACTCAAACCTAAACCTAACGGTTTGGTCTGGTTTTAAACCGTCGAAAATAAGCCGTATATTTTTTTATCTGTCTACTTTTATGATATTAATTCATTAAATTCAATATATATTTATATTTTACTACCAATAAATCTAAAACAAACTAAATATATCTACTACAAGTTTAAATATCAACTAAATCAAAGTGAAATCACAATAAACTAAAATATAGTTTTTTGTTTGCCATTTTAGGTTAAGACTTTACGATAATATTACAATACAAGTCTACGAAATTACATATAAAGCCCAAAAAACATAATGATGTTCTAAAAGACCTCGTGATCATCATATCTGAAAAACAAAACTACTGATTAGACAGAGAGAATAACCAACCATAATAATAAATCAATTGTTTATAATATCTAAACATAACAATTACGCAAGTTTACCATTGTATATTGTTAAGAATTCAGTTCCTCACATATACTCAAACATCAATTGTTGTCACACATGATTCATAGTCTCCATTGTGAAACAAATGCATTCATTACATCATCATAGTATTGGATACTAGATAGATAAGAGAATCTTTAAAAATACTGTAATAGAAAATATAAACCACTTGCCACAACGTTCATTGAATCATCAAATGCTTCCACTTCATCTAAATATTGACGCATCACTATAAGTTCATTCTTAATTTACAACTAATTCTTTTCGCATATACAAGCCTTAACCATTCTTGCACCTAATAAACTCCTAAAGGAATCAAGTATCCGACCTCCAGTTGGAGAATGCAGACTCAAAAGCAACTGTAAAAATTTGAATTCTGAAAAGTAAAAGGGTTTTTGATAGATTATATTAGTTTTGAGATTATTAGATATAAATTATAATTATTTGGTAATAATAATATATATGTAATAGAAAATTATAAATTGACAAAAATACACACAAATGATAAAACTATTGAATTTTACATATTTGGATGAATTTAAAAAAAAAAATCATTTTTTCTTTATTTTTATATATTTTTTCGTTGGTCCGGTTTGGTTTTAAACCGCAATTAAAATTCTCAAACCTAAACCAAACCATTTTTGACCGGTTTGGTTTGGTTCGGTTCAAAATCATTTCGTTGACGGGTTCACGTGGCACCAAACCGATGGTTTCGAAAATGCGGTTTCGGTTCGGTTTGATGGTTTTTACTTACAGCCCTACCAGTAGAGTCGTAGACCATCTCTCACCCAACTTGTACTAGTCAATACCTTAGGGTACGTTTGGGAGAAATTTCCTAAAAATTGTTTTTCTCAAATCATTTTTAATCGCTAACTTATTTTTACCTTTTAATCACTCATTCTTTAAAAAACTCATCTTCACTTGAAAGTCTCTCCCAAACAACCATTTAGTAATATTAACTTTTTAATAAATTTTAGGAATTATTTATGTGAGATAGATCTTTCGAGGTAAATAAATTTTTTGTGAAATTGAACTTTTCGAGTTAGATAAATATTCTGTACCTAAAAGCCTAATTGTTCAAGTGAATTTAGTCAAGAACGTATTTCACATTTTACTATTTTCACATTTTAGTCAAGAACGTAGAATTTAGTCAAGAACGTATTTCACATTTTACTATTTTCTCGTGTCAAGTCATTTTCAAATAATGAAGAAATACAAATATGCTGAGCTAATTATCCATTGTTGATAAACGTGCCTGTTTGTTTATTACGTAATATTGACGCTGAGAAACGGTTAGAAAATGAATTTGAGAAAAAAAAAATTGTTTTAATGATTGGCAAACACGGGCTACTTGTATATCCCGATTGACAAAGAGGATGACAGATGAAATTTCTCTTGGTGATGTGGAGTTTGTGGGAATAAAAGAAAAGCTGAAATGTTCATGAAAATTTCTTCCGTCGTCATTTCTGTCAACAAGGATGTACAATTAGCAAGGTCCAAATATATACACACATGCACACGCGTGTTACACATTATACAGAAATTCATAACTTTTCAATTATATATTTGTTAATTTCTCTCAAATGCAGAGATAAGTTAATAGTAATGAATGTTAATAAAAAAGAAACAAATTACAATTTTTAGATATGTACATGATCGTGAGTAAATAAATATTTTAAGTTCAAAATCTCACTAATAATAACTCCTTAGCTCTTGTTCGAATCCTATTTTTCAAGAATTTATTTTTCTCCAAATTCATTCTTAGTCACACATATTCTAATAAAATAATTTTACACGTAAATTCAATTTTCTTTCTACTTTTTAATATCACATTTTTTTTAAAAAAAAAATTACTATTACAAATCTATTGTATTTTTTTTTTTTTTTTTCAAAAAATGGGACTCAAACAATAAATCTCACATTCTAATCGAAAATCATTGATGGCATAGAAAAAAATAATAATAAAAAAAATTAAAGTGTAACACTAGAGAGAGAATAATAATAAACAATTCGGGGCCAGTAACATCATCAAGTTATTGCTGGTAATAAGTTCAAGTTTTAAATTGTATCTATCATGGTAATTAAATGAAGTTACTGCATAGAACATGCTTAGAGGAAGGGTTAGCCCGATCTCCAACTAATGGTGCAAAAGCAATAAAAATAAACTTACCCGTCTCACCCAAAACAAAACTTGTCGTAACCCAACTGCTAGAGATATACGAATCCAATGGTAAATGACTAATAAAATTTTATTAGCTAGAAGTTACGATCAAAACAAGATGAGATGTTACTTGTACACCTTTGTTTATATCCTTGTTTACATTAATGTTGAGTTGGCAATTTCTTATTGGTTGTTGGACAAAAAATAAAATTTCACCAGCCAATGAAAATTTGCCAATTCAACATTATGTAAACGATGGTGCAAGTTGTTGAAATTTGGTTGAAAATAGATAAAATTGGTGAAGTATAAAACGATGAAAAAATAAAAAGTGACCGTGCCAATTTCAGTCAAATATTCAGACTTGATCCAATAGTCAAATTATGAAAATAAATACACTAAAACTTGTTCTACTCATAGTATATGTGAAATTTCAAGTGCAATTCTGGATGAATAAGAAATTGTGATAAAAGTTTGAAAGGAAAAATCGAATTTTAGCACCTAAAACCACAGCTCTAGTGACATCTCAACTCTAGGCGAGCGACGAGCTTTTTGCTTTTTGGTGCTCGAGCGATGAGCGGCTTGAAAAGTTGCGACCCTTGATGAAAAATGCTGAGTTTTGGACGTGTCTCTCTGACTACAACCCTCGTCTTCTATAAATTGGACCCCTTGAATGCCATTAAGTCATCCCATATCATTCTCTTTGATTCTTGCATCAAAAAATCTTGCAAAATCACTCCAATACTTGCATGCAAAACCATCATTTGTAGAGAGAAAATTTTGTATGATTCATTGTTACCTTGTAGTTTGAAGTGCTTCTACTACAAGAAAAGTTCTTCGTTGTATCTTGAGATACGATTGTCATTAATCCGTTAGCATAGTTGCGGTGCAAATTCATTTTAAAGACAAAGCGTTAAACACTTGCCTCGAACTTTGTTTCCATTCTCTTCTTCTTCATTTTATGATGAGTTTCTACCATTTCTCGTGTTGTTAAACTTTTGCAATATTATTATACTCCCTCGAAACAACACTATATCCTCCAGCATGAGTGAAGATGTACAAGTAGCTTTACACAACAAAAAATTTATCTTCGAAAAAGCTGCTAGTAATAAAATCTAAAAAATAGTTTTACATTAACAATGAATATTTTTTTGTCACTGATAGATTTTTAAAAAAATAAAATTATCGGTATAATTTTTCGTTAAATAAAATACTAAAGATAAAAAATTTGAAATATTACCTTTAGAAATTAGTGGTTGGATAGGAGATGGTGGGTCTATCGATGAGGAGTGCTGAGATTTTTGTATGATTGTTTTTCGGGGAAAAAACTATTATGAAAAGGTAATTAGTGATTTTAAAAGGTCAGTAGGTTATTTTTGGATAAGTGAATATAACTTTTTAAGGATTTTTAATCTAATTGATGGAGACCGTGAGGTTTTTATAAATTTAAGGGTAAAAATTATTTGTCAAATGTATTTATAGGCAAAACGCTCCTCTATATAAGATACATTATATTATTAAAACAAATCGGATCGAGTTGTTATCGAATCGGATTGACATATATCAATATTTGTTCCATGTAGTTAACATATAATTGATTTCGAATCTTGATCGGGTTATCTGATTGAGACCTTAAATTTATCTCCCATTAATTTCATCGAATTCTGATCAAAATTCAATATAAAGAGTTGCAGAAGAAGTAGCGTTGAGAGCAATATATACATGTGAAAGATATATGGAATAAGCGTAATCTAGAATTAAGTGCAATGTGGTAATAGAAAAGGGTTCTGGTTTAAGGTGCACGAATATTGGTCATGTGAAAAGTTCGGTAGTAGATGGATTGGGTGACAACCGCGCAAGTAAGTTTGGTTCTTTTTTACTAGTAGTATTTAAGCAATTGAGGTTCGATTTGTAAAATTTTCTAGATTATTACAGATTTACAGCTTTTTCATATAATTGAAGTTATGTAGAATTTCTCTTCCTGCTTGTTCACGTGTGCTATGATTCTCAATAAATGCAGTGAATTTCAAAAAAGGGACCCCCTTCTCAGGAGAATTCAATAGATCTAACATTAGTATTTATGAAAATTATTCAATTTAAATTTACATGCCACCAGAAAGTTTTATAGTAGTGAAAGATCGGGCTTCATTAGCCGTTTTTGTAGCCTTTTGTACAAGTATGTAAAGCATAAGTCCTTTGTCAAATTCCAGGTGATAGGCGGTGGAAGCCACGAAGGCGGAGTACAATGGGAACATGGGGAATTACCTGTAAAACTGTAAAAACTTCTCAAGTTTTTTTCACCTTTCTTATTTAAAAGATATTTTATTTTTTCAAACACAATACTTATAATTTAATTTAATAATTCGTAGTTATTAAACATACCAAATGTGTCGTGTCATTATTTATGGCAAACATAATATTTGTTAAGGGATATATATTCCACATCGATAAATGATATTAACACAGACCAATTAATAAAAGATTTTGGACTACTCCTCTTAACAATGTTGATCTTTTAAGATAGAACTCCAAATCTTAACAATCTTGACGATGTGACATGTACCCATGTTCGAATGATTATACCCATGTGATATGAGTGAACAATGTAGAAGGCAAGACTAGCAAAACATGTTTTTTTTTTTTTTTCCAATCTTGTCTGACCCGTCGTCGTAGGTTGACTGTAACCTTAACATTGGTAAAAACGTGAAAGTTAGGTATCATCCAAGTATAAATGATTACCCCCATGTGAGGACGCGTGAACAGGGTTGAATTTGTAGCCAAATATTGAGCAAGCGTTGCATTTTGGCCGAATCTACGATCTTGTGCAGTCTTAACTTTATATTAATGGCTCCCTTTGACAGGAAAATATGGTGTTATTGCACGTTAAATAATTATTCACAAATTTTCTACCACACATTATAAATTAAAATAAATCGGGACTTAATTAATAAATTTACCTTTTTTTATTTGGAACCCTGCTACAATTACATGGCAAAAACTTCACATAATTTTTCCAGGCAAGACACAAACATGTGGGGTCCATTTTTTTAATAATATTCAATTCATGTGGTGCCCACACACCATGTGAGTATCCTAAGAATTTTGGTAGTGAATAGTTGGAGGATAATTCTATTATTTGACCATTCAAAGAAATATAGGTGGCATAAGCAATTAATTCTAAATCGGACGCCTGCAAAGACCAACTGTGAATGAACGAGTAGACCACCTCTCACCCAACTTGTACGAGTCAATTAGGATATGTTTGGGAGAATTTTTTCTAAAAATTGTTTTTTTCTCAAATAATTTTCAATTATACATTTATGAGACCTACAACCATTTCTTACCTTTTAATCAAACATTCTTTAAAAAAAACCATCTTCACTTGAAATAGTCTCTCCCAAACAAACACTTAATTACATTATCTTTTTAATAAATTTTAGAAATTATTTAGACGAGATTGATTGTTTGATATAGATAAATATTTTGTGAAATTTAACTATTCGAGGTAGATAAATGTTCTTGCAAGAACAATTGACAGAGAGGATGAAAAATTTAAATTTATGCCCCTATTTGACATACATTATTTTTTTCATTCTCATTCTTCTACTCATTTTTAACCACACATTCTCCAATAAAATAATATTTTTCATCCCATCAATAATTTTTCCTTCTTTTTCAACCACATATTCCTCATCAATCACTTCAAAAAAATGCATTCTCTCATTTTAATACGCACAAAACACACTTATATTTCAAACAACCACTTTCTACTTTGAATGTAGAAATTAGTCAAGAATGGGTTAAATTAACTAATGGTCATCCAACTTTATATTTAGATCACTATGACCACTTAACTTTATATTTAATATCATCATGACCACCCAATTTAATTTTATTTCACCAGATCATCTAATTTCATATAACATTTCGTTATAACTACCCAATTTCATATAACATTTCACAGTGATTACCCAATTTCTTTTCACAAATTTCATTAATTTTAAAAGGGGTAAAACGGTAAATTTGCATTATATATATAATTTTTTTCAACATAAACAAAAATAGAAGTTTATTTTAAAATTTTAAAAACATTTATTTTAAAATAAGTTTTTATTTTATTTTATATTTTTAAGGAATTTTTTTAAAATAGCTTTTTATTTTATTTTATTTTTCTAAGTAACTTTTTTAAATAAAATTTTATTTTACTTTATTTTTTAAGTAACCTTTTTTCAAATAAGTTTTTATTTTATTTTGTTTTTCTAAAATAAATTTAAATTTAAATTTTTAATTTTTTTTAATATAATGTAAAGTTATCGTTTTACTCATTTTAAAATTAATGGAAATGATAAAAGGAAGTTGGGTGATCATGGTGAAATACTGAAATGTTATATGAAATTATATGGCTATGGTGAAAAATTATATGAATTTGATGGCCATAATGAAATAAAATCAAATTGAATGATCATTATGACCTAAGTATTAAGTTGAATGACCATGATAAAATTAAATTAAATTGGGTAAGGATATTGACATAAGTATAAAGTAAGATGATCCTTTATGAATTTAACACGTCAAGGATGTGTTACACATTTTCAAATGATGAAGAAAAACAAATATGCTGAGCTAATCATCCACTCATCATACGGTTTGATAAACGTGCTTGTTTATTACATAGAATTAATGATGAGAAATGTAGACTACTTTAGAAATTAAGAGTTCCTTTGAGCTCCATTGGGTTGAAAACTCATTTTTAAAAATACATTTTTTAATAAAATAATATTACACGTAAATTGAAAAAAAAAATTAATTTTAATCACACATTCTTAAAAAATCACTATTCAACGGTTATAATTATTATAAAATTTGGCAAATAACGCCTCCCAAATAGAGGCTTATTAAAATTTACTAAGCCTCTATTTGGTTAATATTAAAATTCAAAACTTAATCTAAATTTAAGTTAACAATTACTTTTAATCATACATTTTATGAAATTTACAACTTTTTAGCTATATATATCATCAATTTATATCAAAATTTAATAATTACAACTTCCAAGATGAGAATATTCAACCCATCACCTTGAGGTACACGTTTCCTTGTAGTCTTTGATCTTCTTGAGTAAACAAACATATTAAGTCCGTATTTGGTGGCCATTTTATTGGAAAAATATTATTTTAAGAATGTACGATTAGAAAGATTGAAATTATTTTAAATATACGTGTAGAATGTTTATTGTATAAATGTATGATTAAAAATAAATAAATATACGTATATATTTTAAAAAGAATTTTGAAATAATGTAAGCCAAGCAGCCAAGAAAATCTCACATTCTAATAGAAAATGATGATGTCATAGTCATAGAACCAAAAAGTAAAACACGAGAGAGAATAATAAATAAACAGTTGGCGCATTTTTCAAATCTTCGGACTTAACGAAGTATTAAAAAAATTAATCAATTTTCATGCCTTAATAGTTTATCCTACTCTATAAATACATTTTTCTCTCCATTGTAGAACACGCGCAACATATCAACCCCACCTCCACCTCCACTGCCACACTCTCCACCCATCAACAACAATATGGCATACAGGAAAACCACGGTGGCCACCACCACTTCCTCTCCTCGGCCGGAAGTCGTTGTTAGTCCTTGTGCTGCATGCAAAATCCTACGGCGAAGATGTGATGAGAGTTGCGTGTTAGCCCCTTATTTTCCGCCGAGTGAGCCAATGAAGTTCGCCATGGCCCATAGGGTATTTGGGGCCAGTAACATCATCAAGTTATTGCAGGTAATAAGTTCAAACTGAGAGAGTTTTAAAATTTAGATTTTTGTAGATTTTGATAAAAGTTGATGAAATGTACTATTGAAAAGTTACACGTGACAACCAAAGTTCAACTAGCAGGGTTTAAGACTTAAATAATGGCTGCATTTGGAATCATTCTCTCTACTTTTTCCGTTTTAAATATGAACTTCTCTATAGCTGATGTAGTAAGAAAATAACGTATATTTCAGAGACTTCCTGAGAATCAAAGAGAAGATGCTGTAAACAGCATGGTTTATGAAGCCAGTGCAAGAACGAGAGATCCAGTTTACGGCTGTGCTGGCGCGATTTGTCAACTTCAGAATCAAGTTATTGAGCTCCAAACAGAATTGGCAAAGGCTTATGCACAGATCTTGAATATGAATACGAAATCCTGCGAAATTACCAATTCTGAAGATTTCATTCCAGCACAAATG